>JAODTR010000008.1:1830165-1852218 GCA_025399935.1 Amblyopsis rosae | reverse complement strand
GAGAGCAGGAGAGAGAGAGAGAGAGAGAGAGAGAGAGAGAGAGAGAGAGAGCAAGAGAGAGGCAGAGAGAGAGAGAGAGAGAGAGAGAGAGAGAGAGAGACATTCCATAACACTACCAAGACTTGGCAGCGAACAAATACAACTGTCTGGAAAAGTGAGTCCAGCTCTCTTTTAATTATATTTTAAGACGCAAGGGGGCCAAACTTCAGGGAGAGGGGTAGATAGAGCGACAGTGGGACACAGAAACGAAAGCCAGATTCAGAATATTGCCCACAGCCAGAAACAGTTGTTGCCACTGGGAATAGGAAAAACAACAGCGGAATAAAAGGATACCAGGAGAAGTACACAGCAAGCAAGAAACAAGAGTGTTCAACAGCAGTCAATTATGACCTGTGTCACTTTTCTCCAAAGGATTAATTGAAGGATTAACTGGATTTTGGGATTTGAACCATTTTCTGAATGCACGAAAAGAGAGACAAGTGAGGTGGATCTGGAAGTTGCAGGCACCTGTGAGACAGTTGCTCTTAGGTTTGGTGCAGAGAAAAGCATTGGCTCGACTTTCTTCATCTGAAATACCAACTTATTAGAGAGATCAATTGTTATCAAAACACGTGACATCAGTGAGGAAAATCCCTCATACATTGATTCACCTGGTGGATAAAGATAACAAAAAACAGAAGCAAAGAGGGCTGGACATTCACCGGACAGTCAACATCTTCCTTGACAGCAAACAACATCCTAACAGTAAACAGCTTCCTTGACAGTAAACAGCTTCCTCGACAGCAAACAACTTCTTAACAGCAAACATTTTCCTAACAGTAAACAACTTTCTAACAGCAAACAACTTCCTTTTCACCAAACAACTTCCTAACAGCAAACATTTTCCTAACAGTAAACAACTTCCTCGACAGCAAACAACTTCCTAACAGCAAACAACTTCCTTTTCACCAAACAACTTCTTAACAGCAAACATTTTCCTAACAGTAAACAACTTCCTTGACAGCAAAGAACTTCCTTGACAGAAAACTTGGTAGTAAACGTTATCTCCTGAACATTGACCACCAGCATCCACTCTGGTGAGGAAAAGTCTTGTGACATCTCTTTGGTGAAGATGACATTTGCCATGCTGCGCACTGCGCCCCCCGCAGGCCGCTTCTTGTACGGCGACATTGCCCTGCTGTCAGAGGACGACGAGGACAATGGCAGCGAGGGCTCCGGCTCAGAGGATCACACCAGCAACTCTTCGCACGCTGCCTACCGCCTGTCGTCCTCCTCGCCCTCTGCCTTTCACATCAAGGTGAACAGGAAGAGGAAGATGTGCGGGGGAGTGGGGGGAGGGGTGGGCGTAGGAGGGGGTGGCATGGGGAGGCTGGGGCCCCCCATGGGGCCCGCTCCCCCGCCGCACGGGGAGGTGCGCCAGAGGAACGCAGCCAACGCGCGGGAGAGAGATCGCACCAACTCAGTCAACACAGCGTTCACAGCGCTGCGCACCCTCATCCCAACCGAGCCTGCTGACAGGTACTCAGCAGTACTATGGCTGTACAAAGATGGCCGCCATTATATGTCACTGTACTGCTATGCAATAACGTTACATGACGAAGTCATTATTTCACTGTTGATTCAAAGAATGTGAAAACCTTGGTTTTCAGTTAAATGTACTGTTACATTATTAAGAAATGTATAAGGTTAGTTATTTTGGTCCCTACACATAGACCTCAAGATATACAATTTACTTAAAATATATCATCCAAACACATGTATCAATAAATCAAATATTGCTAAAGTGAAAGGCTGTAAACACACAAACAACACTCCAGTAATATGGGGCACAATTTGCCAAATGGGAATAATTTAGTTCCATAAATGAAACCATAAATATATTAATCATATTTGCAAGTAGAAAGGTTAAATCTTATGATTGCAAGTGGACTATTTATAAAGTAGCATTTATACTATTCCAGTTTATGCTGATATAGGATGAATTCACCAAATCAATGTATTTTTGATTTTGACAACAGAAAGCTGTCAAAGATTGAGACACTACGACTTGCAAGCAGCTATATCAGTCATCTGGGAAACGTATTGCTCTTGGGGGAAGGGCTTCATGATGGACAGCCCTGCCATGCCCCCTCACCACCATTCTTCCACCTAAACTCCTCCCCTACCCGAGGATCCGACCAATCAGCTCAGCCCAAGCACATCTGTACTTTCTGCCTCAGCAACCAGAGGAAAATGGTGAGCGGATAAAAACAACAAACAAAAAAAAACTTACCTTCAGTTTACAAATTACTGGACACCAAGTAAAGCCAATTAATCATTTACCACTAATATAAAATTGTATAATTGTCTTGTCAATGTCAGAATGCGAAAAATTATATTAGAAAATAAACTTCATATAGGATACATATTAATTCAATAACAAAAAAAGCTGATATATGAAAATTACTTATAAATAAATGAATAGAAAACTATCACAGTGATTGACTAAGACCTAAGTGATGTAAAGTTTCTTTGGGAAATCCCTGCATTGCTTTACGGTCATTTTAGCATTTAAAGCTGACCAGAGATCAGTGACTGTAGCTGTAAAACAGACTGGCCCTCAGGGATATTTAAAGGAGAAACACTTTAAAGTCCTCCTCGGGGGTGAAGGACTGTGTGTTATTGCACTGCTTAGTTTTACTTGAGCAGGTGGTCTGGAGGTTCAAGGTGGTTTCTCAGGCTGGTCTTTTGAAGGAATGGAATCATTGGAATAAAGACATAGCTCAACAGTGGGGGGCTGGATGTTCAAAGTAGATTTAAAGTAGGCTGTTGTACAGCTTCTTGAGACATATAAAGACTAAAACTGTTTTTCTAAATGTCTTTGTGTGCCTTCAATTTGTCTTCCAATCTCAAAACAAATCCAAAAATGTTTCTGAGTGAATATTTGAGGCAGAAGCCTAAAACTGGTCTTTTTTAAAAATGTTTTCACAAAAATATAAACATATTTACTCTTTTGTACATACCATTCTAACTAAACTGCTGCCAGAGTGGTTTTGTACCCCTTGACTTTGTTTGGAATGTGATATGGCAGTATCTGCAGGCTGGAAGGATAGAATTGAATTCGGGACTCAAGTTGAAGTAACTTCAGTGTCACATTTGGTGTCCTGTGGTTGACAGTGTGTTGAGGAACAACTGTCCCGGTGCCTCCAATTCATCAGCAAATTGATTCCATTTGTGTTTACATTCTTATTTGATTGAACTGAAAGTGAGGGGACTTCTACCATAACTATCACTCAATCAGATTAGATTTTGTGTGTGGGCTCTACTCCTCAGTATGCTTACACTTTAACCCCCCACCACCACACACACACACAGGCGCGCACACACATATACACATGCATAGTACACAACCTATCTGCTGCCCATTTAGCAGGATTTATGGGCAAGGAGCTGACATCTGGCAGACTCCCCCATTACCCCAGCAGTGTGTGAAAGCTAATACCTTCCTCGGTGTCTAAACCCAAAAACTCCTTGAGCTGGGGGATAACCCGAGTCTCCACGGTCTGTCTCTGCCTGCTCCCTGAGTCGCACCCCCCCTCCTATCCGTAACGGCCAGCGTGTGAAAGCGTAGACCCCCTCAGACACCTTCAGCTGGGAGATAGCTGCTGCTGCTCGCATAGCAGCAGCGCTGAAACCCAACTCTCTTTCTCTGGCTCTCGCTGCTATCGTCGCCTCCCCTGAGCGTCTCACTTAACTCCGGCTCGCTAGCCTTCTCTTCACCTCTCCGGCTTCTCTCTCTCTCACCTCACGTTTTTTTTTCTCTCGCTCTCCCATGCGTTCCCCATGTGACTCGCTCGCTGTACGCCTTCTCTCCTTTTTACAGTTTGTATATTGATCCTCGTGGTTGAGGTCAAAGCCATTGGTAGGCACTGCGTAATACTATCTGATCTGCTGTCAAGGTGAAACTGCGGGCCTTTAAAATGCAAGCTGTGTAGCGTACAATTCTTAAGATTCTTCGCGCCAAGGGCCCACTAATAAATAGCCAACTGTAGATTCTGTCGATAATGCATAATATTTGATATAACAAACTATATTTTGTATTCCTAATTCACTAGCCAGGAGTGTTGTAGATGTGATTTCATTATTTATTTACATTTACATTCACCTGCTTGATTTCTCACAAAGGCTTTTTTGAGATATGGTTTATATGTGGCATTCTGCATATGCATATCAATTGATATCAGCCTGTCAATACAGACATTCTTATTCACTTTAAAAGTCTGATTTAAATGCATTTTCCCTTAGTGTGTTATACTCTGTTAATAAGGAAATTGTAAGATAAGGATGAGAATAGGAAATCTGTTATTTTATTTTAGTGCATTTAACTGTGTTGCTGAAGCAATCAGCTTCTCCGTTTTTCAGAATAGTGAATATCCAAACATATTGTCTTCATAAACTTGATATGAAAATGGAGTAATACGGTTCAGCTGGAGTGTAAATGGTTAAGACCGATCTGGAGAACTTGAGACCGACCATTTCATTTTCCCTGGAAAAGTAGCTATGTGGTGCATTTAAGTGGGCTGAAGGGGAGAACTGGTGCTGGTGATTATGGAGAGGAAGCAGTCGTGAAGGTAAAAATGAGACATTCTGTTCAGAGCACTCTCTTTTGTATGTTTATCTGGTCATTGAGGTTCATCACCGCTGTCAGAACTGCTTAGACCTGTAGCCTCAGTTACATCAAATTCATATCCAATGTGGCTGAACATAAATTTGAAGAAAATATACATTCATATTAAGTATACATTATTAATGTTTTTATTTCATTTAGAATGTGTAAATATTTAAAAATAACATTCTACAAGTGCGGTACATGCATAGAAAATGTCTCACCTTGTAAACTGCAGTGTTTTGAACCATTATATCATGTCCAGCGTTAGTGAGTGAATGCATACATGTAGGCTAAAACAATATAGGTCAATATATTATCTGTTTAAAACTTTATCAAGGTGGGGTGGCCATGTGCTCTGTAATCAAACATACATAATCATACTATGCATGTTCATAAAGTCCTTCCTAACGTCAGATATTTATAGGGAACATTCTAGAAGGATTTGAAGATCAATATGTCTCTTCTCCGTCACAAGAAGACAAAAGTGTCTCCCTCACTAGAAGTGCCAAAAGTGGTTCATAGAAACCAATAATCAATACAATATAGATTACTATATTTGACGTAACGTGAATAAAATCCTAGAGATGCTCCAATGTCAACATGAATAACAAAGATATTTAATATAGTTTTTACAGAGGGATTTCAAGACACCCCAACATTCGGAAGAACTAGCACAGTAGGTGCAGTCGTCCCTGCTTCCAGTCTGTAAAACATACTGGACTAATGAGTGACAGGTCTGTAGAATAAAGGTAATCCTGAACATGGACATCAAAACCAGACAAATCCCTGCACCCCTGCAAATAATATATTTGCATCTGCCAGGTGGCTTAACAGTGCAGTGTACCAATGCACCCTATACTGTTGCCTGTTACCACTGCATGTGGCTACAAAGTGGGGCGCTCTTACCATGGCTATACATCTGTAAATTAAATGCATAGGCTGAGTAGAGAGGATTGAGGTGTGCTCTGGGCTTTCAAATCCCCGCGCTGTCTGGGTGATTTATCCACACATCCTGTCGGGGGCCTCTCGTCTCCTGCTCATCAGTGCAACCGTCAGCTACCTGGCTTGAACCTACCACAGGGATACAGTGTTCAAACAACTCATTTAATTACCTTGGCTTAAACATCTCCCTCCCGCACTCTGACCTCTGCTTGAGATTTCTTAAGCATCACTGACCACCTGATCGCTGTGTTGAAAGACATACTGTTACTGATATTTCAGTACTGCGTTGACTTGACACCCTATTTGTATTTATTCAATACAGGTCAAAAATGGCGTTATGCCTTTGTGATACGATGCTGTTTATTGGTGATAAAGGAAATCAAACACGAGAATGAAAGGGTTTTTAATCTTCACGTTGTAATGTACACTCATCATGACTGCTTACTCTAAAATGTAGACCTTTTAGATAACACAAATAGTGTAAGGTTACTTTGAATGTGAATTAAATTGCATGTAGAAACTATTTTAATATAAAAATAATTTTATGCAATATTTGGAAAGATGTTTAAAATCCATAGTTATTTGAATTGAGAGTGTTTCTTCTCTAAAATTAAAATATCTGCTATGCATTATTATCACAATATGGCTGGATGGTATAATTTTACATTTATATTTTTATGCATTTAATTTCTCAAGAAAGGCAATTCAAGGATTCAATAAAATTGTTGAAATGAAAATATAAATAAAACCGTTTACTGTTACTAATTTTGCTATAAATCTGTACTGTATGTATTTTCATGGGTGGTTGGAAAGTAGACCCTATGGAAATACATAAACTGCATGCTGCAATAGGAAACCAACCAATTTATCTGATAGCTGCATGTGCGTGTTTGTGTCTGTCTGTGTGTGTTCAGTCTGTGCTTGAATGAAAAAGAAAAATAGCATTTGTGTATGAGTGTGTATCCACATGCATGCCGTGTTTGGGTGTGAGTATATATATATATATAAATATATATATATATTTATATATATATATATTTATACTGTATGCCGTTCCCTATGTCTGGAAGTCATTGGCACAGCAGAGCGGAGCAACAAATGAGCTAATTGTTCTGTAAATGATTTATCCTCTGGTGAGGCCTGTAGACCCAGTGTTTAATTCAGCTTCTGCTATTAGAAACACATTGAGTTTGGGCTTTGATGGTAATGCTTAAGAAGCCTGGAAACCACTCTCTGTGAAACGCCCTCACTGCATACACACATGCACTCGCACACACACGAACACACACACACTCACATGTGGCAAGTATACACATGAACACACACTCACATATATGCTCACACAGCAAAGCGCATACACACACCGGGACAGACTAAAATAGAGAAAGACACGTTCTATAGAATAATCAATTTAGTTATTAATCCTTAGAGTTTTGAAAGTTGGTGTGAGGTTGTGCAGTAATGACATGGCGGTTCTTTGCAGAGTCAAATGAACCAAGGCACAGAGAGAGAGCTTTGATTCATGGATGGGACATGCGCAGGGCATGCTGATGATGCCGCTTTTACATTCATTTGGTTATTAGTTTAGTCTCTTTTGCTGGAAAGCATTATGTTACCTGTGTATGCAAAACAGATGCTTCAAGGTCAGAAAGAAAAGGAATAACCCTTGTTTGTTAAGGTTTGGTTAATGCGCGGTGGCAGATATTAATTTCCCACCACATCAAGCGATATAAAATGCAATCATATGCAAAAGTGTGTGTGGGTGAGTATTTCTAGGACGCCTATATATGTTTATATGCAGTACGTGTGTATGGATTTAGGTGTATAACTCCATATATCCATGAAATTCTTTGTGTGCGTGTGTGTGTGTGTGCGTGTGTGTGTGTGTGTGCGTGTGCAAGTGTGTATGTGTGTGTGTGTGTGTGTCTGTACAATATATGCACTTGCGTGTGAAAAATGTGTATGCATTTGTGTACGACTGTTTGTACACATTCCTGCGTTTTTGTATATTTAGCACATATGGGAGCAGTTAAACTCTAACCAACACAAGTAGACCGTCTTAAATTGCTAACAAAATCTATTAGTAAAACTATCATTCTGATGTCATTAAATCATTAGGCACAGAGTTGCTGTAGCAAAACTAACAAAATAACAGATCTAAAACAGATCTACAGCACAGAGCCCAAAGCCAAATTTCAGCTGAGCTGTAGAAATTGTACAGTTGTCAGTTTCTAAGAAAACAAACTCTGTTAGGCTAAACAATGATGTTATTGGCCCACTGGCTACTGCAGAGGGAGCATATTTCAGTGCTGAAATGACGAAGTGCTGTTAAGTCATATGGTTGTAATGCAGATGTTGATGCATCAGCATTAGGTCATCTAAAAACCAATGCAAATGAAGCATTTGTCATTTTAGTCAGTTTGACACCGATTAGTAAAATACAGAATATATTGCACATATACCATCTAGTCAGTGCTGGATGTAGCAGAATACGTTTGGATGAAGTCATATGAGAGATTGTAAATCAAGTGTTTCTGAAACACCATTGGAGTGCCGAAAAATAAACCGCAGGGCTGAGGTGCGATAGAGAGCAGTTATCCAAGCCACATAATGACAATGCTGTGGCTCATTCAGTGGGTTGGTTAAATGTAATGTCTGGATTTTTAGGAGTTGCATGTCATTACATTTTAATATCGGTTTCATACAGATATTTACAACAATCAGATGAAGAATTATCAATGACACAATTATGCAAATCTTATATAGACACTTGAGGCACTAATACACTATGTTTCTATGTGTTTACTGTAAATGGGACATTTACTTGATAAAATGGTCTGTGTGTCTAAAAGGATATTGCCAGCTTTCATTTCATGGATGAATACCAATCTCCTTATACAATTTTCAGGCCAATGCCCAAGTGGAATTATTTTTTCCAACTAGTCATTCCTTTTCCTTGAGCAGCCAGAGACTAAATTAGATGTTTGTGTTTGACAGAGTGGCTTAGTGCAGAAAGAAAGAAATAAAGAAAGAAAGAAAGAAAGAAAGAAAGAAAGAAAGAAAGAAAGAAAGAGTGCATGGAAACTCTTCTCATAGGTAAAGGAACACACAGGATTGAGTTTCAGAGGAACAATATTATGAATTCAAAGTGGATGAATTTTGTGATGTTGATAAGATGCCGCAAAGAGACTTGCTGTCTCATTCAGGCCGAGACATGTTACTATCACCTTAATAAAACAATAATATTGATTCCATGTGGTAATATCATTATTATCTATCTAGAGTAAACATTATCAGGTAATCTTATTAGTGTTGAACAAATCACCCCCGGGAGAAGCTGCTGGTATGCCGGTGTGTGTGTGTGTGTGTGTGTGCTTGGAAAGATATTGAGAGAAATTGAGAGCAAAGTCATCCACCCATTCCTTATTAGTCTTTAGGAGGTTGTTTTGACTATACCCTCTCAAATTCAGTTGAGAAATCTTTAGCTAGAAACAAATTCACAGATGTCTGTGTGTGTGTGTGTGTGTGTGTGTGTGTGCGTGTGTATGCGTGTGCGTGTGCGTGTGTGTGTGTGTTTTTATAGATTAAAGCATGACTTGACAACCTTTGTTGTTGTTTTATTACTTGTGGGTAACCTCACAACAAGAGATTCCATTTATGTACAGTAAATGAGCTTAGGCGTTCCAGCAAGATAAATTCACTACTTCCTGGTCTAGAAAAGAACCTCGGTAGGAATGGTTCAATTTCATTGTGTTTAACCTTCCTCTTGTGTACTTCAGGCATAAAGGAAAAGCAAACAGTGCCTATACAACTTGTGTAGCTTTATCTTTAGCATAGGCAGTGTAAAGTGTGAAACCTAAGACTTCATTTTGTACCACTCCACTGGTTATAGTAGCTGTAAGATCCAGACACCCCAACCTGATGGAACTCATTTCCGTGAGTCATAGGTGTCCGAGATCGTAACCTTCCCCCCATTTCCCTGAGGTGACCTCTTTGTGCGTCCACTAGCAGTAGAAGAGGCTTCCAACCAACAACTCCATTATATATTGCATTGTAAAACAAATCATTTGTTCCTTTATCTGTATTGCACTGTAATAATTTGACTCAGTTAAATGTAGGTATGAGGTGGAAAAGCCATTCTAGTGGCACTGATTCAGACAGGACACTAATAGCTATCAAATTGTATTGGACTTGGTAAGTGATGGGGGTGAGTTTTGATATCACCATAGTGAGGGATACATAACTTATTGGGCTGAGGCATCTATACAGTAAGCACACACATCCCACCTGTGATATGGTGGACCCACTGGTCATTAAGTCTTTCAATATTTGCAGCAAACAAATGTTGATATTAAAGATCATTATCTACACACTTAAAGCAAGATAATAATTATTTGGATTTGTCCATGGAAACAGACTGAACTCAAAATGAAGCACTTATTAAGCATAAGTCCAAAGTAATAATGTTAGACAACTATTATTATTTCAGTAACAATCCTTCACACTCCAGCCAGGAGGGATGTATTAAAAAAACATGCAATGTCTCTTCACACTCACTTCAATTAGTGGGAGGACTGATTCATACCAATTCCAATGATCTCATTCTCATCATGTCTTGATACCTTTCCAGACACCTACCCACTACTTAATGTTGCTGACGCCAGTCAAAGGACTTATTCCAAACACCTACACCTTGTGTATGGCCACGGCAAATGTGAAACAGGTGTTTGTCTGAGGAGAGGAGAGGAGAGGAGAGGAGAGGAGAGGAGAGGAGAGGAGAGATTTAGTATAAAAATAAAATAAAACAGTTTCACTGTATTTATGTTATTCATGTATACATCAGTTACATATGCATTGTCTCTGAAAAGTCTAAGATCCTGAGTTAGGGCAATGTTTGCCAACCATGTTACATATCATTAGATGGCTTGTTTTGATTTGTAAACAGAATCCAATGAGTTTTGGTTGAAAAGAAAGGTCTTAAGTGGTGGACAGGATGAGAACCGAACTAGTAGAGGAGAGGTGAGGGAAACTGTGATGCTGTTTTCCATGGAAAGCCTCTTCACCAGCCAGGAAATCAAAGCTGTTCTCTTTTGATACCACAGATACATGATCAGCATATCATGCAATGCTATCATACATTAGCTGATGAGGTCACCAGCTAAAAAAGGCAAATCAGGTTATTGAGGTCAAACATTTGTGTGTGCAATGCGTTCATACCAGATTGTGATGTCTCTCTGCACACCATGCATGCACACTGCAGAGAGACTCCACTTTCTAGACCTGTATAGTTTAAATCACAACAATATTTATAAAATGCTGCATTTGTACCGCTGTTTGTTTATTTAATTTTTTTTTGCAATTGTTTTTTCATTACTATATGCTTTACTTGTTCTTTAAAACATTACACTAATCATTTAAATAGCATTTATTAACCATGAACTACAATAGCATGCACATTCTATACAGGGTATTTTATCACTTAAATACAATCTTGACTAGACTATACACTACTGTACGTTTTATCACCTTTAGGCAAAGTGCAATGGCCTGATTGCTTTTGAATAAGCCCTCATAAGCCTACATCATAATGACACTGTCACCCGCAATATCAATACCAGCTCTGTTGCACCTTGTTAAACGCAATACACCAAACATTCAACTTTATACAATAGCCTACTGTCATTTATACATGTATACGTACTTGCAATTATATTATATTGATTGCATAACGTTATTCCTAGTTGCTGAAACCCAATTCAAAATGTAGCTTAGAGTTCATAAACGCTTCTGAAGCAATGGTTAAATAAAGTCAACAACAAATAGGAAATGATGAATGGAAATGATAAATGCTCACTAACAGATATACTGTAAGTAAGTAATAAGTAATATAAGTAATTCTCCACTTGTGTATTGAATGTGATTTGGGACTATCCATACCTTGATAATATGAAATGCTCTTGTCTGTTTTCAGAACAAAGACCGAGACAGGAAGACAGCTATCAGAAGCTAACAATAAGCACTTCATATATTCAGCTGAACCACACCAACTGGATAGTGGACATCGACAGAGCTTTCAGTGACTCTTCAATGTTCTACATTGCTGAAGAGATTTTTTTATTATTTTTCCCGGACTTAATATGCTTTTCAAAACGTTTATAGCTTTAAAGTGCTGTGAGGACTTTCTAAAGGACATTACCAGTATGCTACGTTATTCTATACATTAACTTTTACATGACCTTTGAAAGTGTTTTCAAACGTTGAGGAACTACTCAAAGCCTTAACAGTACTTTTCAATGACATTCAAAGGACTTTTATGTTGTTGTCACAGAGACGATTTTAATAGAGCTTGGAAATGGACTCGCAGGTCTGCTGTTCAAAGACGTTGAGTCCAGCCTGTAAGAAGAGCCTATGGCACATGCTTAGACAACACACAAAACATATCTTTTATGAAGCAAACTAGTCATCAAAAGCTGTGTTATTGATGTTATTGGATTTATAAATGTGTATTTATGTGACATAACATTATATAATGAAACTATAATATTTAATGGACATGTCATTATTTTGGACCAATAAAACATCTTACTGCAAAATAATGAAATTTCTAATTTCTCACATCTCTTGGATAATTACAAAACATGCTGCAACTCTTGTGATATTATTGGTATTTCGACATTTCTCCAAATGCCCTGATGCTGAAAAATAACAAAAAATTATAAATAAATGTTTGTGTATATCTGACTATACATTTGGTAAATGATTTGGTGTTTTCTCCAGGTTTACAGCTGTGAATCTATCTATCTATCTATCGATGTAATTGCTTTATTGTAGTTATTAATTAATAATTAATTCTGCTTCCAAGTGTTCATTTTTTATCCTTTACTACTGCACTTTTTTCAACTTAACTATCCCTCTCTCCCTCTAGCTTTCTTTCTTTCTTTCTTTCTTTCTTTCATGTTCTGCCTCTCATTGTCTTTATCCACTCTCTCCCTTGATACAGCTGGGGACACTACAGTCCCCAGAGAAGGGTTTCAGAAGCAGGCGAAATTGAAAGAAGTGTGCGTGTGTGCGTGTGTGTGTGTGCGCGTGCGTGTGCGTGTGGGGGCAGGGCTAAAGGTAACAGATTGAATCCGCAGGTACGGACACTTGGACGTCTGCCTGTGTCCCTTTGCTGTCCTCTCCTTTACCTTTCCATGAGCTTCCTCTCCTCCTGCGCTCTTCCTCTCTTTTCCCCGGAGTGCCACTGGCTAGGATCTGGTTGGTGATGACTTTCCAGCGTGTTTAACCACGCACATGCCCCCTCTTTCTCCATCTCCCCCTATCGTCCGTTATTTAGGATTTATGACCTCTTCGGGGAAAGCAGGTTGCTGAAGCATTGAAGAACAGGAGAATGTAGTTAAATGTCTGATTTGTATGCATGTATTTGCTAATTAACCATAGTATATAAACATGTGGAAAAGTATGGAACTCTGGCCACTAGGAGGCAGAACAATGCAATAGAGAGGGTCACCACATCTAGCGCATTGGGATGCCTTTCAGTCATTGGCTTGTTTGGTCAGGTGTGTCCTATCATGTTCTCTGAACTGGAACTCAATAGTTTTTATATTAAGGGTTTTACATAATTTATAGATGCATTTATAGAGGAAGAGTTCATTCTTGTCTGGTATGCGTGCTAAAAAATTAGTAAGATATTACAAGCTGAATGTAAGCTAATTCATAGTAACGTAAACAGAGTGGCGAACACAGCTCACAACGAAGCCATAGCACTACACTTTGCTTCACAATGCATTTTGATGTATGAGGCGGTGCCGCGGGGAGCCGCGGGGGGCCGCGGGGGGCCAGGGGCCATTGGTTTGAGCTCAAAGTTAGCAAGCATCTTCGAGAATGACTTACCCTGCCTTAAACACTTATTCTATATAGCTTACCTGGCCAGCAGCAACATACATGGCATGACAATGTATTTAAGCATTTGTGAAAAGGTTGCGGTTGAACTTTCTCACATGGTATCTAATCCCACACTGGGAACACAACCCCCTTTCCCCCAGCAGAGCATAGGTAATAACACAGCTGGTCCTCAGGACTACGTTAGTTGGCCGAGGCGTTAGCCTTTGTGGCGGTGAACAGCCGGATGTCTGTCTGGAAGCTCTCCTAGGAGGGTCTCGTGGGGAACAGCCGGAGGTGAAAGGTGGTTTGTAGCTCCTTCAGCTCATCATGTGGGTGAGTTCCTTTCCCTCTGCCTCTTTTTCTCTCTTCTCTGACCCTCTTTCCATCTCTCACTGCCTCTTTCACCATGTGTGAACTGTTTTTCTTCTCCTTGTTGAGCAGTGTGGAACGTTAGCGATGCGGGGCATATTTTGGTTGTTTTGTT
The DNA here is from genome assembly GCA_025399935.1 of Amblyopsis rosae. Classification (NCBI taxonomy): domain Eukaryota; kingdom Metazoa; phylum Chordata; class Actinopteri; order Percopsiformes; family Amblyopsidae; genus Amblyopsis; species Amblyopsis rosae. Next base: position 1,838,260 of record JAODTR010000008.1, on the reverse strand, counting down.
TTTTGGCATCTCTGCCTGCATCCGTCTATACGTTATTCTAACCACATTCGCGTTCTCCTGAGCAGTCTCGAACACAGGTGACTACGGCGAGTGGCTGCTGAAGACTCTACAGTGTGTAGTGCAGAAAGCTAGCTAGCTGGCTGCGCTACTAAATCATCCAGGCTCCATGATGAACCGGGGGTGTGGTGAGCTGGACGGGTAGAGCTCCATGGCTGGGCCTGCTAGCCAGAGAGAAGAGCAGCCAGTTGTGCACAGCGTCTGGGGTGGTCAGCGGGGAACGCAGAGGCCGGTTGGTATAGGCCATTCCACCTTCTCCATTTACTGCTTTCAGTCTGGTTATCTGAAACTTTAGCACAGAAACCTTGGTGTCTCCAGCCGGTTTGCACATGCCTACATCACAGTAGACAACAGTACAATAGAATGTAGTAGAAACATATTGTCTTTAAATGTTGCACCAAACATCAATTTTGTGTTTCATGCTACGTGTGAGCTGTACTTCCTGGTTTTGGCGAAAGAGTGACCGGCCTGTACACCAATGGCGGTATAACTTGATTGTACTACATCCCACATTTCACCAGGGATCTCATTCCTTCAAACACTCTTGCCATTATTTAAATATATGCTCATTTAAAAGCATCATATGACAAATACATATTCAGAAAATTATAGAAGTAATAATGCAAATAGCCTCATTGCATATGTACAGTAGCCTATTGTTTGTCCTTCCTGCTTTAATGTATTTGATCTGGCCAAACAGATGTACAATGTATTGAATATTTTGCAAAGACTTTATAGGCATGTCTCGCCACCCGCAGCCATCTTTGAAATGCCCGGGGCAATTATTTAGGAAGACTGTATATGCAGGTGGCTAACGTCAGTGCAACCACACGATTGGTTAAATTGGTTAATGCTTGGCAGTTACAAAGAAAACGATAGCGGCTCTTATGGATTATGTTTTTGGATATGTTCCTCCAACCGCCATATAGAGAAGTGACATGTCTTCTTATATAGTCTCTCTGGTATTAGTTTGCAGATGCTGATGGGGACAGTCCCAAAATGACAAATGTAGCTGTTTTGAGGATATCATTCTTTATTTATAACTCTATATAATTCTATATTTGTATATCTGCTACACTCCTGATTGCCTGTGATCTTTAAATATGTGTAATTAAACCAGTTTTCTGCACGCCTGCGTCTCTGCTTGGTCCCTAAAAGATGCAAAATGTTTTTTTTTCCTGATGCAACCAGTCCCGATTACTGCAAAATACATTATTTTTCACTGGTCAAGACGAGCCAGGACAAATTGGTTTAAATTGTTGTGTCTCATGTAAAATCTCTGTAGTTTAACTATAATGAGACAGAGTTGATGAGACAGAGGCATTCTAAACTTAAATGTTAAAGGAAGCGGGCTGGTCATTAACTAAATCTGCTACCAGTCAAGGATGTTCTGCAGCATTTTTAAACTGTTGAATAGGATTATTTTCAAGACTTTTTTCCACTATTAAATCTAACATAAATTAATGGTTGTTTAAATGGAAGCATTCTGATACAGTACACCAGTCCGTGAGACCAGCCTTGTCTGGAAGGCTGGCTAATTTGCAACTTCTTATGTCATGGTGAAGGTGAAATGTTTCCACAGTCTGACAATGTGGTTAGAACAAATTAAAAACATTATTTAGTTAGAAAGGGCATATGGAAACAAAGCATATTGATCTATTAGATTTAGTATTCCTAAGCAATGACCATACAGTACAGGTATTTTAAACCCATTCTGCATGCGCTAAACCTCTTTATCAAGTAGGCCTATTTGTAAATTATCATCATGCAATATATTGACGTAAGTTATCGATTGTGTTTACATGAAGTCAGATACTTCAAAGCTATAGACACCTTTAAAACCGAATAGTGATTTAACACTTTTTAAAACCGTTTAAAGACTTTTTGATGACCTTCAAATCAAAGCAATCTTTGTATGCAAAATAAGAGTTTTAAGTAGACCTTTTATCAGGTCACCTAGCACATTTAATTAAAACTTCCATTTTAGTAGCAAAAGAAGACATGTTGTGAGTTATCGACTTAATCAAACCTAAACCCTAATCTAAGAAAAATAAGGGGTAAAATAAATTACACAATAAAATTGAATTACACATTAAACTACACTGTTTTTAATGGAAGCTGAGCATTTCCGTTAAACCAGAAGACGACAAATGATATTAAAGGTGAAGCGTGATGCAAAATAATTGCTCCCATACTGCTCAGCGGTTAATGCCACAAAGCGTGTTTAAAAAGGAGTGTGTAAGTGATCTTTGATATAAGTCAATAAATAAAAGATATTCTTACTGCAGAGATGTGTGTGTGTGTGCGTGTGTGTCTAGTATGTCCTAATGACTTCTGGTCCGGTCTGGTCTGAGGGTCTGATGTCTCTACCAGGCCGTCTGTCTCCGCAGCAGAACACAAGGAAAGGAACTGGTTCCGCCCACACAGTGCAGATCAGGTTCTCCCCCTTACGCCTACACATGATCACACATATGAGCACACACGGATGACATTATGCACACACACACACACACACACACACACACACACACGCACACACACACACAGCAGAACGTGCACACTCGCATGAATACACTACATATGCACAGGCACACGCATATACACCACACACACACACACATGCTCCTACACACACACACACGCTAAGCAGAAGGGTCTGTGATACAGCTTAGCTGTGTAATGATCTCTGTATTTTACATTGATGAGAACAGATCAGCTGAGTGGCTGCTTGCTGCAGTGTGATGTGTGGGTGGATTTGGACTAAGGTGGGGCGCACGTGGGTGGATCGATTGGATCTCATTATTAGTGTAATGGTCTCTGACAATGACGCCCCTGTGGAAATCTTGCATGCGGCTACTGATGTCTACAGCACAGAGCCAACGGTAAAGTCGCACTCCTCAATTTGTGTCACGCTCCGACGCCGGCATTATGAAACGCTTGTTTTTTTTTGTAAAGAAGACAGCAAGCGACTGAAGGCTGTTGTCATAAACAAGGAACAAGCCGATCTTAAAAGCACGCAAATGGCTTGTGCTTGTAATGTTGGTTTGGATTAATGTATGGTGTTAAGTCACTCTTTGCTTTTCAGATGTTAAAGTCTTAAGATACTAAATAACATAAAACATAAGAAGAACACACACACATGCACACAAACACACGCGCGCGCATACGTACACACACACACACACACACACAAACAATTGTCCTTTTGATTGATTTTCCTGCTGTACACGTGAACCTGAGCAGGATAATGGTAAGTGGAGTTAATCACACCAGAATGCATTTAAATGAGCTGTAGCAGATCGTTCTGGGTACAGCTCTTAACATCTGTTGAATGCCATCTGCTCTCTCTGTCCTCTTGTGATGACAGTATCTGTGGGGGTGTTGAAACCATAGAACTGTAAAATAACTAGAAGGGGCAACCTCGTTTGTGCCATTGGCATACACTATACGTTTAAGATCATCAAGAGAAAGTACAAAGGGTATACCTACTGCATGCAGTTCTCTGATTTACACTTACTGTTTTCCTTTCTACATGAGTCCAAAATGCTGCAGGTGCTAAAGCTTTCAGTTATTGGCTGGTTTTAGGCTAGCATATTTTAAAATAAATGATGATTGGTGTGCTTTCTCTGTCATAATATTAAATATAGTATTTTATATAGTATAAAAAATACTGCCAACATTGGCATATATTACTGTAATCAAAACATAAACACGTCTTCCTTCTCTGCTCCCTCAGAAGCGCTGGCCCCTACACTGGTCAGGCATTGCCAAGGCTGGGATAGTGTTGTGTGGTGCGGTCTGCACCACAGAGAAATTGCTGTGTAGAAAGGCCTAGACGATGTGAATATATTTGACCATGAGGAGATACTTGCCCATTTTGACAATAAGTGTAGATTACAATCGCTGACTACACCTTTTAAACTAAAAACAAATGTAATATTGTATAATGTTGACTGCACACTGTATATCGTGGGCTCTCAATAAAACACCTACAGCTGTGATATGGACAGGGCCTCCAGTATATGATTCCTGTATAGATGGAGGTCTCACCAGTTTGCCCCAAGTGTGACCCACTGTTGACCCAAGATCACCATTGTCCTCCTGTGTCCGCTGAAGCTCAGCAGAGCTGTTGACACACTTGCTGCCTCCGCTCCTGTCCTTATGAAACACAATAAGACACACATGATGACGTACAATGGGGGGTGGGGTGTGCCTTTATTCCGGAACCGCTGGCAAGTGAGCATTACTCTTTCGGACCCAACTGGGACCTGAACTACACATGCACGTGCGTACATGCACACACGAACGCACGCACACACACATGCACGCACACCCATGCACGCCCACGCGCGGCAGGAGGCTAACTGCTCCAAGTGGGAGCTGTGTTGCTGAGGGCCGGATGAAAGGAAACACTAAAACTACAACGAGGGAAAGACAGGTGGCCTGTTTGGCAGGTACACACGCACACACACACACACACACACATGCACAGACGCATGGACAAAATCTCCTTCCTCCTCAAGCCCCCTGTTGTGCACACCTGTGAAAGTGCCAAAATCACAGACTTTCACTCCCTCGCTCTGTCTCCCTCTCTTTCCACTTCGCTCTCTCCTCCCCCCTCTTTCCTCTGGACCTAACCCCCCCTCTCTCTCTGATGGCCTCGCTGTGTAAACATTCCTCTGGTTAGCTAGCAGCCCCTGCTCACCTTTATTTCCTATATGATGAGCATGCCACCATGGAACACTACTCACAGTCCCACCTGCGTAGCATGTGTGATTGTGTGACTTTCACACGTCACATACTTCTTGAATGCACAAACACAATGTGCACATCCACATGCACCCAGGCAGGTTGTCAAGTTCAACATATCACATGAGACAACGTGATTCATTTTTGTTTCAATTGATACTGTATATGCTGTATTATTTAATGCATGCAGTGCAGAAGAATAATATGTTTAGAACTTTTCGCTGAAAAATTGCAGCCGGAAACTTGACGACAACCCCGATCTTCACATATTTGTTCTTCTTGGAAGAGAGGAATTTGACCTGAATGGTTTTCCATTGGCAAAACCGTGAGCAGGAACAGTGCATAAATTCATACTGAACACGTTTACAAAAACATTATGTTTTACAAACATTGCAAATCGACTACATAGAACATGAGGTTGATCGGCGATTGAAATATAGACACATTGATTCACTTTTTATTTACAGTATTACAAATAAATATTGATTTCAACAGAAGGATATTGCTGTAATTTCTCGACACACACACGCACACAACAAAGCAGCTCTCAAACGTTTTTAAAACCACAAATGCAGTCAAGATGTATGAATAAATAAAGACATACTACACATTTTGTGTAGGTGCCAGAAATGATGGAGGTGCTCCATTTGTGCCTACAGAGCATCACAGAAGAGCAGGTCAGTACAGAAGTGTAATATTTTTGGATGTAGTATCTCACTGCTGATTACCGTAATTTCCAGACTATTAACAGCAGGTCAGTATTTCATGTAATTTTTTTAAATAAACTTGTCTATTAGCCGCACCCGTGTATTAACCACAGTTTATTCAATGTTACGTCATCGGGTTGGAGGCATTTTTATGTTAAAAATAAACCCACCAACCACTTCAATATACCGGTACGCTCTAGCAAGGCTAAGTAAATTATGGTAGGTTACTATTGTTTGCTGGGTTGGTTATTAACAAGCCAAGTCGCCAACAAAGAGCATGGCTAAAAAAAACGCTGTTAATATATATCTGTGTGTCACGCCTACGTCCCATGGCGGGGCGGTACCAGCCTTTCCCACGCGCTCCCGCTCCCTGGAGTACTAATCACCAATCTGTGACAACCTGTTCCTGGTCGAGTGTTTGTGCTTCTGCGGAACCACATCGGTGGAGAGCCCGCAGAGTGCCCTCCAGCCCTGCCTTCCAGAGCAGTACCAGGATCTGGGAATGGTCTGCTTCGTGGACCAGGCGAGGTGTCTCCCTCCTCACCGCTCCTGGGACTGCGCCATCGACCTGACGGCTGGGGCTTCGCCCCCCCAGAGCAAGATCTACCCGCTCTCGGTGGCAGAGACAACGGCGATGGAGGAGTACGTAACGGAGGCGCTGGAGCAGGGCATCATCCGACACTCCACCTCTCCACGTCGGCCAGTTTCTTCTTCATCGCCAAAAAGGTCGGGGCCTGCATAGACTACCGCGGACTGAACAGCGTCACCGTGAAGTTCCGGTACCCGATGCCCCTCGTCCCATCCGCCATCGAGCAGCTTCAGGGGGCGAAGCTCTTCACGAATCTGGACCTCCGGAGTGCCTACAACTTGGTCAGGATCCGGGAGGGAGACGAGTGGAAGACCGCATTCAGCACCACGTCGGGCCACTATGAGTACCAGGTAATGCCGTTCGGCCTGGCGAACACCCTGCGGTGTTTCATTAATGTCATTAATGGACGAGGTGTTCCGGGACATGTTGGGGAGGTACGTCACAGTGTACATCGACGACATTCTCATCTACTCCCCAACGTTCCAGGAACACGTGGACCACGTGCGTGCTGTCCTGCAGCACCGGCTGTACATCAAAAGGGAGAAATGCCTCTTCCACCGGGACACCGTCTCCTTCCTGGGGTACCGCATCACTCCGGGGGGGGCTCGAATGGAAGAACTCAAGGTGGACGCCGTCAGGTCCTGGCCGGTCCCCAAGACCATCAAGGAGCTCCAGCGGTTCCTCGGATTCGCCAATTTCTACCGCCGGTTCATCAGGGGATACAGCACGGTCTCGGCTCCCCTCACGTCGTTGTTGCAAGGGAAGCCGCAACACCTCCGCTGGACCTCGGAGGCCGAGAGGGCATTCGGGGAACTGAAAGACACCTTCACCACCGCTCCTTTCCTGGTGTACTTGAACCCTCTCCTCCCGTTCACCGTGGAAGTCGATGCCTCCGAGGTCGGTGTGGGGGCGGTCCTCTCCCAGCTCCATGGCAGCCCGCCCCTGCTCCACCCATGCGCATTCTTCTCCAAGAATCTGTCAGCTGTGGAGAGGAACTACGACGTGGGGGACCGGGAGCTACTGGCGGTGAAGTTGGCCCTGGAGGAGTGGAGACACTGGCTGGAGGGTGCTCGCTTTCACGGTGCTAACTGATCACAGGAACCCCGAATACATCCGTGCCGCTCGGCGCCTGAATCCCCGCCAGGCCCGATGGATGAGCTACTTCTCCCGGTTCCGGTTCACCCTGACCTTCCGGCCCGGGTCAGCGAACACTCTGCTCCGCCCCCTTCCAGTACCTCAGCGGCCATGGACACACATCTCGGTGGACTTCATCACAGGCCTGCCAGCGTCAGGGGGGCAGACGGCCATCTTGGTGATTGTGGACCGGTTCTCCAAGATGGTCCGGTTTGTCCCTCTGGCTCGTCTGCCGACAGCATTATAGGTCGCTGTGGTACTATTCCAGCAGGTCTTCCGGCTGTACGGCCTTCCGGAGGACATCGTGTCGGACCGCGGCCCCCAGTTCACATCCCGAGTCTGGAAGGCGCTCATGGCACGCTTTCGGGTCGCGGTCAGCCTCGCATCCGGGTACCATCCCCAGGCCAACGGGCAGGCGGAGCGGGCAAACCAAGAACTATGCAGGTACCTACACGCCTACTGCACAGACAGTCCGCATGACTGGGCGCGCTTACTCCCCTGGGCGTAATACGCCCAGAACTAGTTGCGCCAGTCCTCCATGGGGCGGACCCCGTTCCAGCTGGTGCTGGGGCACCAACCACCACTGTGCCCAGTGACGTACCAGCAGTGGAGGACTGGTGCCGCCGGGCCGGGGAGGTGTGCCGCCCCGAGACGTCTGGTACGGGCCGTCGACCAGCAGAAGCGCCAGGCGGACCGGCGGCGGTCGGAGGCCCCGGACTACGCCGTAGGTGTGGCTGTCTGCGCAGGACCTGCCGCTCCACTTGCCGTGTCGTAAGTTGGCCCCCCGGTATGTGGGGCCCTTCAAGGTCCTCCGGAGGGTAAACGACGTGTCAGTCACTTTGGAGCTCCCGCCCCCATA
>JAODTR010000008.1:1798710-1822646 GCA_025399935.1 Amblyopsis rosae | reverse complement strand
CAGTTCTGAAGGCGAAAGGGGGTCAAACACAGTATTAGTATGGTGTTCCTAATAATCCTTTAGGTGAGTGTATATACCTCAGGTTGTTCTGCACATGTGGTAATTAAAACAATGTATCTAATTATTATGGTTTTATAACAATGACCCATCAAAATGATGGGGCTTGCATAGGGGTAAAATGAGCATGGGTTCTACCTTTAAAATAACACAAATGAAACCCTTTCAGCATTTTATTAGATAATCTTTAACTTTATTAATGCCATCAATTTGACAAAGGCAAAAACTCATACCTTATGGTAAAACCATGTGTTAAACATGTTACCTTTTCAGGAAATATTAAATGGTGATGGTTTTTGTGTTAGCTACAGAAAGAATGTACTGTAGTAACAGTATGTGGGCTACAGCATGTTTGTACATTGCTTAAACTTAGCATTGGTCAACAGTTTTGTATTTCATCAATATTTGTGTATAAAATTAACATTAAGTTGTAATGATGACCCACATTGTGTGTTTTTATTTGTATGTTAGCTGAATAAAACAAAATACACAATATATTATATACCTATGTAGCCTATTTAAACCTTTGGGGTAAATTGAGCCAATGACTCAATGTAACCCAACATCACTGGCACATTTTACCACACAACCTCTATTTTGACAAAAGTTTCACAGTGGTTCAGATCAACAATTATGACCATGTTCTGTATCTTACACAGTTAAATTAACATGTAATGTCTGAAACATTATTTTAATTGATAAATGTGCAAGACTTAATATTCCTTGTGTGATGAATTCACTTGTAATAAAGGGTCCTATTTTGCTCTGGTTTGCAACCCATTCTCCATGTGCTTGAGTTGAAGATGGATTGACCAATGTAAACTAAGTTCTTAATATGTGGTCACATAACTTTATCTTTACGATATCATGGGTGGCTCATCTTACCCCGTTCTCCCATACTCTTTGTCCAAACAAAACAAACATCTTATTGCTTATTGCACGCATGCAGAGCTTTATCTACACTTTGTTTCCGCGCTGATTGCGGGTGAATGTTGTTTAAGGTGAATGTAGTTTTGCCAGTTCATTCCCATTCTGAACCGTAAACTCTAATCAACTGGAATGCACCCTCAAGACTATAGTGTTTCAACCTTTACATCTAAGTGTGTAAGGAAACAGGCAGCCAGGTGAAATGACAGTCCATTTTATTGTTACAGAACACAGCAGGCTACAGTAACCAGCTCCTACTTCCCACCCCCCCTAGTAACATTAAAACCTCCACCCCTGTGCGTCATTCACAGTTAGCCACACCCATCCAGCTATAGGTCAGCTATACCCCCTTTGGAACAGCGGAGACACCTCAGTGTCTACATTTTAAAGCAAGAAAATAGCTTGATATTTGGACCATGACTTCCAATTCCATGTTTTTATACAAAAGCTACACAATGTTACACTTTGATCATTGGAATACAAGTCAACTTTTTAACTTTGTGTGTGGACACCATTTAAAATGTGATCAAATCCTTTACTTGGATGGAGCATAACCACTGGAAAACTTAACACTACCAGAGACTTAAAATACAAGGGACTGCAAAAACAAAAAAAACAGTTATGATAATTCCGAATAATCATAAAGCAAGCTAGAAACATTCGGTACCATTACAGACTTGAGGAAATCAGAATTTTAAAAATATCAAATAAATGTCAGAAAGAAACAGACAGACAATGGGTTTTTAAAAATTCAGTTGAAATCTAACTCTGTTGTGTCAGGCTTTTAAAGTCGGCCCACAGTGTCGGGCTGAGACGAGAACCGCACTTTTTACTCTAGTTTGTCCCCATGGAGTTCCCATAAGACAGCAAACCGCTTGTTGTTGAGTCATCTTCAGGCACTTTCTGAAACCCCGCCTCCTCCATATTGGCGAAATCACAATGCAGGTTCATCCAGATCACATGATACAGCTGGGGGTAGGGGTGGAGACAAGTAGACAGACTTTAATACAGGACCACACAGCTCACACAACACGCACCACATTCCAGTTAGTCTCAATCTGAGCATGCAGCAGCCACGTGTGGTCTTAGCGACTCATGTCACAGGATAGTGGACAGTCTTACCTAGTCGAAAGTGTAATGTTGCTTGTGGTCTTGGTATTTACAGGTCAGTATCAAACCAGGCCAGTTGGTTGGAGTCACCGGGCGGCAGGCCATCTATCAGGTCCTGGGCGTGGCCCAGGTCAGGCAGCCCCTCTACAGGAGGGTAGTCCTGGCCAGGGTGGTGACCCCCACCCATATCATGGTCCATCATGGGCTCCATGCCCATGGAGTCACCTCCGTAACCCCCCGAGTGGAAGGAACGGTAGCTTGGGTCTGGGAGAGCGGGAGGGGTGTGGGTGGAGGGCAGGTGGGGCGGGATGGCAGAGCACTTTGTTAGAGCGTGTTAACAACCCAAGCTGCCACACAGTATTATAGTCAGTCAGTCACACAATACATAGACACACACAGCCCGCTCCAGAAGACACATAAGCTCAGTCTGAAGGCACCTATAGTACACGGTGGGATTTGTGGCCATCCAGCTCTCACTTTATGCTGAAGTACTGCAAGCAGTGCAATTCAAACAGGACCACACACACACACACACACACACCTCTCCCCCTTGGCCTTCTGAACCAGTTAGTCTCAGGCCTTGTCACAACCAACGAGCCCACAGTAATGGACAATTTTGCCTACAGTGATTTATTCCTCAATAAATCTTAGGTTTTCCGCATTGGCAGCAGCTATGAAACAGCATTTCTAACCCATCGGACGGCTTATAGATTACCTGGCAAGTATATCGTCTTCACAACTACCAATACTAACTTCAAATGCATTTTATTGAAGGGAAGGAGGAGGACGGTCCAAATATAAGCTTGGAGAAACGAGCAGGACAGGACTTCTTTGTCACAAGAAGCCAGTGGGTGCTGCATGAGTCACCCGTATGATGAGACGTTCTGCTTCCTTGTGCCGTTCAAGTCCCTTCCTGCGGTTTGCCTGTGAGCGTTAAAGTGGCAACTTACCTTCCTGTCTGTAGCCCAGAGTCTCTCCGGGAGCGCCGATGTCCAAACCCAGCTCTCCAGTCTACAACGAGAGACAACAGCACTGGTCACATAGACAACACTAGCTACCCCTCCCAGATACTTGTCAGTAGCTTCACAGACATGTTCCTGCTGTATTGTGCTAAATGAGCACGATCCTAAGTGCCTACGTCAGTGGCAGGGTGTGCATACCTCATTCCAGGCCATGGGCTCTGTCCTGAAGAGGGAGCTGGTGAGTTCTACAGAGAGACGTTTCTTGTAGTCCTGGGGCTTGTCCTCTGACATACGGAACAACACTGCTGCGGCGTACGTCGCTGGGAGAACACATTCGGATAGCAGGTTAGCACTTCTGGAAGTAATTTCCCCGTGAGCGGCAACATACGCCGCTTCAGTGATAACGGCTGGCTCGACTGTGGGGGCAGATACTTGGCCCCTCCAAATAGCAGAAAACTGCTTATGATGGATGGCTACATAGAACCTGTGTGTACATACCCACGCCCTCGTTGCGGCTGTGCAGCAGCTCGGTAAGTGGGGCAGTAGCTCCCTCAGCCTCGATGGCCTCTGCAGCCTCCTTATCCTGGGCCAGCTCACACAGAACACCTGCTGCCACACGCTGGATGTTCTCAATAGGGGAATACAGCAGCTGCAGACAGTACCGTGTATGAGGTTAGCGCGCATGCCCTTAATAAAGACGTACTGCCGGGTGTGTCGGGGATTCAGACCAGACCGTATCGCACCTGTACAAAGAGAGGAATGGTGTTGAGCCCTCTGATGACTATTCTGTTGTGAACGTCTCTGGCCAGGATGTGCAGGGCTCCTGTGCAGCCTTCCACAATCTCCTCCATACGCACGCCCTCCTAATAGCAGGAACACACACAGTTAGTCCACATGACACTATGGTCAACAACACACAGAGCCCTGTACCGTCTAATGATCCCTCCTAATAGAGGAGGGCAATTGGTTTAAAAGAAAAAAATAGTAATGGAGATCTAAAGGCCATCTCACACATTTAACTGCATTGCTAAGCAAAGCGTAGTAAGTATATTTTTTTCCCTCAAGACGCATAGATAACTAAGCTTGACAAATGCAAGGAGGATATTTGGTGAATTTGACACAGTGTATTAGCTTACAATTAGCTTGGCATGGCAGACTACACCTTTAAGAGGCGCAGGACTAAGACCGCCTTGTACAGAACAACCAATGTCAAGCGGCACCTGCTTTGTGCGAGCCCTCACCACAAACTGCTGCTGCGTTCCACCCATGCTGGTGCGCCTCTGCGTGTCCTGGTGTGCTCTGACCAGCAGCTGGACCAGCCTGGGGATGGCACCCTGCTCCCTCAGCGGGGCGTGGTTGGCAGGGCACAGGGCCAGGTTACGGATCAGACCCACCGTGGCCTGAGAGGAGGAGAGAGAGAGGGGGGCTCAGTAGCGTTTCTTAGCTGCATGGGTCACAACAACCCACCGGGTTGGTACACAGGCAGTACCTTGATGAGCGGCCAGTGCGAGGGCGGATGCAGTAGTTTGACCACCACTGGCAGGCCGTAGTGAAGCCGGACGGCGTTCTGGGCCATCTCGGCGTCCTGGTGCCGGGAAGTGAGGTGGCGTAGGGCACAGATGGCTGGCTCTGTTATGTCCTCTCTGTCTCCGGCGCGGAGCACCGTGCGCACCAGCGCCTCAATGCCGCCCACCTGGAGGTGGAGCAGAGTGTTGAGTGAGGCTTTACCGGCCACGTATTAAAAGCGCCTTGTTAAAGAGCGCTTAGTCAAGGTGTCCCATGAGTCACGATGGCGCGCACGCACACGCAAACAGTCAACAGTGCCTCTGGTTTGGCTGAAGGGGGAGGGGACTAGTCGTGCGGGCTCACCTGGCACACCATCATCTTGTTCTTGTAGTTGTTGCACGTCAGATTTGACAGGATGCCAGCGGCGCAGGTCACCACATTGATGTCGTCGCTGCCGAGCAGCTGCACCAGAGTTCCTAGGAGACCCTCCATACCCTCCTGCAGAGACAATGTGCAATGGAAGCAGTCAGGAGGGGGGTGGAGGTGGGGGGATACGCTAGCAAGCAGCTGTGTGAGACACTGGACCAACAGGTCGATGGGGCCTCTCTCCTCACCTGTTTGGTGGCAGCGTCTGACAGGTTCCTCAGAGTCCACAGACAGTTCTGGACCAGTCTCTGACTAGTGTCTGTGAGGTGGAGTCCCAGGGCCTGCATGCCACCTGGAGAGGTAGTAGAGCACAGCAGGGTAAATGGCTGCATATGTACAGAATAGTGTCCTCCGGTGGAGGCATCATGCATTTCAGTGTCAAGACCATGACGCTCACCAGCTTCTACGATAGCAGGCTTGTTGCTGGAGCAGACTGACAGCACTTTGAGAACTCTGCTGGTGGTCCACAGGAGCTTCTCGTAGGTGTACGTCCTCATAATGTTGACCAGAGCCTGGGGGCCACCGCTGGCCAGGATAATCAGCTACAGCAGGAAAGACCGAAGGTGTGCGTGTTCAACTCTTATTTCCAAACTGTGCAGATGTGTCCTCAATAGTCACTTACTATTGAAGACACTACTAAATTATTCAGCTCAAAACTGACCAAAGTGAAGGCTTTGAACGAAAGATAGCAAAGCAATATGTCACATAGGATTCATCTAAGGAGATGAGCGCAGATAGCCGTTTTAATGACTACGTAATAAACATATTTTATTGTTGCTCTGTCTCCCTTCTCACCTTGCTCTCCTGGTTGCCGTAGGCCAGTATTTGGAGGCAGTCCGTTGTGATGGCGAGGAACTTGACGTTTGTTTTGTTGAGCAGAGCCACCATTTTCTGGAGCCCGCCCGCTAGGCGGACGGCCATCTTGGCTCCTTCCTGGTGCAGGAGCAGGTTGTGGAGGGTGGTGATGGCATAGAACAGGACGGAGTCCACTGGCGAACTGGAACACACACACAATAGAAAAAGTTATTCCAGGACCTACAACGCAGGAGCTAGAATAAATGTAGACGAGTGGTTTTCAATGCGAGGGTCAATCCCGAGGCGGAGGGCACAAGATCATTTGAAGAGCCCCCAATACAGTAGTGCTCTTACCCCAGCATCTTCACCAGCGCCGGTATGCCTCCTGACTTGAAGATGGCCAACAGCCCCTCTCTGTGGTGGGACAGGTTGTGCAGCGTTCCTGCGGTGCAGCGGGCCGTCTCCACGTCGTTGGTGTTCTGCATGGTCCTCACGATGGCCGACACCATCTGCGGGGAGCGCATGATGGCGTGGCGCGAGGCTTCCTTCTTGGACAGCTGGTGGACCATCACCGCCGCCTTGTTTACTACCACCTGGCGGAAAACGCAGAGCGACGTCGGTCAACACGGCACTCTCGTCCAAGCAGTAACCCCCCCTCGCTGTAGGAAACAGCTCTGCTGGCGCACTGACAGTTCAGCAAGTTGACGACGCATGATGTCATGCAGGCACACACACCGACATTTGGATTAATTTCCTCTTTCAGAGTTGTTTTTAAAAGTGACCAAAACCAAAATCATGAGCAATCGTACTACTGCTGCTGTTGCTAAGTAACTAGTGACAATGCCAGATAATATTTAGACTGCTGGTAATCTCTCTGCAGCACACAGCTTCTGTATGCTGTCCAAATGTAATGCTGAAAGAGCACAAGCCGTGCAAAGCGCATCAGAGCCACGAGGCCCGTTTTCTCCTGACCTGGTCCTCGTCATTGAGCAGCTTGGTGAGCTCTGGAATGGCTCTGGTGGCCAGCTCTGCGTCGTCTTGGTAGTTGATCAGGTTGACCACAGCGTGCTTGAGCATCTGCGAGGGCTCGGCCAGCCTCTGGACGTTGGTGGGGTGGGCGCCGTCGTACTGGGTGGAGGGGATCTGCATGCCCTCCTCGAGGGTCTCTGGGAACATGGCGGCACGCACCCGCTGGGCGCGCGTCATGGCATACTGGCCGTCTAGGTCTGCAGACAAGAGGGGCAGCATGGTAGATGGATTAGAGGTCTGCGGTGGACGCGACTCACATCACCGCCATAGACAGTCCCCATCAGAAACCAGCCACGGTGTGGTTGCATTAGGCCCAACATACTGGATGCGTAGTTTACCAACCACAATGCAAATATGCATCCAGTACGTAAGGGCCGTTGGGCTCATTTCACTACCCACCCTGTACCGGCTCCTGGGAGAAGTTCTGATTGAAGCCCTGCTCCCACTCGTACAGCACTTGGTTGTCGACATCCTCCTCCTCTGGGTTGCCCTTCCCGCTGAGGGAGGGAGCCGTGGTCGTAGCCCCGGAGTGGATGCCAGAGTCCAGATAGGACTGCTGCTGCCAGTGACTAACTGCTGCCTTGCGGTCTGGCTCCATGGCCATGTCTAGCTCCATCAGATCAGCTGCAAACAAACATTAGGGCTCACATTTAGTCACCTGAAGCAATACCAACTGAATAATTGCAACCAACATTTTCCTAAATTCTGTTAATGCGTTATTGGGGGAGTGGAGGGTGAGGTCTACAGTTTGATTTAGAACTAGCTTGAGGTCCACACATGAAATCAATAGTACATTTACAGTCGTAATGGCTGCATAAATCTTGCCTGGGCCAAAAGACATTTCTGCACTCTAATTAATTAACACAGCATGTGTGTAGTGAGAAGCAGGGTATAAAAGGTGAGTGTGTGTTTGCCTGAGAGGCCTCCTCACCCTGGGAAGCCATGTTCCTTTCTCAAACCACAGCCCGCACAGCTTCCTGATCTGAAAACACAACACAAAGTAGAGTCAGTCCAACTGCTTTACATGCCTCTTTAGCATCCACGCCCCCCCCCCCCTTCCTTCCTCCATTTCCAGCCAAACAGGAATGTGATTAGAAGACGAATGAAGACCAAGTTGGATGCAGTGAGAAAAAAAATACAATACAACTAAACATAAATGAGCAGATGGACTGAGATGGAAAGGCTAGGGGAAAAATGTATTCCCCTAGCCTTTCCCCTATTCCCCATCTCTGCACACCTCTTTTGCTCTAGCCAGGCATACACACTGTGTACACAAAGCCACCATTAAGTGTAGCATCTCAAATAGTTTGGCGAGCAACAGAGGAGGGCAGTAATGGTTGGAGTGTGGAGCTAGAAAGAGACAAGGGGAGGCAGAAACATTCCAGCACCGGCTTTGAAGCCGAGACACAACCCCACTCTACGGGAAAGTAAACATTGGTAATGACAGGAGAGTATTAAGCTTTTAAAAAGGAGTGGGGTGGAAACAAAAAGGCATTTCAGGAATATACTTGGACACATAGTATATGGAAACATATGGACTATTAGAAAGTGCCCGGCAAATGAGACAACAATTAGTACTAGGCCTAGTACATTCCTGGGCCAGACATTGCTTGCTATTCAAAAATATGGCGGACAAATTCAACAGAAAGCAAACGAAATCTCTTGCAACCAGCGCTCATGTTCTATTGATATTCAAAGGCTTGCCAGAGAGAGCAAGGCCAAGGCTACAGAGGGCAGTGGATTAAGTGCCTTGTAACAATGCTATCAGAGATTAAGATTTCTGCATTTAATTAACAAAGTAAAAAATCTGCTGGACAGAATACACAGAATCTACTTGCCATTTAAAAAGCAAAAACAGAATTTGCCATTGCCCATTACTGTTAACTGAGAATTTCTCAGAAAAAGGCAGCAATTTTCTAGGACTCTAGGAAAGATCCAGTCTTGCACATCTCTGCTGCAGTTAAATCAGCCCAGTTTCAGCGTTTAATGCAATATGCACGGTACACCATTGGTCATGCATTAAAACATTTTAAGTGAACTGAAAGATATTCCATAATGAAAACAGGTTTTCTGTAAACAGGATTCCCATGCAGGTTTGCCACATTGAAACACAGAGCATTTAACTTTACCAAGTACAGGCTAGGAAATCTAGCAGTGCATTGAAGTCTCGAAACACAATTTAAAGAATGATTCTGAAATACCAGTAATAATACTATATTGTACAGACATCAGCAATTGACAAAAGGATCTGGTCACAGGAACTGGCCTGGTAGCCCCGTTGAAAATTGTATATTTGTCTACCCCCGCTTGCACTATGCCATGGTCTTTTCCTACCTCTCTCCATTCAGTTGGACTATAACAAACTCAAACAAAACAAATCTATTACAATAAACACTTTTTGTAACTATAAATTTTAGTGTTGTATTTTTTATTTCAAGGCCATCTTAAAATAAATTGTTTACAGGACAAGTGAAGCAATTTGAAACCGCAAATGCTAGAAAACAAATTAAATGGAAACAGGTGTGTAATATGAGCAGTGACTTTGAAGGCCCATTTATGTCTAGCCTACAGAGTCGCTTCAGCATACATTTCTACGTAGGTCTGTCGGCCGCTCAGACCTGTGCATGCGACCCCTCAAAATGCGGAAGTGTCATGCCTTTATTATGCGCCAGAATTAAAACACAAATTAAGTGTAAATGTTTTGAAATAATCATAAAAATATTTCTTATCTCTTAGTTACACTAACATATATCATAGGAAACAATCTGTGGCGACACAAAATATTATAAAAGACTGCTATTCCCTGCATGCACAACAATGAAATGCCATAGGGAAAAACCCAGCTTGGCTTCCAATAGAACACAACTTGTGTAAAAAGTTTTAAAAAAGCATATAAAAATGTTTCCAGCAAAATCTTAGTTACACCAAACAGGAACCATCTACTGCTTTTCGCTGCCATACAAGGAAATCTCAGGAAAATCCCTGTCTTGTCATGTGGAGTTGTAGGCTCGTCCTGGTTAATAATGCTCAAACAAGACATATAAAATACATTTAAAAAAAAAAAAAAGTATTTCAAGATAATCTAATAATCATACCTGGATAGTCAAAGGGAGACAGTCTGTGCACGTAGGCGTTATTATAATTATATACACTCCTAATTCCATAGCACAATTCTCTGGCATATGGGCTTGCATCCAAAAGACTGCTGCGTCGAATCGATGGACAGGTAAGTACATTTTTTGGAGAGGTGCACATCAGCATACGCCGTGCCTAACTCGTTGTTTCTGCCCTATCCTTACATCACACCTATGGATGCAGCGATAGATCGCAAGCAGATTGGAGTCAGCCGATTTCCCCTCGATTTACGAGATCGGCGGTAGTCCAATTTGACTTTCTGACATGGAAAACCGAACTTTGTTAATTAAATGGCTGTTGCGCGCGGAATAGAAAGGCATTGCTTTCTTTAAATGTATGTAAGAAGTGTTCAACCCATCCAAAAATCTGTAAAAAATAGATGTATTTGACAAACCTTCAGGATTTTGACAGTGTTCGAATTTTCAGGATGGCTGCAAATTTATAAGCTTAAAGTCATGATGGACCTAATCAAAACCACGTTATTATACATGTGTAAATATAATTGTAAAAAAAATACAGCGTTTACACCAAGTAGATACTGAAATATACACAGTTAAGCAGATTCTCCCAAGTTCGGTGATCCATGAATCAGTCAGCTCAGACAAAGTGTCACGTGACAAAAACAACCCACAGGTTGCCAGGTTAGTCAAATCAGGTATTAGAGGCCAGACTGAAAATCGGCAATCAGTATCGGCCAACATTTTTTCCAGATTGGTGCATCCCTAGTTCCGCCCCTGCTTTGACACAGAAGCATAAATGGGCCTTGAGTGATAGCATTTAGTCAGAAACAGCAGTCACCAAACCTAACATGCCAGTTGGATTGTTAGACACAAGTCTATCTAAGAAGCTGGTTGAAAAAGGCAGGCACTATGCAGTTTATTGGATGGACCATCTGTGTGTCTGTTGTTTAAGTCGCTTTTGCTGTCGGCACACCTAAACCACATGTAGCTATCCATTGGTATGATGCTGATTGGACAGATCAATTGCTACTGATTCAGTCTCAAGGAGTTCATGGCTTTCCAGACTACTCCTTGCGGTGAAATTAAACTGAAGCTTGCAAGATTAGGATGGTCTCACGGGGCTAGCAGTCACCACTCACCAGCATTTAAAATAAATCAGCATGAGTTTCAGCAATCAAATGTTCCAAAGCAAATGTACACACACAAGCAGTGGTTTTACTGTTGCTTTGATTTACCTCTTCCCACAATCACAGCCACATGCCCCCCCCCCCCCCTTCCCCAACTCACAGTGCGTCATTTACAGTATACAGTCTTGAATCAGGCTTTAAAATTGCTGCTCCTCCTAACCACAATCACAACAACCCGCATTCACTGTTCACACGCTACCCTCCCAGCTTAGCCCAGGCCTGCCCTCACATAACCTAGCCCAGTCCTAATGGATACCATGTGTTCCATACCAAGCAGCCTTACACAAAGCATGCAATCAGAAAACAAAGTCTACGCATTTGGTCCCATTTTCACAGTTTTTTTTATCTCTCTCTTTAATGCGGTTCTTAATGAAACGTCCTGAAACATGTTTGAATGGCAAAAGTAAAAAAGCTGGTTTACAGTGAAGCAAGAGCCGAATTAAACGCAACATTCACGGTCATGTTTAACCAGCTGCAATAAATGCATGGCTGCACACCTCCTTTTTGTTAATAAATTATCCCTCAATATGAGGCTAGCAGCTCAATTGCTAAAAACTGGTTTCATTTATATGTGTATGGTGTTCACATGACAACTGATCCCCCAAAGGCCTATTAACTCAAGAGACACCAGTTAGTCGGTGTACATATATACACAGCTGGACTGTAGGAGCAGGAAAACCACAGCCGCAACATAGGCTCTGGCCAATAGCTACAGTAAAATTACAGGCCTAGTGACAGTACACCCAAAGTAATAGTTTGAAAATATGGTGACTTTAATGCAATCTGGCAAAACGCGGTGGCCAGCAGGGATATTATGTTTCTGATAAATATGGCAACAAACTGTTTCTTGGAAGACAGTTGTGAAAACCTACTTTCCTCGTAGGGAAATAGGGCAACAGTGGTTCTGATGCTGCTTCCTGTGTCAAACGTGCTTGCTACGGTAAGATTACAATCACCCATTACACAGTAGAAGGCACACCCGATATCTAGTTACAGAGAATTCCAAATAAGGTAAACAAAAAGTGAAGCATGAACTGCAAACTATAATGCTAGGAGAAATATTGTGTACCTGTCATTTTGCTAAACAACAAAAAAGGCCATTAAATGGACTGGCGTTTTAAGAACAGCGTGCCAACCACCTGCAAAAGATAGATGAGAGATATATATATATATATATCTCAACTGTTGCCCGGCCATCATGGCATACAAAATAGGATTTGGTGTTGGGTGATGATATCCAAACAGTACCCCATAACAGATAAAGCATGCATTCCTTCACCTATAAGGAAATAGGTAAACTGCAAAGGTGAACGTCTAGCTTCTCTAGATGCCTTTAACAGGGAACAAGTAACTGGAAAGGGAGGGAGACATGGCAGTAACAGCTAGGGAATAGGCATATCATACTCTTGCCTTAACACTATTGTGGCCAGGTTGTGTAAATCATAATATCCATTTAAAAAGGCGTGTTTTTGTCACCTGGTTAAAGCCACAAAGTCTAAATGTGGTGTTGCTAAAAAGCACTGTTGTGTTGCACACCCATGATAAACCATCACAGGGGCTACTCCAAACAGTCTCATCCCAGTGCTGGAAGCCACTTTGTTTAAATGAACCTAGAAAGCTGTATTACATGAAATGGGGAGACATGCACAAGCTACCAGGGACTTCTGTGAAAGAAACAACGTGCAGGGTCAGCAGCTCTCTGCTAGTTGGCAACAATGCTCAAAGAATGCAGCAATAATGTTTTGACCTTAGGCAGATCATGCCTCTTATCTGTGCGATGTATGCCTATTGCGATTCAAATGGTCTATTCTAATCAGATTTTCTACTCAGTTACATTAATGAAAAGACATTTACTACCCGATTTAGATAAAGAAAACCATCACTATCATTTGACACCACGAAGTTCAAACCCGTTACGGGATAGTAAATAATGACCAACTTAATTCCTACCAGTGGTGCAGTTGTAATAGATTGGACAGACCGGATTTTTAACAACCTAGATCGTGCACAGCGGCAACATTTTTGTATAATTGCTACAATCTTTTAATGGGCCGGGATCCTAAAGCCTGGTAATTTTAATATACACTAATTCTACCAAGGCACAAACACAAAAGAAAATGCGTAAACTTATATAGTAGGTTATGGGTACTTGATTTATTGAGAGGACATATTTGTCATCCATCCTGTAATTTTGTGTATTTAACTGGCAAAGCATCGAGGACAAACAAAAGTTTAAACACTAAATAAAATCGGCAAACAATACATTTGAGTACAGGAGTATCGCGTGGTGTTTGTTTTTGTCAAATTAGTTCTGCGCTGCCTAAACCTGGAGAAATGCTTATATTTTCCTTTCCCATTGTGATATTTCACCATAGACAAATCATCTAAAACACTCAATAAAACAAGTTAGTCTAAAACGTTAGCACAAATACAGAATTGCATGAGTCCGATAACGATAACCCATACAGCTGCTGGGTGCCTTGACTTTCGTGCTCCCGACACCAGTGACTCAAATTTCACACTGGCTCCTCCTCGTCGTCCACCCCGAAAAAAAACAGCCGCCGATAGGAATTTGTCGGTCTTTGTTTAAAGGACAAATGGAAAAACATGAAATACAGTCCCAAGCTAAAATCAAACACAGTAAAACCGAAATAGCCTACGCAACACAAAAGTAAAGTTTGATAATATACTATTCGGGTCACATGTACTATGTATGGTGAAACTATTAGTTCCTTAGTAAACTTATCAAAACTTAAGTGCATTCGGATGTCTAATTTATTATGAAAACACAACATGCTTTGACCAAGTATACAAACAACATACATACGGCTTGTTGGCTTAATTATTTATATCATCAACCTTTGTCATAAAGCCTTAAACAACATGCAAAGAGAATGTGAAACTCCATACAAAACAAGTTAGTAACTGAGCATTTGCGGGCAGGAAGCTAGTTGTGCAGCTAACTAACTAGACGAGGGCTTCGCTGTCGTTAGCTAACCTTTCCAATTCAAACGAGCGAAGACATTTTTCCACAACTCCACTTGTGGTTAGTGAGGAAAACAGACCTCGGTCTAATCTGCTCAACACGTCCACTGTTTAAATACCTTAAAATTACTTAACCGTAAGGTTACTAAAACCTGTTATCTTAAGTGAATTAGACACGGTTCCACTCGGCGGTGGCTGGATTATCCAAAATATTTGCCTTAAAACAGCTGATAGCGGCAGCATCTTTGGCCGCCCCGTACGCAACAGCGGGTTCCATTCCAACGTGAAGCATAAATGAAAAGCAGCAGAAAGTATAGAAAGCCAGTAGTTTGAATGCAGAAGCCTACCCTTGTCAAATATCGTAAGGCCGTCCACTTGAATATTGAAGCATAAAACCAATTCTGAGTGGAAATGCGCCGACGAGGTTCAGCAGGGAGCTCTCATCCACTCCCTCTATTACCAGTAATGTTTTCCGGCCGGAACACGAAAGTCTGGAAATGTAAGATGGCGGCGGTACTATATAGACCGGAGAACACCTCCACTGGTTACATATCCTGCCGTGAAGATAAATAAAATAGATATTCAATAATATTGGAATGTCGTTTAATAAACATAGAACAAGTTATTTACACATATTATAATATTTGTAAGTCTATTATTACAGATAGTTAAATGTATTTGGCATAACTACACCGATTGAGTGTTTACGACTTGAGTATGAATACACAATTGAAAGAGGTTCCGGTCGATTTAAAATGGGAAAACTGATTCCCTTACTCGGTTCTTGATAATCTTTGTGAAATGATTGTCTCCATTTTCACTGTCTAATTGGTAGGCTACGTCAGCCTCGAATCTACATTTATATGAGACATTTCGATATTGTAATATCAATTGTAGCCTAATGCATTATTCATTTTGTTTGTTTCCATGAACCTCAATGGGTCACATCACAATCCATGTAATTTGCTTAATTTTCCTATATTAGAATTTGGGAAGGAACGACCGATTTATACTACTGTGCGTGTCTGTGTCATGGCCTGTGTGCGTGAAAGGTTGTGTAGGGGTCAGTATCAGAGTTGCATTCTTTCTCTAACACCCACTGTTTTGGCTCATGATTTACTGTCATTTATTAGTTTTAAACAAGTTAAACACTGTTATGCATGCCTACATAACAGTGGTTCTTGTTAGAAGAAAAATATGAAGACTTCCAGGATGAACTGTTTATACATCACTCTCAGTGATTAAGCTAACACTAGACTGAAACTTTAAAAATTGTATCATGACTGAGAGGTTACAATGTATTCTAATTATTGATGAGTTCAGTGATTTCGCACAAGATAAGTAATTATGTGTATTGTTATTATTTGAACTTGATCAAAACAAAAACACCTCGGCCATCAATGGGTGCTCCCTCAGAGGGTCTGGAGCTCCACCCCCCAAATTGGAAATGCATTGCTAAGGCTAGCATAGTTTTGTGTGGTGTGGTTTGCAGCATTTTGGTTGTGTTCCTATTTACAGAGTCAGGGCTGTAAAGAAACACCATATACATTTTTCAATGTGCACATAGAACAGGTTGGACTGTGAGTCATTTAATTTGACATAAAGGTGTATTATCTTACAATCGCTGACTCTATCTTTAACCAAATCACACCCCACAAGTACTTGATCAGTTTACCAGAATGGTGGGTTACCATGATGAATAATGTTTTATAATGAGGTGTTCAGCCAATCTTAAAACTGTAATGTGATTTAGGGCTCTGTGAATACAGATAACTGGATTAGACTTGAATTACCATGTATTTAAGAACATCAAGTGGCAAAAACAAATATACATCCACTGCTTTATTGTATTTTTCACAAAACTATAAACATCAGATTCCTGTTTTTGGTTTTACTGTATACAGTGGAATCCCACTGGCTATAATACATGTCTCATAATATGTTGTAATGTACATGTGAAATGTTTAGACCATGTAAAATGTTTGTAGCCAGTGAAACTAAAATACTGATGTGACGGAAATATATCTACATTTACAGTACATACTGTAACTTTTATTTTGTAATTTAGTTTAGCAGCCTTTTAATTAAGGACTAGTTTAGTTTAGACTAGTTAATTCTTGCTCACAAGTGTTGCTGGTAGGACCATGCCTGGTCTTGAACCAGCTTGTACCCATGTCCTTATTAAGATGGATACCCAGACACCCAGAGTCAAACAATTCTGTTCTATTTTCACGTAAAGGGACAATTGACATTTGATGGTACACCTACACAAAAACATTTAGTTTGAAAGTCAGAGAGTATGCCCATCGAACACAGTGCTGAGTGTTTCCTGTTAATCCCCTCTGACAGTCTTATTGGCTCACACTGTCTACCCCACCTACACAGCCCACATATGTGTTTGAATCAAAAGTGGGAATAGCAGGGTGATCTAGTCATGTAAACAAGTCAGTTGTGAACCTCTAATTGTGATTGGCTAATAATCTTTTTGATTATGTTAAAGATTGCTGGTTAATATTATGTTAATCATTTATACACTTTACAGATGGAAAAAAGAACACTAAACCCTAAATATTACAATTTGATTGTAGATGCCAAAATAACTTGATAATATTGTACCAGTAGATGCTGTTAAGTAAAGTATCCTTAAAGTCAAAACATATTATCAGGCTGTTCAACCGTTGGTGACTTTAAGTAACCTCATATTTTGAGGTCACATTATGACAGTCATACTCAAATGTTTGCCTTCTACTAATTGTAACCCCATAGGTAAACACGTATAGAATCGAACACCTACACACATTTATTCAAATTTACAAACAGGATTCACACTTAATTTACAGAAAACATACACTAAAGGTTGGACATTTTAATTAACATTCACATTATTGAATAGTATGTACAGTATAGCATTGATAATTATATCTCTATTGGGTATTATCTACAACGTGTTACACCAAGCTTTGGCAGGTGATGTAAAAGCACAGAAGAAACAAGTCCTCATATGATCAAGCTTTCAATTTTTATTCAGATGAACCTGATGAAGCATGCAGTCAAATAGGGGCCACACATCAACATCTTTAGGATAGTCAGGGTTAACACAGTAAAACATGTATTTTTTACCCACTGTGGGTCAGAACTGATCCTCTCAGCTGTGGGTTTCTGATTAAAAATCTCTTCATTTCTGTACATGTGAGGTTAAACATCAGATTTTTTTCTGATCCTAGAAAATCTTGCAAAATCTTTTCACATTGCTTGTAAAATGGGCCTTTATCCATCCATCTGTATTAAAATAACGAACATAGCATGAATGGCACCCCACTGCGCATAATACTGCTCAATTTTCTGTCTGGAATTTTCAACTTTCTAGAAGGATATCCACGTTTATTGTATGCACCAACCTGCTTGGTGACATCATTTAATGTCCGTTTAGTGTATTGACAAATGCTTAGGTTGGTACCATCAAAACAAAACGTTTCTGAAATATTTCTCCAAATTGTGAAATGTAGTCATTGTTGAACAAGAAATTAAGATTGCTTTGATTCATGCAAAACATACATTTCCTCTTATACCCAAAATCAATACTGTACATTGTGAAATAAAAATTAATAGAATATTAATTGCATTGTGTGGCTGATGAGCTTCCCCTACAGTCAACATTTATGTCAGGGCTCCATAAATGTACATTCCAGCTAATATGTCAACCAAATGTGTCATTTTAAATATACATTTTGAAGGACATTTACTTTTATTATTAACTGAATAACATGCAAAGTAAATGCATTAACTCCTTCCCCCTCTCTCTCTCTCTCTCTCTCTCTCTCTCTCTCTCTCTCTCGCTCTCTCACACACACACACACGCTTTACAGAGAGTCAGCAATTAGCCACACTTACATTTAATAGATATTTATTACAGAACGGGATCTGCGTGTATGTAATGAATGTCATTCCCCTGCCTCCTGCTTCCTCTGAGGGGAATTATACATGAACAAACATACACAATTACACATGTGGGGTCTGACACGCCTGCACTGTCACATGACCTTACTTGTAGGCCTTTATCGTAATCCTGTGTGTGTGTGTGCGTGCGTGTGTGTGTGTGTGTGTGTATAAACTGTATATGTGTGTGTGCATTATACAGTAGAGAGTTCCTTATGTGTGTTGGCAATATATTGTGGGTATGTGTGTGTGTGCGAGTGTGTGGGGAGGGAAGCAAATCCCCAAATCCCAATGGCAACACA
Source organism: Amblyopsis rosae (assembly GCA_025399935.1). NCBI lineage: Eukaryota > Metazoa > Chordata > Actinopteri > Percopsiformes > Amblyopsidae > Amblyopsis > Amblyopsis rosae. The sequence continues at coordinate 1,804,329 of JAODTR010000008.1, read as the reverse complement.
CACACACATAAACTATTGCATTGTGTGTTTGTGTGTGTGTGTGTGTGTGTGTGTAAGACTAGGGGTGTGGCTTCTTTATCTGGCTGTGAAAGAAGGGGGCCGAACAGGGCAGAAAGGGCTAGACAAAACAAACACGCACACAACCACCACCACCCCCACCCCCACCCCACACACACACACACACACACACACACACATACGTGCACATACGCACACACACAAACAGATCATGTCCACACAGCAGTAGAGGTCAGGACATAGCTGTAGACAGCGGTAGATTAAACTAATTCCTATACTAGGCTGACGTCTGCTTTGGGGAATTGAGGGTCATGACCTTTCAAAATGACACTGGAGATCTACTGAACAAGTGAAAAGTGAGCAAGAGAGTAATTGCTTGTGATACCTGTCAAAGCTCTGTGTGCATTTTCCAAAAACAAATCACAGAATTAGCTGTGCTGTTTACATGCTTTGATCTGGCTGAGCATTGAAAAATACACTATATTTACAAGTGCAAAACGTCGTCAACGAAGCATGGCAATGTCCTGTGTATTTCCAAATTCATGTGGAGCTCTTGTGCAACGGAATAAACTAGCTCTTTGATTTGATTGTAACGCAATATCATCTCAGAAGCATCATTTCATAAAGAAACTGACATTTGGCCAAAAGACGATGTAATCCTTTAATCATAACATTAAGCTACCTGCAAATAAACATGTTAGTCCATGTCTGTAAAGAGGATGTACTGCATACTGTACAGTGCTATGAGGATTTGCACCACAGGGATCTGATATGAAATGGTCAACCGAAGTGGGATTACAGGGGACCAGAGTGTATAAGCCGATATAGGAAACAATGCAGAAGAGAGAGACCCTGTAAGCTGACATGTAGACATCTTTGGCGGGGCTGATATTGGAAGAAGCTGAAGTGTTGCTAATGCCTGGCCAACACTGGAAACATTGTGAAGGAGGAAATCTATTGTCAACTGAAGAGCATAAAGGCAGGAAAATAATAGAGAATGTGGCATTGCACTCTAATCTCTTCTCCACAGCATAGTGAAGAGGGACTTGGTGAGGCCACAGCAAACTAAAAATCAAACACAATTTGCTTATTTAAACACACAGCCCAGATCCCAACCAACACCATCCATCCCGCATCCACCTAACAGTTGATGTAGCATCTACACTCCGGCCTGCATTGTTCTTACATAAGGGCTACAGCGGTTGCCATGGTGCATCCTCCATCTTGTATCGATCCTGTGCAGGCAGATGCATGTAAAGTTGCAGGCAGAAGCAGGAGTGATTCTGAGGGGTCAGGATGAGGAAGCCCAGTGTGAGACACTTATTCACACTGACTAAGTGCAGAGGTTGGATGTGACCACACGTACGACGACAGCACAGTCCTCCCCAGGGTACCTCGGTTGCATAGCATCGGCACGGCAACTATAGCACACAAGGTCCATGGATTCCTATTGTCTTGTATTCACACAGGAGATATTAGACAGCTGCGTTGTATTTATTTCAGGACTTTAACCATTGTGTATTTGTCTGATATTAATAAACAAATAGATAACCAGATAGAGAGCTGCTGTAAATGTTAACTGCCTTGGTGACATACTCCAGCAAGCCATCGGGAGCCTCTCTGATATTTCATGAGATTTTTTTAATGTCTTGTTTAAGATGAACACCAGACGGACACAGAGACTGCGGCTGAAAGATTTAAAGGTTATAACAGTCATCTATCTGCGGGATTATTGTCAGCAACTGCTCATTAAGGCCAATCACATGTGGATTTACATTTCATTAGTGTCATACACACAGCATGATCAAATTACTGTTTGTCATCACCAACAGTATATCATTAAAAAGAATTAAACATCACGTTCAACAGCCGGGAAGATTTACTTTCACTATGTGTTGCTACTTGGAATGGTACTCACTGTATGTTGCCTTGGATAAAAGTCTGATGAATAACTGAAATTATAATAATATTAATTATTTATTATTATTATTATTATTATTATTATTATTATTATTATTATTATATGGATTAGCGTCATTGATCATGTTATTAGTAATATCCGATACAATTTAAATGGTGTAAAACGTTTATGAAAGACAATAGGTTTTGAGCGGTTTGTAGTTTCTCTGGCATGGCGTTCAGAAGCCTCTGGCTCCAGATGTGCCCTATGATCTAAAGCCTTGACATTAGAATAGCCAGGAGGGGCCCGCCTGAATGTTTTAAGATGAAATAAAAGCAACAACACATATTAAATCTGCAAAACCTAATTATCAAATCATTGTTGATGACTGCTAATTTTACTATGGAATAATCCATTAGTTATTGCTTTCAATCTATCTCAGTCAGTCCATTAAAAAAAATAAAAAATAGTGACGAGAACTCACCTTATAACAAATGAACTGTGTCTAACATTGATAACTAAACTGAATTGACCGTCACAACCTCAGGATGCTAACAACACACCTGTAGTGTGACAGTGAGCAATCCATTTTCGTAAAACTGTTTGGAATAGTCCTTTAGCGTGTCCTCTTCTTTTAAAGCCGCTTATAGACAACAATGTCAGCCAGGTCCAAACACTGACTGATCTTCATATTGGTTCTGTGTGTGTGCACTTGCCTGTGCATGAGGTGTTTCACAGAGAGGGCCGAGAGTTTTGTTGATTTTAAAGCTCAGCTTAAAAGGTCACAGCATACAAAAATGCATACGCATACACAGACATGTATACATGCAAAATAAACAGACATAGATATAAATACCGGACAACAATTCAGGTTTAATCAAAGCTAACCAGACTGAATGGAGATTTAATGGTCATTCGAAAATGTGTGTAAATGTAATATGGACCTTTAGCTTAAAACACACTCAAATAAACACATTCGGCGATGCTATAAGCATAACACAGTATTATTTAGAATGGCTGGAATCCACACTGACTATTGATTTGTACAATTAAGAATCAATCTGGTGATGTCAATAGGCAAAAATCATATAACAGCTAATTTGTTAAACCCTGTACAGTGTACAAATACCAAATTTTTAATTTATGTCAGAGACACCAACACACATTCTTGGCATTGCAGAAACTTCTGCAGTATTTGTCTCTTTTTGTTCAACACTTAAAATAAGATGTTCTTTCTCAACTAATATGCAATCATATATACAATATAGCCAATATCATGTTACAAAAATGCATTAAAAATGTATTCACAACATGTGACAAAATGCAAACAAATCCACAGCTATTTATAAAGGACAATGAGAGAAAATGAGAAACAGAGAAGATAAGAGATTCATGGGACATTATTACCTTTAAAGGTCAATCAGGTGATTTACCTGTGTTACTGGGAAGGATACGTCACAGAACCATTAGCAACCAATTATTTTGGTTAAGTGTAAATATAGGTTAAGTATTGATCAAATATGATAGAAAATAACACATTTTACATTAGATTATTTATTTTTGTGGTGTCTCAGTTCTGTTATTTAAAAATTGTATTTGTTATCTGATCTTTTTAATAGTAAAATATCAGGGAAACTACATGTTTGAAACAATGACTAATTCAGTATATAATTAAAGACACAGTAATATGAATGATATGAAAAAAGTATTACTTTAAAATAAAACTTGAGATAATGTCACAAATTGCAGTAAAAACGAATTGCTTATTAACAGATTAATTGTTTGGAGATATTTGAGTGAATATGTGTTTTAGTGAGCAATTAGTGCCTAATTGTTTGTCCAGCAGAACCTAAATGATTATTTATTATTATTGCATTGCTATAGGACCTTACATATTGTTGTTAATGTAAATAACCTTATAAATAAATAAATATAATTTGAGATTGATTATAGCTACCAAAACAAAAACATGGCAATGTTTACAGTACAACAATACAAATGCTACAATGCATTTTCTTTCATTGTTTTTTACCAGGACAAATAATCAATTGGTCTAGACAAATAAATGTGAAACTATGTATTTTTTGAAGCACAAAAAATAACTTTAAATTATCAAGTTTTATGTTATGCATTTGCCAGAGGGGGCGCTGGTTTATTCATCTATTTTTAAAGCCTATTCATTTAAATGTGGACATTCAAAATTGATCTATGTCAAGTTGTTAATTTATGTGCATTGTTTTGACAAGGTTATTACAATGTAAGAATAATAAAACATGAAATGTATTAATATAATCAATAAACGTGCAATATACATAAATTGCTTACAGTAGGTGGAATAAACCAACTGCTTGTAATAGCATATTAGTATGCACAATGCTACCAAATATAACCATTTTGGTTGTATAAACTCACAGTATTTATTTGTGTCAAGACATTGTAAAAACCTAAATTATTTTATGTTAAATCGCAACCTTTTTGATTTAAAATAGATAATCCTGAATGTATTTATTTAAAATATTAAATTTACATGTAACTGTATGCTTTACCTAAATGCAAATGTTATGGTGATATTGTATCTTTTTATTTTAAAGATTGAATAATGACAAATGAAATGTGAATGGATAATAAAGAATAATATTTTGTCATTTAGTTTTAGATCATGGATAATCAAATATATTGCATCTGGAATTAGAGCAATTTTTTCAGAGATTATTGTGCCACTTCAATATTAGGGGTTGAATATTTTACTTTCTCTTGGTTTGACATTTGGACTATTTTCAATGCTGCTAACTAATTGCAAAACACTATAATTTAGAGGCATCCAGAAAATGTGCAGCCATCTTCAAATACATAAAATATTTTTTAACATTGTGTTATATCTGTGACCAAGTTTCAAGCTGAAATTGCTTTTATTATTTATGACACTGTTGATCTGTGGTGTAAATGTCAAAATCACAGAGCTGACAGGAGTTTGTAAACACATTTTGTGTCTTCTTATCTCACTGACCACTTTGTTAATCCACTTAAGTACACAACAAAGAGGAGAATAATTTATAGGATGCCATCCTTTGTCTTATAGCATATGTTTATAAACCATCAGCATATATATAAAAAAAAATTTACTTTATATTCTGCTCCTTTAAAATTCTGGGGAAAGTTATTTGAATATTGCTATTATGAAATGGAGAATTAACCAGGAATAACTGGGTCATTAGAAGACGGCTGTCCTTCATGTGATTTTTCACAGTGTCTTTTCTTTTTTGCTCTCTTCGTCTCTTCACAAAAGCCGCATACACACATCCACGCATCCCCTCCTTGACAGACAGGGAGACAAAATGGCTGAATAGTGGCGGAGAGGCTGTTTGTTCCTTTATGTTTGTTCCGGCTAATCAGCCAGCACTAACATGTGTCAACACTACACGCACACAATCCTAAGAAAGGAGTCATTGTCCAACAGACAGGGTAAAACTAACAAACGTTAATTTGATATCCTGATATCAACAAATCAAAACATCCCTTTATTAAAGTAAAAGGGCAACTCTATCTACATAGCTTGAAATAAGCATTTAAAACAGAAATATGTTTTGGGAAATAAAATAAATTGATTATTTGATCCATGTCATCCATGTTATGGACATTTTTTAATGTCTGTAACGGTCGTTTACAATGAGCACAGCATACAATGGTGTATGGTTAGCAGG
>JAODTR010000008.1:1788710-1793710 GCA_025399935.1 Amblyopsis rosae | reverse complement strand
GTGCTTCCTGCTAATCCGTCAGTAAATGTATATTTCAGTGTGTTCGCGAGCTGTGCCTGTGCTTTGTGTGTACACACTTGCACAGCAGGGAGTAGCCAATTACAGAAGTAATTAAAACGCACCAGCGTAATACAGACAGAGAGGCAGAGAGAGAGAGAGAGAAAGGGAGGGAGAGAGAGAGAGAGAGAGAGAGAGAGAGAGAGAGAGAGAGAGAGAGAGAGACAGGCACTACTGTCACACACACTACCATTTCTGCAATATATGCATGCTAAACAATGCTAGCTAAATGTCCATATCTGGATGAGAGCAGCCCTGAGTTCATAGTGTATACTATGGGGTAAACGCTTGCCGAATTGCATTAAAGCACCCCCATAACAACACAAATCTGCCACAGCTAAGTTGTAGGGGTTGTAAGGGTAAGGAGTCTGTAGTGGGATGAGTTTAGGGGAGTGTCAGACAGGTGGGAGGGGCATGCACTGACAAAGTTCCAAACCAAAACAACATTTGTCAATGGTGATTTCAAGCAACAGCCCTTACACCAATTAAGGAGTGTGTCTTTAATCGTCTTTATGGATATACATGCAGTATACAAAATTCAACACAAAGTCATGATGACAGATGGATAACAACATTGAATAGCATAACTTAATTTAAAATCCCGCCACATCCAAATGCACAAGAAGCATGTGAGATGTGTAAAAGTGGTTAGAGACAGATGGAAAAAGCTCTAACTCATGTCTATTCATTTACTTTTTTCCTGTCCTGCTTATGCGTCGAGGATTACGGTAATAGAAAGGAGGCCTAGCTTATGAGGTAGCAGCATATAGCGAATTCACAGAGCGATGCAGCTGCTTGTTTATTAGAAATGTCTGTTGTCAGCTAAGCAGAGCTGGATAAATATAAACCATTTGTTCATTCACCTGCAGTATCACAGGTTTGTTATTCTATCACTTCATCCCTTACTTTTCTCTCTGCCTGCCTTTACATTTAAATAAATGTTGGTTATTTATCCTGCTCTCTTGCCATCATCTACAACAAATTCTTATCTCTTATATTTCACTTTTATTTTCTCCCAACGCGTCTGTAGCCTGATGCGTCGTTATTTTTCTCGTTCTCCCTGTTTTGCTTTCTTCATTTTTGGTACGCCCGAGACATCTGGATGTGTGTTGGCTGGGGCAGGTGAGCGGTATGGTTCTGGGGAGAGATGGGTGGGTGGGTGGGCGGGTGATTGGGGTTTGGTGTTGAGGGGGAGGATGGGGAGTGAGATGTGTATGTGGGGGGGGGGGGGGGGGTCTGTCCTATCAGCGTTTGTTGAAGGCACCCAGCTGAGTTCACACCCAGCCTCAAACACTTTCTGTACTATCACTGGTAAGCAGAGAGGAGAGAAGAGCAGAGGAGAGGAGAGAGTATAGGGGAAAGGAGAGGACAGGAGAGAGGAGAGGAGAGGACAAGATACGAGAGGAGAGGAGAGATGAGAGGAGAGAGGAGAGGAGAGGAGTCAACTTTCTATCCTAGCAACATAACATCTTTTCTATAACTCGTGGTCATTCTCTGTCTGCAGTGTTTATAGCAACATTGGTGACTCTTACAACAGCAGAAAGATTAGCATGGTCTCTAAGACGTGCATAGCTAAATGCCTAATCAATGTTAAAATTACTGTGAAAATACAATTGCGTTAACTATAAGCAGGAACATTTATATTTTGTTCTCCAGGGAGGGGAAACATAATCCATTTTTAAATCTAAAATGCAAACTTGCAAGTCTGTTTTAAAATTCTATCATTTATTTTACTCCTCATATCGAAGCCTGCAAGCAATTTTTGTGATGCAGGCAGAGGGCAGTTTGATGTTTCTGTGTGTGTGTGTGTGTGCGTGTGTGAGGAATTGCAGGTGAGAGCGCTATCTGCATTGCTCACACACACTCGCCCCCTGCTGAGTAGAATCAATATCACTCTGTATTCTGGGTCTCTCACACAAAAGCACATGCCCGCGTGCGCGCACACACACACACACGCATATACAAGTCAAAGAAACACACACTGTATGTTTTGTGTGTGTGCGTGTGTGTGTGTGTGTGTGTGTGTGTGTGTGTGTGTGTGTGTGTGTGCGAGCATGTTTGTGCGTCCAGTGAGAGTAGCGCTAATTAAATCTAGTCCATCTAGTCTACTGGGAGAGAGGAAAATCATGTAGCTGTGTGTGTGTTTGCCCACCTGTGTTGTGTTTACACAAATGTGTGTATAGCCTACGTGCGTTTCTCGTAACTGCATCGATGCAAGTCCAGCTACGAGGCAGGGAGCAACATGCATTTGCATCTACTGTAGGTATAGTTTCACGTGGCTTCAGAAAACAGTAATCACATTCAGGGTATGTCATGTGCAAATAATTATCACCTTCTCCTTGATATGGTGTTATCGCCTTTTCTGTTTATTGTATTATAGGTTGATGGTAGGATGAACAATTAGTGCTTATTTGACCTGTTCTTCCAGCATCCCAGCATTTTTCTCTCTGGTTAAGACTATTTGCTAGCTTTGTGTGATGAGTAAAGTTAAAACGACTGCAATAGTGGAAAATGTTATACTGTAAGATCTATAGGGCTGCAGTGCACATCTGCAGATTTAAAGATCGTGAAAAGCAAATACAGAGATTTACTTGGAAATACTTTATATGTGTTAGAAATCCATTCCTTTAAACATGTGAAAACCCTGTTTACTCTGTAGTCTTGTATTGTAGAGTTAGATCGTTAAACTGTACTTAATAATTTCTCTGTTTTTTTGGGAGGGCCAGAAATGGGAGACTGCGTAGATGGTCAGCCAATTTGCATACCCCTCCCCATAACACCACGTGGATATAAAAGCATAGAGAGCGTTTGACTGCATTTATATAGCGCTAAAAGCGCTTTACAGTATTTTGCCACACATTTACCCATACACATTCATACACCGATGGTGACTGCTGCCATGCAGGGTGCGACCAACCACAGGGAGAAGGGGGTTAGGCACCTTGCTCAAGAATGCTTACAACACCGCAGTTTGAACCCACGACCTTCCGGCTGGGTGCCAAACACCCAGATCACTAGACCATCCTGTCCCCTACAACAAATGAGCACACAATGTGGTTCAGAGTCAATGTGCATTATTTGAAAGCTAGTATCCTAGCCTACCTGCTAACACCCGGCTACAAATCCAGTCGGCATTCTTGTGTACAAATCAGCATCCAAATAATCCAACTCTTATGTAGTCCAATCCTCTTTCAAAAATAAAATATAAACCACATATCCAAATGAAAAAATCCAATCCAACAAGCTGTAGGCTAGTTTAACTTGACAAGAACAGCGTATCACGGCATCTGCAGGTGTCATGCCAAAAAGTGATCTGCTAAAAAGTGGTCTGTTAAAAACTGATTTCTGCCCACGAGAGCACACACAGCCCTATATTATAACCAATCTAATCCTTTTTACCAGTATACATCTATTGATCCATCCATTCATCTTCATCCGCTTATCCGTAGTCGTGTCGTGGGGGCAGCAGCTCCATCAGGGGACCCCAAACTTCTATCCCAAGCCACATTATCCAGCTCTGACTAGGAAATCCCGAGGCGTTCCCAGGCCAATGTGGAGATATAATCTCTCCCCTTAGTCCTGGTTCCTCCCCGAGACCTCCTCCCAACTGGACATGCCTGGAACCCCTCCCTAGGAAGGCGCCCAGGGGGCATCCCTACGAGATGCCGTACCACCTCAACTGGCTCCTTTCGACGCAAAGGAGCAGCGGCACTACTCCAAGTTCCTCACGGATAGCTGAGCTTCTCGCCCTATTTCTAAGGGAGACGCCCACCACCCTCCTGAGAAAACCCATTTCGGCCGTGATCTTGTTCTTTCAGTCATGCCCCACCCTTCATGACCATAGGTGAGGGTAGGAACAAAAATTGCCCAAAAGATCGAGAGCTTTGCCTTCCGGCTCAGCTCTCTTTTCGTCATAATGGTGCGGTAAAATGATTGTAATACCGCTCCCGCGTAGACATTTTCCAATAAATGTTCAGCTGAGGATACATTTTTGGCACAACACCGTGGAGTTTACCGTAGAACACACAATGGGTGGTTACAGCGCCTTCTGCTGACACACCCCCAGCGCATGAGAACAGATATTGATGGTTATATTTTCATGCTTTTGAAATGTAATTTTATATACTTGCTGACTTTTTTATTAATTAAAATTTGGCTTGGTAGTTAAAATTACCTTTTTATGTGGTGTGTCAAACTCAAAACACAAATGTATGCCTTCTTTACACAGTCTTCAAACAGCATTCAGCTCGGTTATTAACAGTGGTTGTCAGTCTGATAGGTATAGGTGTAGGTGGGGAAAATTATGGCTTTTTGAGAAAAAATAAGGTCATAACACCAGAAAAGGTATACAGTTATGGCCTTGTATTCTGATATTGCAGATATGTCAGGGTCAAAATAGGAGCAGGTAAATTGTGAAGTCTGTCCAGTCCACTGAGCAAGTCCATCAACATATTTGTCTGGGAATGGAAAAATTACAGTAAAGTAAATCAGGAGTTTTAGCAACAATGCCCTATTGCAATTTTTTTTCTTATGTGAAATGACAATCCAAATGACAATGACATTTTGAATTACTGACATTTGAAAGATGGATGGTTGACATCCTGTTCAAAGATTTTACTTTGAAGTGTCATACAGATCAGTATAGGCTATAATAGAGGATATGAGAAGTGTAAAATTATGACATAAAATATGACAAAAGCAATGCAATGGTTTCAAAAAATTATTATATTATTTAAAATGTTTCCACATCCATGTACTGTATACATCACTAATACAAAGTTTAGCAGAGCAATGCTTGTTCTAACATTGAATTATGCGTATGTGAATCTAAATATACACCCTACATAGATGCATAATTAAGCTAAATGTTACGCTTTGCGCAGGTGAGTGTGAACCCCCAGAGAACAGGCTTTAGACCATAGGATTTTATGTCAATATTTTAA
>JAODTR010000008.1:1771210-1788610 GCA_025399935.1 Amblyopsis rosae | reverse complement strand
TCTCTCTCTCTCTCTCTCTCTCTCCAACATTTTCCTTTCCTGTTAAATCTCCATCTGAGATATTTCTGAAAACATTTAAATGCCATTTTGAAAACATATATCAAAAGTGTGTTAGTCCTTGAAAAGTCAAAATCGATAATATTGGATAAAATTTAGATGAAGTCAAGCCCATAAAAACAGTACGCTCATGCCAAGAAGTTATCTCTGAGAAGCCACATTGCATATCTATGAGAGAGAAAATAGACAGCCAGAGTGAGTCTGCCATGATAGAAAAGTTGTGCATTATGTGAGGAACCCATTTTTTCCAGTTGGGCTTAGTCATCTTTTGTCAACCCATATGCGCAGAAGGAAACACAGCAGGAATACTGTTTGGTGTTACCAAAAATACCAGTCTGTATAAGTAGAATGGTCAGTGCACGTTTCATTCCCTATTAGGTGAAAATATCACTTGTTTTGTGATTAAATTTTTTTTTTTATTGTTACCTTGGTGAAAGTTTGCTAGTTTTGAATGCATGACCAAGCTGCATGTCAATTTTGCATCACTACAATATTTAATACACTCTCTGGTTGCTGTACTAAAGTTTGCATTAGCAAATGCTATTCAACTTGGGTGCTCTTCCTAAATTTCAACTGTCAGTCCTGTGCAACCCTTGGGCAGTGAGATCTTTATGGTAGCCACCAATTTTCTTTGAGACTTATAGCAGAGGCCTCACAATAATTTGTAGCCTCTCCAGTAGAAATAACATGGGCATTTATATAGCTCAGTTAACCAAATACTATTTTTCACCCTGCCTATATACTGTGTCATTAACAGTTTATCAACCATGTTTGTGAGGAAAAGGTCAGCATTTGTACAATTATCAATAAACCTGTAACTGCCCTCCAGAAGCCGCTGCTCTGGAGGTGGATGATTTGGAATTTTAATATACTTGTATTTTTTGTAGCTTTTCTAAGTAATACAACATGCTGGGTACAGAAAGCATTCTATTTTTTATTCTCTGAGGTAATAGCTTGTTCAGAGGAAAGTAGTCTAAATACCAGAAACTATCGGCGCTATCAAAATGACACGAAATCAAATGTCAAAAGTTTTTCTTCTCCTCTCTCCCATCTGCTACGTTGCGCTCGGACAAGAATGTCCCACTTTTCTCGTTATGCGTGTTTACCCCCTTCTCCCTATGCGCGCGCCCTTCTCTACTTTTCACTTACCCTCCTTGCTGACTTTGAAGTAAATGTCAAAGCAATTACATAAAACTATGAACCTTAAAAATTGATGTCATTCCACTCAGTGCACCTTACAGTACACACTAAGCCCCCCCCCCCACACACACACACACACACACATGCACACACACACACACGTACACTGCTTTGTCTCCACGCAGTTCGTTTTGGCGCCACAGGCTCAAATGCATCATGTCTTGAGCCCCCCTGTTTAACGGCCATGGCAGCACAGTGTTCTACTGTGGCGAGACACTGCGGTGAGCACGTATAGTAAGGCAGTTGATAAAAGCCAGAACTGGTTAGTCAGACAAATGAGAAGGCCTCTGGCAGCCTGGCATGCCCCGCTGTTACAGTCCTCCCCCGAATTTACTCATGTGCCACACAGGCGATTCTACCGCTCGCCTTTGTGAAACATAAAGGTGAGACAGACAGATAATGAAGATGATTTTAACATGGATGGATAGGCAGGCATGTGTTTGGACACCCTCCCCTTCATCTGACACTAACACAAATACACACGTACGTGTACAGGTGGTTACTAACGCACAAACACGGATAGAGATATAGAGTTAGAGTCATAAGCGTGACTGTTCTGGGTTTCAGGGACACGCTGGTCTGCTTTTCCAGGTTACGTCACCAGCCACAACAAATAGCAGCCTCGCTGTGAAAACAACTGCACAGAATGTTTCGGAAACGACAACTAACCTCAGATGTCCGTTCTATAGACGCAGTTTATTACACTGCCTTATCCAGCCATCAAGGTGACACAGGGCTATTCTGTCCCTATTGTATGCAAGCACAATGGAATCAACAGCCAGCCTGTATTCCGTCTCGAATTGTGGTAGAATTCAGATGGATTCCACATGGTTTTATTCTCTTTTGCTTCTTTGTATGCAGGCTGTCTGGGGGAAATATTCCAGCACCTATCATCAGCAACAAAAACTGGCTGCGGCTGCATTTTGTGACAGAGAGCAACCACCGCCACAAAGGCTTCAGGGCTCAGTATCAAGGTAAGGCGTGATTACTTAATTTGCAAATCATAATAAGGGGCACTGCTTGAGCAACAATGGACCATTAGGTGAGACACACACGTTATTGTGAAGCATTTTTCTTTTTTAATCTGAAAACTGAATATCATCAATAATTATATTAACGGAGATTCTGACGAGGGCAAATATTTTTATGAAAGCTGTTTCTGCGTCAAAGTCTTGACAACAAAGACAGGGTGATGAAGATTGTAAGAAAATAATATTGTAAATACCATCCCCTATAAACGAACACTATACCCAATAACTGACTATGCACACTGCCATGACTTACAAGTCAGTGAATATAATGTACCAACTGTTTACAGCATGGATCCAAACTAGGCCCAGAAGCCCGCAAACTATTTGTTTTTTCTTTCTTTCTATTTTCCTTTTTTTCCCCCATCGGGAGCCTGCATGCACGGCAGGCCATTGTAAATGAAGACATAAAATCAATCGCATGAGAAATCACACTTCTAATCTACTGCAGGAATATTGTGCAATACTCAAACAATCTCTGCCATTTGTTGGTTATTTATGATTTAAAAGCCAGATTTATTCCAAAGACATGCAAGTTGGGATTTTATTTCAGTTTATTTAAGTCTGCTTTAGAGAATATTAACCACAGTGCCCACTAACTGAATAGCCACAAATCTAAAATGTTTATATAACCCATTGAATTCATCATTTGACTTGAATGCAGCCCAGAGAAGGAAACTCATCCTAACCTTTTAAAATTCTAATGGGCGCATTTTGTTTTGCACGTCTATTATTGCTTTTGTCAATTCTGTTATTGCCTCAAAGTAATGACAGCTTCTTACATCACCTGGCTTTTATGTGAAACTTGGCCCTGCTGTGTTCAGTAAGCCACTTCTAAACAGTGAAGTCCTTGGGCCGTTGCTTAGTTGTGTAAGGCATTGCACCCTTAGAAGCCATGAAAGGAAAATCAGCTTTGACAAATCAATTTTCATCTATGTTCAGAGTGTCTGAGGTATAAAAAAAATAGTTTAAAAAAATTTTATTTTGATTTTATAGAAATATCGATGCACACCCCAAGAATGCACAGGGGCCTCAATCTTATTTCATTTGAAAAAAGGACACACTTCCAGCTATCACATTTTGATACCCATCATAGGACCAAGCCTTATCCAGAGGAAAAAAACACTTGTACTGTATCTTCTCACATCTAATACTGTAACTTCTTTCATCTAATGGACTCTTTTTATTGCTCTCAACCAGTGAAAAGCTCTGGAGAGCTTAAATCCAGAGGAGTAAAATTATTACCAGGAAAGGACAACACTAACAAACTGTCTTTGAGTAAGTCTTTTATTTATCTTATGCTAATGTTTACATTGTTTGGAGTTTTAAGTTTATTCAGGGCTTGTGTTTTGTTTCTTTCTTGTATCTTTATTTGATGAAGGCATTAAGCTACAGTACTAGATTTTGCAGAAGTGCAGTCTTTTTTCTTTCTGACAAACATTTCCCCCATTGTGTCTGGACTCTGTCCTGACAGAAAAATGCACAGCTAAAGCCGACCCATATTTATATACTTTGTGTTTATTTATATATATATATATATACATACACAGTGTACATATATATACACACACACACACACATCATTTTGCCGCATGCAGTGTGCAGCGAAATGTCTAATATTGATCAGATTTAACCAGTCACTATCTCCAACTCTCGCCCATCTAACCAGTCTATCAGACAGAGGCCTATGATTTAAATTCATGCATATCTAATCCTCAACAAATCCACAGTCGGCATCAAGGCTGAATGACCACTCACTTGGCAGATTATTTGTGTACGCTTCAGCCCAAACTGAATGTATTCTAATAGATCACTGAGCTCTATCATTAACATAGGCTAGTCAGGAATCTAATTGTGTAATTCTAAACAAATATGTGCCAAACGCTGCAGTGGGAACACGGATAATTCTGTAAAAAAATTCATAAATGTTGCATATGCCTTATGCATAGTTGCTGTTACATTGAACCCTTAACAGTATTATAACATCACAATTAACTTCAAAGCTAATGAACTTTGTGTGTTGAAGAAAAATGAAAGACTCTATAGAGTTTCTCATCAAAGGGGTCTTTCTATGTGTTTGTCATCAGTTGTGTGTTACCGCATTGGGCCTACATGTATTTTATGTATTTAATGAATTACATTTTCAGTACAGTACATGCTTTATTTGATTCCTGGAATATATTACATATATACATGAGATATGCTCATTTAATGTCTGCACGTACGTACAAACACGTGCTATCAACTGTTATCCTCCTTCTATGCCACTTCACTTTCCCAGTGGAGCAAAGGCTAAGTTTTTCACCCGATCCACAACGCTTTATCTAGGGCACTTAAACCATTAGTATGTATGGAGAGTCCCATTGAGTGATTATTGTGGCTCCTGTAATGTAGTTGAAGGTTATTTAATCCTCTTAGTCCCCGCTGGGCCCAGATATACCTTCTATTTTGTCTACCTCGAGGAAGAGAGCTGTGTTTCCTTTTAGCGCTTTTTTTTTCCCCTTCATAGATAACACTCAACGAAAGTGTGTATTTACGAAACCACAGTAAACTTCCTACAAGCGAATATACAGGAGATGGGGCCACTCTTCAACTACTTATCCCTGGAAATAATTTCTAATAATTGTTGGTATTATATTGCACAGTTATCGTCATATATAATGTTTGTAGGGATGTAGCTATGGTAAATGATGGGATTCGCTTCCTCAAAGGACTTCTCTGTCATTGCCTTTTCCCTCAGTGAATGAAGGAGGAATCAAACAGGTGTCTAATTATTGCCCAGACCCCGGGGAGCCTGAGAACGGCAAACGGATTGGCTCTGACTTTAGGTGAGTCAGTAAGGCTCCCTTTTGAATTGAATGGACACAGTTGGGCTCTCTGTCCCACTGGGCCGAACAAAGAGGCTTTAGTTATTCCTATTGATGATCTGTGTATTACTGATGACTGATGTAAATTTTCACAATTCTATTGTTTCTTTTCTATTTAGTGAACCGAAAGCATGCAGCGCATTCTTAAAATGATAATTCTGCTCTCGCAGCATGCTGCAAATTTAAACCGTTGTCTTATTACTGTCACTTTTCTCTTATTACTCCTGTCTTACTGAATTCTTAGCACATTCATCAGAGAAGTCGGAGTAATAATACTGTCTCTTTCAGTTTAAACGGACATGCGGCAAACTTATTGAGGCCCAACTATTTGGTCAAATAGTTTTTATGCAGCGGCGGGGTATTTTATTAAAGATACTGTATATTTAAAATATATTTGCGACCCAAGGATAACATGCGCATCTTGCATTTAAGACCTTACCAGAATTTTGTCATAGCATTGCATATTGAGTGTCTCTCTGTACAATACAATAGCATGTTTTAACCTGAAGGCTGTTGAATGTTTGCTAATAACATAATCGGTTGCTTGATGGAAGTGGTTCTTATGGCCACAGTATCCGTGAACATGAATGCTGCTCATACATACTGGCAAGGTGATAAGCCACTCTCTAATTTCTTCCTGATATACATTGCATTGCATTGCACTATAAACATAATACAGCATTATGAATTTTTTTAATGTTTCTAACTTTCGAATTAAAGTGTCTTTGGCATAGAGCTATCAACTCTCTAAAAGGTTTTACACAGTAAATTTACAAAATGGAGCCCTTCATCTATGTATTTGTATCTTTCAGTAATTCAGTGTTTAATAATCTGCCACATTTACTCTACACCATTATGAAGGACTACATGAATGTAAATTTCCAATAAATGTAATGGCGGTGAATAATGTAATAGCTGTGTAATGCCTGAAGCTAGACTTGATTGCATTTTATGCTTTAATCATGTTTGCTATCTTCTCAGCATCGGCGCCAGTGCTCAGTTCACCTGTTATGAAGACCATGTGTTGCAGGGTTCCAAAACCATTATCTGCCAGCGTGTGGCTGAGGTGTTTGCCGCCTGGAGCGACCACAGGCCTGTCTGCAAGGGTGAGTGAGCCATTGAGAGCTAATGAAAGCCTTTGATTAAGGCCTCTGGATGCAGGGTCTACGCAGATAGAGTGGGAACTCAGTGCTGTTAATTATGTATGAAAGACTCTGCTGCAGCACTTTTTTACAGGGGGGGGGAGGAGAAAATGGAGCTTTGTTTGATATGTGATGTACTTAATAATTTCCAGGCTAGAGACCTTATAGAATCAGATTAATGAAAACACTGCTAATATACACTCTTGCCATTCATAGATGACATTTTGCAGTTATTATATTCTTTCACCAATATGTATAATGTACTGTATGTGTCTTTGGAAATGTTATTACTGTATTGTCCTTAGCAAATGTCTGTGAGAAGTGCGTTTGACAGAGTGGGCGTCTTAATTAATAGCTATGTTTCATCTGTTGCAGTGAAAACATGTGGGTCAAACCTTCAGGGTCCTTCAGGAACCTTTACCTCCCCTAACTTTCCCATCCAGTATGAGAGCAACTCACAGTGTGTGTGGATCATCACTGCAAGCGATCCAAACAAGGTAATAGAACGTTGACCATAGAGCCTATAATATGGACGTTTTGACATAAAAGCTGAGGAGAAAAAACGTACAAAGAATACATTTAAAACTCAGTAGCAGCTGTGATTGAAATGTAAAAGATAATGCTCTTCTCACTCGCCTGATTTCCTCAGGGATGGCATTTCACAATCCGGGAGTCCAGGCAGCAAAAGCATGGTGTCTTTAGTTTCATAGAGGAAGCCTGAGTGATGAAATTACGTTGCTGCTCTCACTCAGCATGTTGGGATGCATGCAAAAAATATTTAAAATGTCCAATTGATATTTTTTTGCACATAGAGAAAAACATTATTTATATTCCTTTGAGGCACCAGACTTTGTTTTTGTGGTGTACATTGATAAAGGTACATGCCACAGTTTGTGTCTAAGTGACCTTCGTGATTGGTTGTGTTTTAAGCTAATGTCTAGTGTGTTCTACCATGGTTACTGATAAACAATAGGCTAGTTACATGTGCAGTTGTTTCCCATTAGTTAACTTACTTACTTACTTAAACGCTCTCCTGTTCTGGTCTTCTGTTTGAACACTCACCTTTTCACATTTCATTAGGTCCCTTTGATCATTTGTTGCAGTCTTCCCTTTCTGAATATCTGTTTATGTATGCATACACTACATTCACATAGTACTTTCCAGTATGGGTAAAATAGGTATCTTAGGAAGGTCCCAGAAAGGTTACGTAATGTATTTCTATAGACCTTAATAACAGTTATATCCCTTATTGAACTCTTTATTAATTTAGCCATACTGATATTTGCGTTTGTGAACAGCGCATCTGATGAGACCAGTGGAAGCACGCGGCCCCATAGACTGCTATTGAAGCTGAGCTTCAATGGGATCCTATGAGAGATTCAAGTGACTATGGTGAAAATATCAACTTTAATTGGACAACAGGCCAAAACGCATCACTTTGAGTCCTGCCCTGATGCTCAGCTTCAATGACGGTCTATGAGAGCTAAACCCATAAGAAAACACATCACAGCATTTATTGGACAGAAGGCATTCTTTAATGCAATTGTGTCCCACCTGGAAGCTCAGCTTCTCTATTTGATTTTTGGCATATTTTTCAATGAGGGCGGACCCCAGGGGGGTCCTCGCCTATTGTGTGTTTTATAAAAAGAACAAGGGGATATAAATCTCAAACTAGTTCCAAATTAAAGTTTTCTTTGAGTTCAACTTCAGCAGAATTTAACATGGCTTTGCTTTTAGCTTGGTCTGCACCACTGGTGTCTGGCTTGTCCATCTCCATCCTGAACACCAACAGGCGCTGCATTTATGCGATATTTTCCTTGCTTTTATTTTGAACTTAGTAACGTATGTGATTTAAATGTAGCAAAGTACAATACTTAAAACAAGACTTATTTAAGTAAAAGTAAAATGACATGCTTTAAAAATCTACTAAATTATAGTAACGTGAGCAATTGTAATTTGTAGGGCTGTCGAGCGCCAAAAAAAAATTTTCTAATTAATTACAAGCTTTGTGATTAATCTAATTCATCTAAATTAATCGCATGAAATAATATTTGCCTTTTGCTCCATTTTCTGTGACCAGAAGCAAATGACAGTTAAATACTGCATTGACATTTTGACCTTATAACTCTACAGAGTGGCATTACAAAATATTGATCTAGACGAAATCAGGTCCTTCTGTCTTCAAAAGTACAGTCCGCAGTTTCTTGGGATAGTTTTGACAGTGACAGCTGACAACAAGTTTGGTCCAAATGGAGAATGTCGATGTCAGACGCATACTGACCAACACTGTGTGAAATCTTCGCAGCAACAGTAACCTACGGTCACACAAAAATTGACTGCAAAATTGATAGCAGCCAATATTCCCCTCTTGTTCACTTCCATTCTATGCGAGCGAAGGAGCTATAAAAACCTTTGCTTCTTGTGGCGAAGCAAAATCGCATCTTCCCTTCGCCATGAGTTCAACACACAGGGGAACTTTGACCTGTGAATTCGCAGCCTCAACCAACAGCAAGGATGTGGTTGACCACACAGGGCTGCAATTAGATGTAGTTTTTTTAGCAAGGATGACATGGAGGAGACTGTTTCTTGCGGTGTCTAACCAGTCGGTTTTGTACAATGTTTCTAATGATAACTGCAAACCACTAGCCACCACTTGCGTATATGTGTGACTGCAGCCTTAGCAAAAGCAACTAAGGGGGCGGAGCTATTCGTGAGATTAATCTGCATTCATGTTTTTGTCACACGTTATTATTAATTTAATTTAATTTGAAGGGGAATAAACAAGTTATTTTGACAGCTATAGCAATTTGCTACTTTCCACGTCTGCATAAGGGTGTGTGTGGGGGGATGGGGGTAATACACTACTACAGTACATTCTTGAGTCCTCTTTTTATTGTGACAAATGGGATGTGGGTGTGGTCTATCTTGGACTTGTGGCCAATGTGTGTTACTACTGTTGATATTGCTTCTTTATGACATTAGAGATGTCTACGAGTTCTTGTTTTTGTGGTGGAGATGTTTTGCTTCTAGAAAATCCTATCAGTAAAACACACTTTATTCTTCTTTCCGTTTTGATGTGTGCACTGAACATCAGACCCGAAATAAAGATGTGTCCCGTTATGTCCATCCAACCTCTCCCCAATCCGTTTGTTGTCAGTAAAAAAAAAGCAATTTTTCGAGTGTGATGGGCGTTTCACCAAAAATATAGAGGTCAAAGCTGTGTTGCCAATGATCAGTGCTAACACTCCCAGCGAACATCTGGTTGGCTCATTGGCAAAATTCCATCCTGTTTGTCACATTTAATTGTAATCCTGCAACTAAACAATAAACAGCCAAATTGGTTTAGAAGTCGCGAGGACAGGCAAGTGCTATAAGTGCTATGGTTGGATGCTGCCGTATCCTCTCATAGGCAAATGCGCCGCTGACTTGGCACCGGATCCTTGTCCATTAGCGTTATTACAGTAATTATCCTTAAGCACGTGTTACAATGGGGTTGTTATACATGTGTATTCTGTGGGCATAAATGTGGAGCATTATTAAAGGCTAGAGAGTGAGCGACCACCGTGCATTGGATTTGCCTTTGGCTAAACCGAACCAGCATGCTTGTCGTTACTCAGTTTGGCGTCCTGTGGTCATCACAAGGCCAGGACCGTATAACCTTCGTACGCCAAGTACAGCCTCAGTTTGCCTAATTAAAAACGGTCAATGCGGCTGCCAGTCTAATCGCCAAATCTGTCATCTGTTGTGGCGTTGCGTAGGTTTTGTGGAGAAATCAAAACTAGCCGGCTGACAGATGGAAACAAAGTGTATATAGACAGGACATTATGTTCGGCCAACAGTGACTCTGACATTGCATCTGACTAGGATCGCTTCACTGTTCCATTTGTACTCTAAAGCAAATGTGGAGTCATGCCAAGGCCAATCTGTACATTTGTTTGCGAAGATTATTTGTTGTGCCGCTTGGACGTGGGGGCGTACGCAGCGAATACAGAGTATGCGTTGCACTCTGAGTTATTTGAGACGTTGTATTGCGGTCTGTATTCCACTCATGATGCTCTAGATGTAAGGATGTCTCCTGCATAATCCATGAATGGAAGGTTTCTGAATGTATGTAAATGCAGGGTGGTGCGCCAGGTGGGGTTTGTTTTCTCTGCTCATTATGTGAAATGTGTGTATAAGGTGTTGAGTATTCTGTTGACATAGGCTCACCTAGCTTTCAGTAAAGCTGCAGCCAAAACCACTCGCTCTAAAAGCAGCTTATGCAAATGAACAGCTGTTTGTATATTATGGATTTGATATAATCGGAATGGTGGGTGATTAAATAATACAACTTGAGGATGATTTGGAATTACTGCCCAACTGATTGAAAAGCTTTATTTGTCATTAAGAGTATTATTTAGTAGGTTTTTAGATTCAGTTCAGTTAGATACAGATACAATGTAAATGATAGGCTTATTGCTATTTATAAATTTTTAAATAAAGATGGTACTATATGTGCCAAACCATGACTCACTGTGTTAGGTTTGACAGGTGTTGATGCTGTGTGGACTATTAATTTGCGGTAAATAAACCATTGTGCATGTGGCCATATGTAAAAACAGGTGATCCAGATCAACTTTGAGGAGTTTGACTTGGAGATTGGCTATGACTCACTGACCATTGGAGATGGAGGGGAAGTAGGAGATTCTAGAACCATTATACAAGTGTAAGTATATGCCTATTCTACAGCACAACACCTGAATATACCACATGCAGAACAGTGACATAACAGTAATAAAAGCCTGAGCCAATCAAAGGAGTCTGTCATTATAATGGAAACTTGAAAACTTATTAAATTGGCATATACATGTACATTTATTACATGCAAATTGTAATAAACCAAAGTATCCATAGATATTGAGCAATATGGCAAAACCCTTTTAGCCATTTTATATCACAGTAACAGCATAAAATTAAAACACTATTTCCATAATAGTATTTGTAATTTCAATTCAAGAAATGTTTTCCATATCAAATATCCATCTGTGGGACTACCCATGAGACTGAACACATCATTGTAGCCACTGTACTGTAAGATATGCGGAATAGCAATATCTCGACTAGCAGATACATTCACATCATCACACTGTTCCCCTAGGTATCTAGGTAGTTTGCTAATACCCTGTTCAGGTTTGCAAGCTGTCAGGTCTGTTTTTGACAGTTTAATTTGAGTGGACTTGTCGGCAGTTAATATTTAGTCTCGGAAGCAGAAGAGCTGTTTAGATGGCGGACGTTGACACCTCTATCTGTGTCCCTGTTGGCTTGTCCTCAGGCTGACAGGGAGTTTTGTTCCCGACTTGATTGTCAGCATGTCCCATCAGATGTGGCTTCACCTCCAGTCTGATGAGAGCGTTGGCTCCATCGGCTTTAAGATCAACTATAAAGGTACGCATGCTGGTGGCAACATCATGTTGTTATCTTTGTTATGTGTGTTGCTAATCATTTATGCGATTATTTTGCTTCATTATATTTTAATAGTGTTGTATTTAGTTGTGTTGTGCTCTCATCATAACACTTCCAGTCGGGGGTCACACGTGATAAATGGGAGAACTGTTACAGTACTTCCCCTCAATCTTCTCCTTTTTATTCTTCCCCCCCCACCCCCATTGACAGAAATTGACAAAGAGAGCTGTGGTGACCCTGGCACACCACTGTATGGCTTCCAGGAGGGCAGTGGCTTTTTAAATGGAGATGTTCTGCGCTTTGAATGCCAGTTTGGATTCGAGCTGATCGGAGAGAGGATGATTACGTGCCAGAACAACAATCAGTGGTCTGCTAATATACCTATTTGCATATGTGAGTGGAATACACTGCTTTGTCCTCAACTAAACAATTACTTACATGTTTTGAAGGTTCCGCAATGATGGGTACATTATTGGAGGATTCATTACATTGGTTTTAATTAGGCACTGTGCCTATTGTATGCATGTAAACCACTAATCTAATTTTATATAGGAAATTATACTGTATTGTTTGCAAAGCTATTGCATATACAAGTGTGGAAAAATATGGAGGTCAGCTTTGTAGGACTTTTGAAATGGAAGCTACAGAGTCGAGGGATTAACTCTTCCGCTTCTGTGCTTAGCTATACTTTACAAAGCCTTATAGTAATTGACTTCAACACATGGGAAATGCAGCACATCTGTTCATAAGGTCATGTGACACCATGTTTGTTGCATCTGGGATGGCATGTTACTGTACAGTATAGAAAAACATGGTTGTCATGTTTGACCGTAGCACAGATCTACCATCTAAACACTGGTCATATCGCCCACCCCTGCAGTAATAACATATGGCTGCCTTTCATCAGTGGGTGGTATATTGTATGTAACACTAGAGAGGAACAGCTACATATACTGACAGCTTTTAGGCATTTTTGAGAAACGCAAAAATTGAACTCGTATCCTTAGAATAACACTAGACTTTTTTTTTTTTTTTTGTCCTGTAACTGAAGATCACATTTCTATTCCCTGCATTTGTTGCATACCAACTGTGCTATTCCCTCTCATATTTCTGCTCATACTCCACACCCATGGGAACCGTGTTGTCTCCTGATCTTTGTGCTACTTCTGCCGTTCTGATCCTGCATTTTGCAGTTGTGGGAGAAAGCAAAAGTTGTGTAATAAAGATTGTCAAAAATAAAAACACTAAAACAAAATCCTTAATAAAACTTACATTACATTTGAATCTCTCACAGTTCCGTGTTTCTCCAACTTCACGGCACCCATGGGGACAGTGCTGTCACCAGACTACCCAGAAGGCTACGGGAACAATCTCAACTGCGTTTGGTTAATCATCTCTGAATCCGGATCCCGGATTCATCTGGCCTTTAATGACTTTGACCTGGAGCCGCCCTATGACTTCCTCACGATCAAAGATGGCGACCAGTCGGGGGTCACGATACTAGGGCGTTTCTCAGGGGCAGAGGTTCCTTCCCACTTGACGTCCAATAGCAACGTATTGCAGCTGGAGTTCCAGGCGGATCACTCCATGTCTGGGCGAGGGTTCAACATCACCTACAGCAGTGAGTGAAGAATTTGTAATTTAATTGACTTTCAATTCTACATGGATGTAGTCCTTATTTGCAGTAAGTATAAGTTGAACATTAAACAAAAATCTCTCGAAAATGCCTGTAAAAACAGAAGAAGCCCATTTATTAGCTGCGTTTCATTGCTATGACTTGCCTTTTTGAAATTATACCTCTTTGTATCCTGTGAATCCCAGGCATACTTATAGTTCAAACAGCATTCACTTAACACACTGAACAAACAGACAGTAATTCGCCATGCTTACAACCCCTACGGACAACTTTTGACATTTTAGTGTCATACTGTATGATGTAGCGATCAAACTGCACAAGTAAATGTAGCTACCAAATGGATTGTAGCATAGCTGAACGTTGAAAGCTAACGGAAACATTGGTTTCATATCCCATATTGGTTTCATATCATTGGTTTCAAGAGGTGAGCCCACTTAGATAAGCTGAAACGTGTTTGAGAAAATCATGATTAAATGTGTCCCCTTTCACTACGTAACACATATTTATAATAATTGAATTATATTGTCATTCATTTGACTCTTCCGTAAGGACAGCGGCCTTTGTCATCCTCAGGCGTACAGTAGCCCTTGTACATTGCCGCCCCCTTTTCTGTCCACGCGAGTAGCTACATCCGTTTTCCTTATCTCCCTTTACCCTCAAATAACCCATTTCTTATTCACAAAAGCTACCGAGATCTTGTTCTCTTTCTTCCCATTACAAGCGTTCGGGCACAACGAGTGCCCTGACCCCGGTGTGCCACTGAATGCCAGGCGCTTCGGGGACAGCTTCCAGCTGGGGAGCTCCATCTCGGTGGTGTGCGAGGATGGCTTCATTAAGACGCAAGGGGCCGACACCATCACGTGTCAGTTGGAGGAGAGCAAGGTGATGTGGAGCGGACCCATACCCAAGTGTGAAGGTACTGCAGTGCACCGGAACAGATGATACATTGTGTTACGTTATGCTATGGCTGATGAATAAAATAACTGTTATGTTAGGGAAGTGTTAGCTATGATAAACAAGATGGGAGAAGCAGGCGCGCACACTAACACCCACCAGATGCACTGTATAATCGACGTTGAATGGAAATAATGGAATCGCGATGCATTTGCAGAAATTGACTCGTATGCTTTGTGCTGACAAATTGTAGCCTCTGTCTCTATCTCAGTGGTTCATATTTGCTCAAGATAAACACCATATTTGAATAGCTTCATCTCCCGTCCACAATCCTCCAGTGTTCCTCCCAGCATCTACTTTCTATCCAACCGAATATTTGGGGTTATGTCCATCCTATTACGCTGTATCCCCACCACCCACTCTGAATTCTCCTTCCTATATTGTTATATTTCACTCCTGCCCATCTATCCCTGCATCTCTTCTTCTGGCTGTGTTTTCTCTCTCCCTCGGATGATTTCTCATTTCACCAGTCTTTCCTTAGCGTTCGTTCCTCCCCATCATATGCTGTCTATCCAATCGACTCTTCCAAACACTCCTTTTCCCAACCATCCACTCTGGATGATTCTTCCTTTTATATTTTTACATTCCACGCCTACCCATCTATCCTTGCATCTCCTCGTCTGTCTTCTTCTGTCGTCTCCTTCTGTCTCCACGCTGTCCACGTTGGTTCATGTCATCTGTTTCTTCTCTCTCCCGCGGCCGCTACAGCTCCGTGCGGGGGACACTACTCAGGCCCCTCCGGTGTCATCCTTTCCCCCGGGTGGCCGGGGTACTACAAAGACTCCCTGAGCTGCGAGTGGGTCATCGAGGCTGAGCCGGGACGTTCTGTCAAGATCAGCTTTGACAGGTCTGCGTGACACCGCCGCTACAGCTCAGCCACGGAGCGCAGGATGCACCCACGATGCACCAGACATACGCACGTCCTCTACCCCCAACACGCGCATGCACACACGTGCACGGACTTCATGTACACATACATTTAGTGGAAAATACAGATCTTAGACTAGATTTACAGTATCATTTAAAATTTAAATTGTATTATTTCTTTCATTTAAAAAAATAAAAACAAAGTAAACAAATATACAGTTTTAATAAAAATGTTACATATTAATTTTACTGCGCTAATACCTCTTGTGCTCAGCATAGGTAGCCATGGTTAGTGGCCTATAGACCAGTTACTAATTTAATTTGTTGACATTTTTGCTGGTAAATGACTGATCTTTTATTTATATTAACAGCATATGTTTGGTCTCCACATTATTGATAGAGGCATTCAAACTTGGTGCCTAATTTGAAAATATAGCCCTGGACGAGAACAGATCTATGCAGTGTCAGAACAGATTGATCACGGCTTTTTAAAATGTCGTTAGAACAAATGCAAACGACAATTTCTATTTGTTATATAAATTAGAATGGTTGCACTCAGAATATGGTGTTCAATCTGTCAAATTAGAAGTATTGAATGGAATCAGAAATACCCACGTCTGATCTATAATCTCTCATATCTTTGTTCACTGTGCTCATTTTACGTTGATACGTTGATTTATTTATTTATTTATTTATTTTTTGACAGGTTTCAGACTGAGCTGAGCTATGACTTTCTGGAAGTGCACGACGGCCCCAACCTGCTTTCCCCCCTGATTGGCTCATTCAATGGCACCCAGGTGCCTCAGTTCCTGTTTAGCAGCGGAAACTTCCTGTATCTGCTTTTCACCACTGACAATAGCCGCTCCAATAGCGGCTTCAAGATCTTTTATGAAAGTAAGAAGTAGGCTTGTCTTAATTGTGTGTTGTTTTCAGTGGGTCTGTTGTTTTTTAGAAACAGCTGCAGTTATTTAATTAAACATGTATTGCTAGACAAGTGTTAAAAAAGTGTATTTGTTTATTGGCAATATGATGGCTACCTGCTGCTGCTAGTGTTAATCCTGGTTTCAAAATACTGGTCAGAAGTACACATTGGTAGTGGCAGTGGCAGTGCAACCCTACTATTAGACTTGTTCTATGGGAATTTATGGGATAGTTTCCAAGGGAAAGGAAAGACAAAGACTTATACATAATTACCCTTAAATCCTAATTGCTGTAGACTACAGTATTGACTATACTGTATTTTGTTCTCAAGATAGGATTTATCCTTGTTTAAAAAAAAACACTGAATTGATCAATACTATAAATGTGACTGATTCAGTATGCTTCAAAGAAAATGTTTCATATACAGTAGAAAAGCGCTTAAAACAATATAGTTTAATTAAATAAAATCGAAGCATGATTCCAATGTGACAGTCTGCCTTATCCCTTCAGTGATTTTTTTAGGGTCTCTTAGGACCCAGACCTACTTCCTGAATTTGTTCTGGAATTGGTCATTAGTTGGAGGGATGATATTGTACTTAGACTGCCAGGAAATATATTGGCATTGTGGATGAAAATGAGTTGGCTGTCTACAGTACCCAGTCCTTAAAGTACTGTCAGTGTCCGATTTCTTTAAGGTTAATGTCTTTCTAAGTTTTTTTTAACACTATTATGCTAAAATAAGTTTCAAGACTAAATAGGAATAAAATCATATATGTACAGTGTGTTTATTTATATATATATATATATATACACACACACACACACATATATACATACAAACAGACATATAGATATTGCTCATAGCGATACATTTTTGCTTCTTTTGGTAGAATCAATACTTCTATACTGTATACTGTGTGTGTGCGATTTATAAGTTGGGTTTATTAGACCTGTGTTATTGACTAAAAGCAGAACACTTGCCCGTTTCAATATAATATTTCACTTTCAAGTGCATTTCTCTTTTTTTGATGAGGCCACTGAAAAACATCATAGAATTTCTATAGAAATGTGAAATATGCAGTATTACCTATTTTAGATATTTATGTTTAAGTTGTTTTTTTAAATTGATCTTACAAAGTAGATACCGGTATTCTGAATTATGTTAAGAAAAACTAATTGCCCAGACTAAATATAAAAACATAATCAGACATTTGTGTGTCCCTATGATCCTGAGAGCTGTGTTGTCTGGAGCCTTGAGCTCCTGGTAGGGTCTCCCAAGGCAAAGT
>JAODTR010000008.1:1757727-1771110 GCA_025399935.1 Amblyopsis rosae | reverse complement strand
CCCCCCCCCCCCCCCCCCCCCGTACGCTTACCTCTATCCCTCTCTATCAATCTGTCTGTGCCACTATCTGATTCATTGTGTCTGTATCTGAGACACGTGTCGTTGAACTCTGACTGAGCACAGCAGGTCTTCATGTCAGGCACCATACAAGCCCCCTTGTGGGGTGCCTGGAAATCGCAGGTGCAAAGCCTGGCGCATCACACCAATAAGTAAACGATAAGTAAACATGGCGCTGTGAACTGATGAGAGGCACGTCAGATACGCGCTTTTGAGGCGTCAATTTGCACGCGTTCGTCTGCATTCTTTGTTTTAAAAGTCACACGGCGACTGTCAACATGTGTCGCTGATAGCTCGTCATTTTGAAATGGGATGCCTGTGTTCTGTCGGCGGGAACAGTCGCTGTCTGTTATTTGACTTCATTACAGTGCAGTGTACATTGCATTAACATACAATGCATCCCTACTGTCACACAATGTAAACACGTGGTCGATGAGATGCCCTCGTATGATTTACCAACTTGTATTAAAAAGCTCTAGGGCGCTATACATGGGTGGAAAACATTGGTTCATTTGCTTTGTCTGTCAGCCAGGAAGTGTTTGTAGTGGACCTTTACAGCCAGATGTAGAGCTTGCGGCATATTTTTGCTAAAGGATATTTTTAGAAAATTGTGCTGTGTTACATAATGTATAGCAAAGCATTAGAGGCAAGCGATTGAATTGGCCTGACACGCAGCTGTTGCGGAGGTGCAGGGTTTTCCCCCTGTATCGTTATGTTTTCATCAGGAGATTAATGCAGTAGAACAGCTCCCTGAAGTTGTGGGCCATTTCAGAGGACAGCTGAATTCCGTACAGTCCCAAGCAATGCCTCATCCCCACCCCTCTTGTCTGTCTCCAGTCACCCCGGCTTTTTCAGAAAGTTTCAGCGTGTCTGCTTTGCTCCCCACCCAATCGCCTGTAATGTCATTAAGATACCATGAAGAGCCCATTTGGTGTGTCATACCTCACTACGGTAGCAGCTGCCTGCACTTGAGTGTATAGCATCTGTATTAATTAATTGGATTTATCATGATTTCTCAAACGCATACCTCAAACGTTTGACTATAGAGAACCAAAGTCATTCCGCGTTATGGGACCTTAGTTTGGAAAAAATATGTATGGTATTCAACGGCGAGAATACATTATTCTTAGATCCAGTTTGAATTGTGACACGAAGTACACATACAGTATGATGTTTGTCTATAAGATAATTGTTCAAGTCAAGAATGTTGCAGTTTGTTGTGAAACTATAAAGTAAGCTTTAGGTCTGTGTGTAACCGCTCAGTGAACTACAGCTTTCGTCTCGAACAACACATATCACCAAAACAATGCTTTCTTTTGCTTGTGGATTGTGGCGCAAAAACGTCATGACACTTCTGTGTTTGTAGTCTTACTAATTACATATTTTCTTAAACTTCAACAAATGCACGGCAAACTGAGACTTTCTTGACTCAAATAATTATTTTAAATAGTCAAACATCATATGTGTACTTTGTGTCACAATTCAAAGGGGATCTAAAAATAATGTGATTCTCGCCGTTGACTATCATACATATATGGAAGTGACTTTGGCTCTCTCTAGAGGGTAGATACAGGGCATTAGCCATGCTGTATGTTTCTGTTATAAAGCGCATGCCCACACATTACAATAGGAAAACGCCTGACGGTGTCAAGAGGTAAATGTATTCTGTGTTCCTTGTTCAGAGCTTTAAGCAGGTTAGGGGTGTGGCCTTAGATACATCTATATTATATATATTCTTAGATAGAATAGACATACACTGTCTTATGAGAACATTTTGTTTTGGGTTTTGGGTTTTAAAACCAGATCCAGCATGGCCAGCATTATCATACAATATATGATATTACATAAATAAATATATAAATAAATAGATGAGGCTGTGTAATAACAAGCGAGGCCATCTTGCTGGTGAGGTCCACAAACTACAGGCATTCAAAGTTCATCCTTGGATGTTAACATGAAGTGTGTATGCCCCCCCCCCCCCTTCACAGCCCACTCCTGCAAGCAGCCCAGGAACCCGGCCAATGTTGACGTGGTGGGTCTGGACCTGCCCTCCTACGGGTACACGCTGGTCTACGCCTGCCAGCCCGCATTCTTCCTCTCCGGAGGCTCCGAGCACCGCGTCTGCCGCTCCGACGGCAGCTGGACGGGCAAGGTGCCCGTCTGCAGAGGTAGGGGTCCAGCCGAGCGCACGGATAGACCGGGGGGGGGGGGGGCAGGGGGCTCCGTGGAATTGAAGTGCGCATTATGCAGGGAATGTGTTGTATGGATTTCTGAGCGTGACGTGTGTGTGTGTGTGTGTGTGTGTGTGTATGCTTGTTTGTTGTTTATGTTGTTGTTGAACATTGTTGGAACATTGGAATGAACAATTCCTCAGCAGCACAATGCTGCGATGGGATGTCTGTATGAAGGAGAAAACACCAAACCAGTCATTCTACTAACTGCTTACGCTGCTCAGCGACAGCAACGTCAAATTAACATTTGACATCTATGTCCTTTTTATTATATATATATATATATGTGTGTGTGTGTGTTCAGTGCCCTTTATGCCGCTTTATTCTATTTGTGGTGGGCCTGTCTGAATATGTTGAGTATAACTAGAGCAGCTCTGCAGGCCAGTCATACAGTAAAACATCACAGTGAAGGGACAGTGGTGCGCAGGCAGTATTTAGGAGGTGAGCTGTGTTTCTATTTTCTTATGTAGCGTCCTATAAGGGTGCTCAGCCTCCCTGTGTATCAATGTCATTTTTGGTGACATACAGTACGTATTTATGTCCTCATACAGCCGGCTCCAAATCGCACGAGAAAGCCGTCAAGCCCATTTCAGGAACCCCGAGCCCCAAAATCAGTGGTAAGTGCTGTGTCCCTCCTAGTCGCAGTGGTATCGATCACACAGGTCCAGTGACCTACCCTGCATAAGCACTAGCGTTGTTTGAAACAGCGGGTGTAGCCCGACATCATCTTCTGCAGGTAGACTCACGTACACTTACATTCACACTCAAGGTTGAATTGTCACTTTTTTCACAGTGGAAACTGCAGTACAGGGTTTTTTAATGATGTTTAAAGAAAAATTATAATATAGATAAATGTTGTTCATTTAAAATGAGAAATTTAGATTAAGTGATTACACTAATTCCTGATTAAATATTCCTTACAAGGCACGGGGACACCGTCACACCGATGAGGCCGAATATCAATGACCAGAATCAGGAATGATTAATAACATTTTCTAAATAATAATTTACATTCTGTGGAGTTCACTGATATTTTCCATATTTAAATATAAATATATTCCATTTTTAATTATTCACATCACGACACAACATTATAGTGTGCACTTTCAATTAAAATATTATCAGTTCGGTATAGCATTGCAATGCATAGCTAATAGAAACTGTAGCACTAGCAGTCAGTTAAGCCACATTCAATAATTGATGTTGATTAAATATTTCATTAAGTAATCTTTGCAGTACTCCGTCTTACTGTTCAAAAGATTCAATAAAATACATTTTATATATATTTTGTAAGACTTAGTACAATTAGATCATTTATGAGATGATTTTATCCAAAGTCACTCACTGTGACACTTACAAGTTAGGAGCAGGTAGGGACTATGCAACGTGCTCCAGGATTGAATGTTGGGTATCAAACCCGCAACTTGGAGTCAATGGTGGCAATAGTGCAGTGGCTAGAGCAAGGCAGCAGATGATCCAGAAGTCTCTAGTTTGAACCCCGCTAGCTCCTCATTAATTGTTGAGCAAGACACCGAACCCAAACTGCTCCCGGTGGTCATGTCAGCCATCACCATCGGTGTGTGAATGGGTGAATGTGAGGCAATACTGTACAGTGCTTTGAGTGGCCGGAATGTTGGAAAAGCACTATATGAAATGCAGTCAATTTACCATTTGCCCACCTTAACCAATATATTTGCCCCTAAACGTATTAGTAGCCAGTTGTTATTATTATACAGTATGCACACACTCACACACACGTATTAATATGTACAGCATAAACCGTGTGTAATTACAATCTGTCAAATGTTTCCACTTCTATTTGTTCCACCTACAGTTCCCGATGATATCTTTGCCCCTGATTTCGTGTGGAAGGGATCTTATGATTACAAGGGTCATAAGCAGCCCTTGACCTTGACAATCACAAGCTTTAATGCCACCACAGGAAAAGTCAACGTAACTTTAACCGACAGTAGCATGGAGTTTCTGCTTTCTGGTGAGTCATCCGTAAATTGCCGCTTTTCCTTTTGCTCCCCCCCTCCTATTTTGTTCCTTTTCCCACTTTCCCTGGTTGTCACTTTCACTTATTTCCTTGGTCCCTCATGTCAATCAGAAAATGTCCTCATGCATGAGAGTGGAAATTAACTATTGGCTGTAGACGGATGCATTAGTGTACGCCGGCTGCCTCTCCTCACCTCTCAGCACATCTGTCTGTTGTTTATATCACGTCTGTCTTTGCGCCCTTGTTTTCTGTTTGGCCTTTGCTTCCTTCCTTGCTCCGTCCATTCTGGTCTCCTCCTGCCTGCCTTCATCTCTCCTCCTCTCTCCACTCCCCAGGGGTGTACAAGAGCCAGGAGGCACGTCTCATGCTCATGCTGTATCAGATGAGAGCGCTGGCCCACGGCTCCTTCAGCAGGCTCACAGACGAGACCTGGGCAATGGACGGATTTGTGAGTAGACCCAGGAATTTGGAGAGGCTGCTCAGAGATCTGCTGGTACAGTAGTAACTATGGCATGTAGTGGGGCAACGTTTTGTTTGTTCACCCCCTACACACACACCCATAGCAGTTTGTGACCTGGTTTAACGCCTCCATTATTTGATTTGTGTTACAAGTCTGTCTGGGAACTCCAAGTGAAAAAATGTTAGCCAGGCGATGCCGCAGACATGATTCTCAAACACAGGGCGCTAGCAGAGGATTGGACCACCTTCACCCAATCAGAACATGGTTTTAGAAGGACTTTATTGCTGTGTGCAACAACTATCTGAACCACCTACCTGGACACATATCTGATGGCTGTTCTCTACACCAGTTCTTCTCACTCCTGGTCTGGAGAGCCACTGTCCTGCATGTTTAAGATGTCTCCCTGCTCTAACACACCTGACTCTAATACATGCGTCATTATCAGTGTCTGCAGAAGCCTGGAGGGATACATCTAAAGCATGCAGGACAAGGGCCCTCCAGGACCAGGGCAGGGTAACACTGCTCTACACAACCGAAAACTGATTTCTATTCAGAGCTTCCATATTTGATATACAGTATAATGTTAAGCAAATTGTAGAGGCACTCTACAATTCTCAGTTTAATTCAAGCTTTAATGCTATGTGTACACATAGTGAATATGTGTACACTATAGTGTTATAAAGGCTCTATAAGGGTATACTGTTCCCACTGAATATGAGCATGCCATGACATTTGAGTCAGGAGTTATATAACCATTTTACCAGTGTTCTTTTTTTCTTTCTTTTGAGATAAAATTAAGTGTGTCAGCTTTGCAGATATTCACGGTGTTAAAAATAGGAAAGGTGTTATTTCTCTCAACATTAAAGTCGATATATGTCTCATACCTATGTCATTTGATGTGGTAGACAAGATGTTTCACTTATCTCACATCGCTCTGAAGAATCAGTGTTGTGTTTTGGCTTCTGAAGTCAGATGTATTTCTCTAATAGGTTTCAGCTGAGCCGGAGGGTGGCAGCTATGTTTTCCAAGGGTTCATACAGGGTAAAGACTTTGGACAATTTGGACTACAGAGACTTGGTATGTGTAAACAATTAAAATAATTTCTCTGACTTTTCTACCTTTTCCATAACCATTAACCCAACCGTAATTATAAGCAATTAGGAAGCAGGATGTAACACAGATGTTGCCAGTCCAGATTACAGTATGGCTCGACAGCCATGAAAAGGGTTAATGCCACATAAGGTTAAATCACATTTCAACTTCTCATATTGCCCTCAATTTCATCAGTCGGGGAAACAAGTGTGTTATCTTTATTTTTAGAACATGGCAGATATGATTAATTGAATACACTGGTTTCCACTCATGGCCCTTTATATCAAAAAACTCTGTTCACCTTGAGTGAAGGTTACAATAAGTGAGGTCAGCCTGGCTGGAAGAAAACTTGATGTATTATATTGTGCATAGTATGGAACATGACTTGGATTATGGAATACGAATGAGTGACAATAAGTGAATAGGATGTCTAGTGCACACCGCTGCTCTACATCAGCAGGAGGTTCACCGTCATCATTACCATTTATCACCATCTCCATTCACCTTCTGTTTTTGCTATTCTTCGTCATCATCCGCTATATCTTCATATTTGTCACAGTTATCACAGTCATTGAGCAACCAATGATTCCCCTGCCATTGCTGCATGTTGCATTTTGTCTTTAGGATCCTGGATTTGTGTCTGGAATTAGCCCTTGTGGTTAAATCCAGCATTACAAAAACATTGTTTTGGTTTGAAACTCAAAGTGCCCATACTGTTCTCTGCCCCTCCCCCCTAAGGCCATGTGCACTTGAAGGCACATTTGCATCAAACTGGCACCATAATAAACATGAACTGTATTGTTCTGTATCTGACACGGATGTCTGTACCCTGACACACTACATATAATACTAATACTGTACAGAACGGATAAATAAGGGGTTGTCTCCTGGCAGGCATGAACGTGAGAGAGAATGTCACACTCACTGATCCTGAAACCACCGGCTCCACCAACACCAATTCTGTAGCTGTCGCTATCCTTGTGCCTTTTTTTGCCCTCATCTTCGCAGGCCTGGGTTTCTATCTCTACAGACAGCGGTATGTACGAGTTTTGCTTACACTCTGCCCTCTAGTGGTGGGGTCTGATACAGTGTTTTTCTAATGTGTCTCAATTTATCAACTAAAGATGCATGTATTCAAAATACACAACAGCTCAAAGGTTTGGGGTTACTTAATGGATGTTCTTTTTTTTTTGTTCTTTATTAAATTTAAATAACTTGAAATTGTCCAGAAATACAGTGTACATCATGTTGTAAATTATTATTTAAAACATTACTCCTTGAAACTGCTGATTGTTAATTAAATGTAAGCTTATATGTACAGTACAGAGGCACATTTTCAGAAACAATATTTTCTGTGTACCAGTGGCACATTCTTAGCTAATCCAAGTTGATAATTTGGCAAATTGACCATTAGCTAGCACAGCGGTGGCTGCTGAAAATGTAGAAATTCCAGTGATAA
The DNA here is from genome assembly GCA_025399935.1 of Amblyopsis rosae. Classification (NCBI taxonomy): domain Eukaryota; kingdom Metazoa; phylum Chordata; class Actinopteri; order Percopsiformes; family Amblyopsidae; genus Amblyopsis; species Amblyopsis rosae. The sequence continues at coordinate 1,763,812 of JAODTR010000008.1, read as the reverse complement.
TCTTAGTAATAATATGCAGCTGTCATGTGGTACTAGCTGTCATCACTTTCATTTATGATACAGCTTATGTTATTTTAACACACAAATTAATCTGCTATGCTTTCATATCAAAACAACAAAAAAATAATTTCTAAATGTTTAAGATTTTGAACAGTATAGTGTACACTCTACAGTATATACATTGAGCACAGGGTTAGTTCAGGCAGACCACAAAGTCAAGCTTAGCCAATATTATTCATCAGCTGATCTCAACAAGCTGACAGGTCAGCGAATACATGCTTTACATGCATTGGCCATATCGTCCAGGGTGCGTTATTTAAGCTGCCTGAGCCTTTCCTGACGCTACTTCTGCAAGCCCCTTCCCCAAACCCCTCCTTTTATGCTGTGTCTGTCTCAAATGATGTCTGTTGTCATTGATGGAGGGTCTTTTGCTGCTCTCCCTTCCTTGGGCTTTCCATGGATCCACATGGAAGGTCAGGGAGCTCCCAGAGCAGAGCCATAAGGCCAAATATAATTAACGACAAATGCAAATAAAAACAAAAGACATTACATTGAAATATACAGTTTGTCCGCTTACATAGAGAGCGCGGCCTGTCTGTTTGCGTGCGAGGACTGTGATGCAATATTTATAGGCATATTACTGTACCGCTTATTACTGACACAAAAAGTGTTTCGTCATGCTTGGAGTTTACAAGCACGTTGCTATTGACATGTGAGCAGCACAGTACAGGGCAGTGCAGTCTGCCCATCCCATCCAACGTAGCATTCAGAATGCTAATAGTATGTTCATTGAACAGGCGTAGGGCATTTCTGAATTGAATGCTCATTTCATAGTATAATACAGTCTCGTCGTGTTGCTGCAGCACAGACTTTCGGTATAGGAACCGCGCTTTCCAGCGGAGAGGAAAATTGTGACGCTCTCAAATAATATGCCACCCCCCCTTCCCCCCACACACACACCTTCTCTTCCAGGAAAACGGATAAAGCGCAGTACACGGGCTGCTCCGTCCACGAGAACAACAATGGCCAGGCCACGTTTGAGAATCCCATGTACAACACGAGCGCCAAGGCTGCTGAGGGGAAGGTGGTCCGCTTTGACCCCAATCTCAACACCGTCTGTACCATGGTTTGACACGGAACGTACAAGGAAGGACGAGCATGAGGTTAACCGAGGAGGAGGGGGAGAGAGAAATATATATATAGAGAATTGTATTTATCTATATATTCCCTGTTTTGAGGATGCACAGAGAAACACAAAGCACACTTTTAGCAACAGTTAATGCAGTTGCATTTGTATCTAAAGCAAGCGGCAGAGGAGGGCTCTTCCCATGGCTTGGTGAAGAGCCCTGTTGTATCTGTACACTCTGTGAGTGCTGGCTTTATAAATCACAGGACCTCTGGCATATGGGTGGAGTATTTTATACTCTGGAGTGATGAATGAATGGGTGGGAGGGGAGGGCTTTCTTCACAATGCCAAACCAAAATGCTTTGATTATTTGTTTGCTTTTCCATGTACAGCTCTCTCCTGTGTTTTATTTTCCTTCCCACACAGAGTATTTTGAAGATTTGTGGTTTTATTTTCTTCTTAATTGTATTGAGCCTCTCAACTGTGAATTGATCAACATTTTCCATGGCGTCTATTTTGCAAGCAGTGGGGTGTATGAGCAGAGACACGAGACAATGTGGGAGGGGGGCTGCCAGTACTGTAGTACTGGCACTGTAATCTGTTCGAAGTCCTTTGGACAATTATACCTCTTAATTGGACGTTACCTCCCACTGACAAAATATATAGGCAGGGATTTAATTACGGAGGTTTTTTTTTGCTACTGTACAGTATGTGGAATGATACAGCTTCTATTTTTAAAGTGCAGGCTCTGACTGCAGTGAAATGGTTTCTTCATGTGTTTTGCCAACATGTCCTTGCAGTTCTATGATAAAATATCATCTCTAGCTTGAGTGTGGCTTGACCTCACTAAAGGCACACACGTGGGATTATGTAGGGCTATAGTCCATTTCTCATCTCATATTTAGGTTTTAATTCAATTTTACATTTAAAATATATCAAACAGTAAAATGCATATACCCTGAATAACAATAGTGAATAAATGCTGAAGTTAAGTCCTTTTTTGGATGTCTGGATGATATGAATAAGTATATTATTGTATAGGTTATGTAAAAGTTAATTCTAATGCACATAGGCACCATTAAATTGTTCCGCACAGAAAGTCAGTTAGGCACATTTAGTTGCCTTTCTAAATAGTCAGATATTACCGTCCCATCATTCTCCATGTGTTTTTTTTTTTTTTTTTAGGTAGATATGATTTTGGGAATCCGTGCCTTAGAACAGCTTCCCTGCTCTGAGACACATGGCGAATGCAGGTTCTTGGTCCTTTGGAACTGATAAAAAAATATATAAAAAAATACAGCTTGATTTAATGTCTTACTGAACCTTTATCTTAAACCATGTGTACAGTATACAGATTTCGCACACTAAATGAGCCACCATCTACATATTATCATCTGGGTCCAAATATGTCTAAAACGTTATATAAGTAATGCATACAAACTGTCATCACATTTTGATATCATTGCAGTGCCTTGAAGACGATATGGGCATATGTTTTAAAGAGGTCATGACATTTTGTTTCCTTAGTAATACTGTACAGCCGAATAGCATATATGTACATATTACAATGGGTTAACTGATTCATGCCAGCCCTCATAATTTATGGGACGTAGTAACAAAAAAAAAGGAAATACAATGTAGCTCATACTTTCATACTTGCATGTTGGCCAAAAGTGATCCAGTATAGCAATTGCTGCTATAGTACTTTGTACCACAATGTTAATTCCTGTCATTGCTGTTACATTTTGTATATTTATACAGTTTTGATAATTGATGGCATTCTCCTTGGCAAGATGTCTTGTGTTATCAGTATGTCATATTTTTTGCTAGTGCACATTTATAATTGATGAGGGTAAAATACATCTGGCAAAAACTGGACATTTCAAAATACACATCAAAATGTGGGCTAGATTACAATACTTTAAAGTGAACCACTCAGTCATCCTATCAAAAAGAGTGTATATGTATATCTACTGTACATATTACAACACTATGTACATATTACAAAACTTTTGTAAAGAGATTTATTTTTATGCAAATAAAGCATTTGTAAGTTATTGAATATGTTGTGTAAATTTTCACTTGTAAATGTCATGTAAGATCAAAAATTGTTTTGTATTTTTTTCTTTATCTGCAATGTATAAATAACTAATTTATATATAAAATATAAACTCTAATGACCTTTCAAGCTGCTCTTCATTTATTTGTAGATAGCAAAATGTTAGCAAAGTGCTAATGTAAGATGTCTGATAGAGTGCTTGCATGCATGCACAAGGGCCAATCTGCAATGCTATCTGCCTTGATTTCCTAAATTGGAACACAATAATAATCTTGGCCCTAATTGTCTGAGGAAGAAAATGTTTGAAGTAATGTTTGTAGTAATGTTTTGAATAGGTTCCTAAAGTTCAATATTAGTTCTAATTATTAATAATATAACCTTTAGAAGGAGTAAAATATTTGACCAAAGTGAATAACCATGTTCATGTCGACTTGACATATTTAAATGTTGAGGAAGCCAAAAATATATTTTTATTTCATACAGTCTCTTGGTGTGTAGTCACAGTGACATGAATATTGATGAGAAATTGAAAATTACAGTGCCTAACTCTCCCTTTGTGATTGACTGTTGAAATCAGTGGAATTGTGCCAAGCATTTAAGAACAGAAAGGACTAACATAATTTGTGTTTTACTGGATGGATAGGAAGTAAAATGCAGCAATCAAGAAGATATGAATGAGCATTAGAACATAAAAGCCATGTAGTCTAAAAATCAAATATCAGACAATGTAATGGCTAAACCCAGTCCCCTTTTAGAACAACATACCACAAAAAGTCATGTAAATGTTGCAGTAGAAACGCAGTGCTGTGACAAAAGCACTAATGTATGTGTAGTTCAAAAAACATGTATTACAGTATTGCCTTGTATTTCATATTTTAATTTTGAAATAGCCAAGTATTTCTTTACAGAATTAGTATTTGACATATTTTTCAAGTTACTTTGACGTCTTATTAAAATCTAGACAGATTTTCCTCAGAAAGCAATGCGAACATCGGTGACAGGCTTATAAGGAAAGCTGACCCAGAGTAAAATTAAACAATGGTCCCACTGCCACGATAATGAGATGTCCCCATACTGCTCTCAGACCAGCATCTATTCATTAGTATATACAAGGTGTTAAATGTCTCACCAGTGGTTTCACTTGTTCACTTGTGTGTTTCACAGTCTTGTCTAAATTACTAGGACACCGTGCAAAGCCGATATGGGTTCAGCTGCACACATTTATTTGGTAATGTTACTGTATGTTTATAGCATTGTCCAATCAAAATGTTTTCCTAGGTTTGTTACGGGACTGGTAAGGTTATGGGCAGTTTTCCCTCATTCAAATCTTATTTTCTTGGACACAGACATGCATCATTTCTGCCGTGTTCGATTGATTAAAGGTATAACCTCTGAGCTCTGGCTAATATGTCTAAAGGTCTACATTTCTGTCATTAATGAGGAGTTCTAAGCCCACTTGTCTATTGTTGACAGGGTGTCTTTAAGGTAGTGGCCTGTCGTGGATGCCGATGGCTAATTATACAGATTTAAAACTTGATGGATTCATCACAAATTATCTCTTTTCAATTTCACTCTACTGAAGCAGTGTTTAAACTGCAGTCCGAACCTTACTTGGGAAATGCGTGTAGGTAGTGTATGGCATGTATTTCTGGATGTTACACTAAGGTCAATGAGCACTAAATCTTGCATTCTGAGCAGCGGAGGCCCTTGGGTGATTCAACACATTTCTCAATTGGCTGACAGTGTTTCAACATGAATCACAAGCAGGGCCCCATAATGTAGCTGCATGTTGTGGCCTGGTCTTTGTAATAGCCTGGGTATACTGCACTACAGTGCTCTCATTCTGTGTGCAATGATTGAACGTGTTAAGAACCTTTGACCAACTGTCACGGTTCCATGTCGAATGAATTGGATTGGCTGTGTAGAGCCTTCTTATTTGAAGAGCGTTGGGTTTCATTTTCCCAGAAGAATCCTAGCTCAGAAATGGCTCTCGCTCATTGACGTATTACAGAAAGCCCAACCGCTGTCACTGACGCTACTTTCCAACCAGCTGCCTTGTTCACGCCAATATATTCATGCAGTTCCTGTCACCGCTGTCAGAGAGACCTAGTTTACTGTAATATGAGAGCAACAGATGCTTTGACTTTTTTCTTTTAGATTAGAACCATCAGATTCATAAAAATAGGCCACTTGTAAGAACATTATGCTTACAGATCATAATCTATCCTAATGGAAATTAAAATATCAGATGAATGCATCAAACCCTGACAACATTAGCATATTGTATCATCAGGCCATATGGTGCGAGATAACTATATGTGTTTTATATAGAGCCTTCAAAATAAAGCATTTTTCAGCACATGAAGGACTCGAATTAGTACCCTACCCCTTCTCATCAGTGCTGGTTGAATGGATTTATGTTTTAATAAGATGATTCTGACTTGTTCATCAGTTCAGCACATCTCGGCCATCGACCCACATCTATGTCATTTGTATTCTACAGTGAAATAAAATCACTGCTTTGACAAGCCAGATCTACAGTACAGAATATAAGGCATTTTAGAGAACATACTACTACTGCCATTAAAAAACGTGAGGGAACTGACCTCACAATTCATTACACACATTAAATTACGGTACATTATGTTACTGCATCAGATCCCACAACTTCAAACACAGTGCTCATAAAACCTCATGGAAATTATGCAATTATATTTCTACAGGTTCAAAACAACTGAGCAAGCATTTGTACTCCTTCCCTTGCTGTTTGTTTATCTTTTTCGCTTAATCTAGTTTTTACTATTTTAGTTTCATATTTACTCAACATAAAAACAAACAAATGGCACACAAAAGTAATACAGCCATTTCCATGTTGCATAATTCTTTTGTCTCACTTTTTA
>JAODTR010000008.1:1744518-1757627 GCA_025399935.1 Amblyopsis rosae | reverse complement strand
AAAGGAATTAATTGATCGACTGTTTGGCGTTGTCAGTTACATTCAAATAATTAATCTAAATAAAATAGATAAATTATAATTCGTTTTTAATGTATAGTTAAAATATTTATTGGGGGTGCTATGGGGGTGCTATGGCCATTCTTGGGGGTGCTTGCACCCCCCCCAGCGCCGCCTATGCACTAGAGCTTTTGGTGCGCACCCGAGTTCGCTTGAGCAGTTAGTCCGGTTCGGTTTGTTGGTGTGAACGCTCTCCTCCGAACTAGGGTGCGCACCGGGACCGGACCCGGGTCCTCCGGAAAGCAGAAGTCTCGGGTACGGTTCACCCGAACTCCAGTGCGGTTCGCTCTGGTGTGAACGCTATGCGATCTCGGGTCCGCTAAAAACAAGAAGGAAAAACAGTTTTTTTTAGTTTCTTAAAGCGGTTGTATGAAATGATCGTGGGCAAGGTAGCATACACTGTGGTCAACGAAGGACGTCCTATTTTTACAATACAATTATTTCCTAAAACAAACTCAAAGGCATACATTTCTACAATGTGATATAAATTGTCCAGCCCCCGGGAAGAATGTATAACCCTGAAGACGACTGTATGACGTCGGCTGGCTATGTAGTTTTGCTAACGTAGCTCTCTCGCTTGCGACACAAATGTATTTCTTTGTGAAGAAACAAAATTGCAGGTAATCGCACTGTTCTCGCGCCTTCGGCCTGCTAGGCAACGCGGGTGCTCTGCTCTGAGCAAAGCTAAAAGCTCACTTTGCATTAGGCTAACAGCCTACGCAAAAATCCTCCTATATATAAGCAGCTTGCATCAATTCTATCCTGTGAGGTGCATTTGTAGCATGGCGACAATACCTTACACTATTATATAGGTGTTGACACTGTGTTACGCTCTATAGATTTTCCCTCCTCTTTTCCGTGTTGTTACCATATAACTATGGTTGTTGCCTGGCTACATTAGACGAACGTTCGGTGTGACGTTGACGTAAACGTAAACGGACCCGGATTCGCAGCCATGAATGTAATGTGAACGCAGACCAGCCGGGGGGAAGTGGGAGGGGGGCTAATCGCACTCGAGTCCGGTCCGGTTCGGACCAGCATATGGACCAGGTGTTAATGCGCCCTCAGTCTGCATTGTGCTGATGCCAGACAGAAGATAACAGGTTCAATTATAAGGAATTTGACTTGCTCACACCTAGTAAATTCAACAGTGATTTTTAAATCAGCATGGCTACACATTTGGCTTCACATGTCAGTAAACTGATGTTGTAGATTGCAAATAGTTTAATGTTCATCGTCATCAGCCCATGACTTTAAGTGAACTAAATAACAATTTTACATATTGTAAATGTTAACTGCTTGAACAGTAAACGTTTAGTTTAATTTCAACATACATAACTAATTCTGTAAACCGAACAACCTTAATGAATGAACTTAATTTACTGATTAAATGCACAAACTGTATATATAAGCACAGAGGCTGGGCAAAATCCTCTAAGTGCCTTTAGCTTCCTATTTATATCCACTCCCCTTCTACTTTCTATTCCACATTCCATCAATTATTCATGTCCTTGAAATATAAAGTTCAGGGCCCATTGGTTGAACAGACTAGGTTTCACCCAAACAAGCTCCAAACAATGCAGTGTTGAGGTCCCCAGGTCATTTTAGCTCCATTTATAAGGAATAAGGCAGCTTCAGATGTTGTGCCAGTGATACAAGGGTCACAGCTCTGGCACAAACAGAGCCAAATCTACAGAGAAACAGTGTATGTGTGTTTGTTTGTGAGAGAGAGAGAGAGAGAAAGAGAGAGAGAGGGAGCGAGAGAGAGAGAGAGAGTGAGAGATGGAGAAAGAGAGATAGAGAGATCAAGAGAGAGAGGGAGAGCGAGAGAGATCTTGTTACTCACCAGCTTGATGCGTAGTGATCGTAACGTTCGCCAGCGAGGGCACGGCGACGCCCAGCCCAGACACACCGTTCACTGCTTCTACGTGGAAGGTGTAGTTGGCATGCATGGCAAAGTCGAGCACAGCCACCGTGGTGCCCGTAAGAGCGAGAGGTCGTGGTATGAAGCGCAGGTCAGGCTCGCATGGCTCACACTGGGCCGCGACACCTTCAGCCTCCGCTGCGTCGCAGCGCTGACACAGGACGTTGTACAGTAAATCCTTCCTGCCGCCGGTGTCCCTAGGAGGGCTCCATTGCAAGAACAGGGCTGTGTCATTGACCAATGAGACCAGGTGCCTCGGAGCTGACGGGGGCCCTGTACAGAATGGAATGTTATACAATCATTTGTTTCATCTTTGAGAAGGCAATGTGTGTCACTGATTAATTAACATTGCATTCATTGGTCAGAGATTCTGGAGAAAGATTGCTGCTATTTGAACTCAATCAAAACAAAAACACCTATCCATTCAATCACATAGGGTGCTCCCTCAAAAGACAGCATTGAAAACATGGAAAAAATGTTTGATCGTAAAATATTTGAAATATGACCTCGTCTGATTATCATCTCATGGCTGCCAAAAACCCTTATTGTGGCCCTTGATTCTAACCTTCTCATTGAGACACTTTGACACATAGCTAGCCCACTGACTTGTGCATGCCATGTTGGAGGGATCTTTGAGAGCCCGGTAGAAGCCTTTGTCACAGTGGCAGATGGTAGCTGCTTGGTCATGGCTGGAGCTGTGTGAAGGACACTTGGAGCATTTGATGTTCCCAGAATACGCCTTGTAGAATCCAGGTTTACAAGCTACAGAGAGAGAGGGCAGTATTGATTTTAACATGTATTAATTTAAAGCAGCAGGGAATATACCCAAAACCAATGCAATGAATGAAACAATCAATAAATTAATCAGTCAATAACTATAGCCTTACAAGCAGTGGCATGTTCTCCCAGAGGCCAAGGGAAGCTAGGCTTAGCAGGTTTTTTCAGACTATAGTTAGTTGTATCAGAAGATTTTCTGTGCTGTTTCATCACAGCAACAGCGCAGAATAAGTGCAATATCTTCTTAGTTTCTCAAAGTAGCCTATAGTAGCTATCCTACAAGGACTGAAACAGTGCCCCTCAATATATAAGCATGTAAACCAGGTGTAAGGTAAATCAAAATCAAATATTATAAAACATAGTATGCATCATATGGACCAATGCAATTTAGCATAGTTTCAGCCACGTAGACAAATAAATCATTGTGTCACCTTTACTGTACATTTACTCATTAGCCACATGCACCCGGTTACTTTAGTTTCCAGCGGAAGTGAGTTGAAAATGAAAACCTCCCAGGAAATAATCACATTAGAAATGTGGCACAGCGAGACCTCACATACTGTATCGTAAATCTTCCACCGCATAACACACACCAAAAAGGTTGAGAAATGCTTGTGTACAGGTCCTGACTATTGTAACATCCAGCAAGGACAATCTGGCAAGGGCAGCCTGGCTGATTTTATAACTATGCTTTTAATTTAAATTTTTAACACCAATTTAATTCAAGCCAATATACATCATCTGTGCATTTTCTGTGCTATTGCACAGTAGAATATGTAATGTAGCCTACATACTATATGGATAGCAATGATGGTGTTGCAGTAAGCATTATAATGTAATATTTAACTGAATCACCATTTACTCCTGAATTTCAAATAACAAAAATAGTGGGGAAAATAAAACTATGTTGCATGTGATACCTGATCAAATATAGAGCATGCCACCATTTTAATTTACAGAGAGGCATCTGTTTTTCAAACCACCTGGGACTGTACTGAGAGCAGAAACGTCCCTGCCTCATCAGCAAAGAATTGCTTTATTAACAAATACCGTGTTGTGTTGGGGAATGTGTTGGAAATGGAAATGGTGGCAGCCCTCCACACAGTAAGTTTGGTCCAACATAGCTCTGCTGCTTACCTGAGAGTTTTCCATCCTTCACTTTCCTCTCATTACCTGCTCCATTTATTCTCTACTTCGTCTCTGACCTCCTCCTCGATTTTCTCTCCCATCAATTCCACAAACTTTCTTCCCTTATCTGCCCCAATTTCTCTCTAAAACTGCTTCATTATCCCCCCACCCCACATATTTTCCAACCATATATTATATATTATTTTCTCTTCAGCTTTCAACCAATCATATTCCTGTATTTTATCTTTATTGTACAGACTCTGTACAAGTCTATACTATCTGTGTCATTCTGCCCAGTACATGGGACTGGTAATGGGAGTGTTGAGAAGAGATTTTGTCTTGTGCATTATGAGTGAAGCCAGTTAGGGAGTCTTACAAATGCAGTGAATCTTCCGAATATCAAGTCAAACATCTGTCTGTGTAAGATTTGGAGCTTTTACTGAAGGGGGCAGAAGGCGGGGTGATGGGGGGGATACACCCACCCACCCAGTTTCGTAAGGAATGTCTCTGTAATCTCTATGTACACAAAAGGCCTATTTCTCTCAAATATTGTTCACAAATCTGTCTAAATCTGTGTTAGTGATCACTTCTCCTTTACTGAGATCATCCATCTACCTCACAGGTGTGGCACATCAAGATGCAGATCAGACAGCGTGAGTATTGCACAGGTGTGCCTTATGATGGCCACAAACAAGGCCACTCCAAAATGTGCAGTTTCACTGTATTGGGGAGGGGGGGGGGGGTCCGAAAACCAGTCAGTATCTAGTGTGACCACCATTTGCCTCACGCAGTGCAACACATCTCCTTCGCATAGAGTTGATCAGGTTGTTGATTGTGGCCTGTGGAATGTTGATCCACTCCTCTTCAATGGCTGTGTGAAGTTTCTGGATATTGGCAGGATCTGGAACACGCTGTCGTTTACGCCAGAGCATCCCAAACATGCTCAATGGGTGACATGTCCGGTGAGTATGCTGGCCATGCAAGAACTGGGATGTTTTCAGCTTCCAGGAAGTGTGTACAGATCCTTGCAACATGGGGCGGTGCATTATCATGCTGCAACATGAGGTGATGGTCGTGGATGAATGGCACAACAGGGCCTCAGGATCTCGTCAAGGTATCTCTGTGCATTCAAAATGCCATCAATAAAATGAACCTGTGTTTGTTGTCCATAACACACACCTACCCATACCACCCCCACCGCAACCATGGGCAACTCGATCCACAACATTGACATCAGCAAACCGGTCACTCACACAACGCCATATATGTTGTCTACCATCTGCCCTGTACAGTGAAAACCGGGATTCATCCTTGAAGAAAACACCTCTCTAAAGTGCCAGACGCCATTTGCCACCTCAAGACGGTTCCTGACGACAAACTGCAGTCAGGTCAATACCCCATACTGATGAGCTTTCCTGAGACGTTTCCTGACAGTTTGTGCAGATATTCTTTTGTTATGCAAACCGATTGTTGCAGCAGCTGTCCGGTTGGCTGGTCTCAGACAATCTTGGAGGTGAAGATGCTGGATGTGGAGGTCCTGGGTTGGTGTGGTTACACGTGGTCTGCGGTTGTGAGGCTGGTTGGATGTACTGAGATGGAGATGGCTTATGGTAGAGAAATTAACACTCAATTCACGGGCAACAGCTCTGGTGGACATTCCTGCAGTCAACATGCCAATTACATGCTCCCACAAAACTTGCGACATCTGTGGCATTGTGCTGTGTGATGGAACTGCACATTTTCAAGTGGCCATTTATTGTGGCCAGCCTAAGACACACCTGTGCAATACTCATGCGGTCTGATCTGCATCTTGATGTGCCACACCTGTGAGGTGGATGGATTATCTCGGCAAAGGAAAAGTGCTCACTAACACAGATTTGTGAACAATATTTGAGAGAAACAGGCCTTTTGTGTACACAGAGAAAGTATTAGATCATTGACGTCAGCTCATGATGAATGGGAACATGAACAAAAGTGTTTATATTTTTTTCATTATATTCATCAAATCATAATCAGTGCATGCAATTAAATGGGCTTACATCGATTACATTGTCTATTCAAAATGGTGTGCCACAAGGCTCTGTATTGGCGCCTCTCTTGTTCACTATTTATATAAAAGATTTCGATCAAAATATACAGAATGCACTTTTATGCCGACGACACTGTTGTTTATTGTTGTGCTTTCACAGTAGAGAACGCTTTTTAAAATTGACAAACTTCTTTATAATAAATCTCCTAATCTTCCATGTATTACTACCTACCAGGGAAATGTGATTGAGGCAGTAACTTCACATAAATATCTTGGATTTTTAATTGATGACTTGTCTTTCAATTTTCATATGCTGCAACAAAACTTAATGTGAAGTTGGGATTCTTTTTTAGGAATACGGCTTGTTTTTCTTTTAAAGCCATACAAAAACTTATTTAAAAAAATGTTTATGCCTATACTGGACTACGGTGATATAAATGCCTCTGTGCAGTGTTTAAGATCAGATCAGAACAGAGTTTGGGAAAAGAGCTTTCAGCTGCTTGGAACTCCTTTCAAACTCATTTTAAACTAAAATAACTATTGGCATTTTTAAACCCTTGCTGATGGCATTGGAAAATGATTCATTTACATGTAAATATTATGAATTGTGTTATGTTAAAATCTATGGTGTTATTGTCTTCAGGATGTATTTTATTATATTTGTTGTTGTATTGTATATAGAAACATTTCATGTAACAACCTGATGGTGTCTGTCTGGGCCAGGACCCTCTTGAAAAATAGACTGTAATCTCAATGAGCCTATCCTGGTTAAATAAAGAAAAAAATAGACTATTAGCATTGGCAAATCCACTGTAATCTGCTATTCAATGCCCCACCCTCTGCATGCCCTGTAAAGTAATATATTTGCACCTGGCATGTAGGCTAATGGTGTAAGATAACAGTGAGATATATTCCAACAGAAATACAGTAGCACATTTCTCAAATAATAGTTCTGAAATATCAGGGAGAAGTGCTTTTGAGAGCTACAGTATGTTATTCACAATATAATTCCACCAGTCTCAATGGAATAATTAAGCACCATTGATCTTGACAATTCACGGGAATGACAAACAAGCATTGTACGCTAGACTACAAGAACAACATTGTCCTAACACAACAAAGCCTAAATTGTTATATTTTAAGATATTGTTTAGTTCTAACTTTCTGTCTGGATCTCATAATCACACAACAGGAAAAACAAACAAAAGAGAGAGAATACAGAGAAAAATACTGTACTGTATTGGAACCTCAGACACTATCCCTTTGAAACACGTCATTGTCTTGTGTGTTTATGCTGATATCTCTCCTCTTGTTTTTTTTGCTTCGTAAAAGCAAAAAAATACGACACCCCCTCTAAACTTTTAGTATGTAAATCCTGTAGCATTTAACCATTATCCCTAAAAACCTCCCCAGCGCATAACATAAGATTGAACTGAAGATTTACTGCTCTAGCAACGGGCATATTTCAGATTTCTTCTTTTTTTAACGGGGAGATAATTATCTAATGCTAAATAAACTGCAACCTTCCGGCCACTCAATGCACTACACAGTATTGCCTCACATTCACCCATTCACACATCGTTGGTGATAGCTGCCGCTGCAAGGCGCTACCTGGCCACCGTGGGCAGTTAAGACGGAGTCGCAACGGCGTGTGCGGTGCGCGCCATAAATTATGTTACATTTGTGGCCACAGTCAATGTTTTGTAACTCGGGCGTCCGGCACATATTTAGGTTGGGTCTTCATATAATATAATGCAAATGGCCTGCAGAACGGCTGGAAATAATATATATCGGGACAGAGCAACGATTGCAAACCACAGTATTTTACACAATATTTTATGAACAGGCATTGCCTATTTGCCATGCTTAAGATAAATAAAGCAGAATTAAAACATAAAATAGCCTATTTCGGTTGCTGGTCTGAAACCTACCGTTCAAATAACATGTCACTTCACATATGTAGAACTGTGTGCACATCTCTATAGAGGCTGGTGGGTTTTAAGAATAGCCTATGCATTGCCTAGTTGGCATTCTTATACTAATCGCTGAATTGACATGTCATGCCACTTCATGCACTATGTGCACTTCTCTAGAGTAGCCTAGAGGTTTATTAAAAAAGTTAAACATTTTTCCTACTTGGCATTGGTCTACCAGGGGCAGTTAATATCCATTCTGATTCGACTAAAGAAGAGAAATGGTTATTTAGCCTAACCATTTATTTACAAACTGGTAAACAGCAATACCGATTTAGATGATACACTCCCAACTACTACTTTCTTCAGTGGACGAACGGACATTAGGCGACTGTAGGCCCTATGTGCTGGCTCTTTCTCCGTGAAAGCAACACCAAACATCCAGTGTTTCTTGAGAAATTATAAACTGTAACAGCATTGTAGACTACACATTCTCAAAACAATAAAAAAGACAGGAGTTTACACAACTCCAAAAACATTGTGCCGTTCCTACAAATGCTTGTATACCTTACTACCTTATGTTTTGTAGAATATCTCTACGACACAAATTCCAGGTCACGTGGAGTATGTAAAGCCTAGTTTATACTTGACGGAGTTGCGAAGGCACGTGACGAGTCCTAAAAATTACATCATATTTGTGGGTGCGGCCTCGTGCACCTCTGATTTTTTTTAAACTGCCGCATCTGGCGCGGACTGCACGTTGGGTCTTCTACATATATAATGCAGATGGCCTGCAGAACGTGGAAAGAATAGATCAGGACAGAGCAACCATTGCGAACCACAGTTATTAATATTTTATGAATAGGCATTGACTAGTTCCCATGCTTAACAGCTAAATACTGCAGAATTAAAACATAAAATAGTCTATTTTTGTTGCATGGTTTTTAACCCTGCCTCCTTACATTACAAAGAAGAGGAAACAGGACCTGACCTTATCGGAGGACCAACAAAATACCTACGTAGAACGCTGAGTTTGCTGTGCTCCACACCCCGGCCCAAAGCGTTTCATCAGCGCTACACCCACACCCAGCCCAACAGACCCCAGCTCAACATAATCCTTTGAACTACGACACAGGAAAGTTGGTATGCATTGTACTCAAAGATGGTGTGTGTTTGTAATCTAACCTATGGCTTTGTCTTTCCTCCTTCCATCTTTCTCAATGTATTCTAACCCAATAGGATCGAGCGGTTAGTTATCTGACAGTGTAGTATCAAGGCTAGGCATGTTTGTCTGGTTAAGGCAATCGTTAGAATAGTGTTTAGTCATAGCTGGGTGTAATTAGTTTAACCTGCCCACGTTAGTTCATTCATAATTCATATGTGTAGATGAGATTCCTCCTGCACGTTTGTGCCTTAATATGATGGTTTTACGTGAAGTTGTTTGACATTTAATTATTATGTTGGGCTTTGATATGTAATCTCTATATAATCCCACTTGAAAGTTTTATTAAAGTATTTTAATATTATTCTTAATTTTTTTTTATAAAAAGCATGGTTGAATGTGTTTATGTATAACAAAGACAAGGGTAATTAATTCTTGGAAAGAATTGATTTCATATTGGTTCTCGTTGCTGTGAATCAACGGGTAGTGCCCCTCTTAAATTTGAAATATTAATTAAATAAGAAATATTAACTATATGATGTTATCATACCTAATAAAGTCGTAAAATAAACATGCTAGACACACTACACTTTTTAAAATAAAATATATAGATACAGTATAGCTACTTAATTGTCCTCATGAGGAGATATGTTTTGTGTATGTCAAAGCAAAGATATATCAAGACATGGCCAACACCATCATACAAGATATGACAAGCATTGTGCATGAACAAGAGTGAATAGCAGCCTGAAGCCATGTCCGCAAGTACATCTTAAAGGATGTGGCCTAAGATGGCATATAAAACCATTCAAAGACTGAATCTAAGCCTCCCATGTTCATACTGTATTCACTGACACAAATGCAACATGATAACACTACATTTGTTTTTCCAGTCTCAACCTGAAGTTGTCTTGTGATCATGTCTTGTTTATTATTTCAGCCTTTTGTATTTTTGAGAGAGGCCATTATCACATGAATGGATGAAATCACACAGCAGATTTAGGCAGTTTCTGTAGAACCATATTACAAATGCTTTGTCTGGCTTTCTTTCAGTGAACTTTGAATGGTACTCAGTGAGAGCAGTCCTTTCTTTGTAGAGTAGCAGTGCAAAGTCTGTTGTGCCAAGTATTTTTCAACACTTCACCCATGAGTCTCATAATAGATGACAGGTACCACTCTACACGGTTTACAGAACAAGGAAGGACCAGTTGGAACACCAGGCTGAGTTTACTGCCTTTCATTGACTACCTAGATGCTCATATTTCAACATTTAAGAAATACAGGCAATAAGCAGAGGAGACAGCAATGAGTCTGTGTTAAAGTGTGGACCTCTCTTGGCTTTGTGTTCGGCAACAGATGGAGCTGGAGATGGTGTGTTTACCCTTGTTGTTTCACAGCTTTGATATGCAGATGGATGGTTCACAGAGAATGAGTGATGCTTTGGTCTGGCGGGCTAAGCTCGAGGCTGATATAAACACAGTGCTTAACGGGTGGAAAGAATGAGGCATTGACATGAAGGTGTATTGATTTACACATGCCTATTGTCTGTACCAAATAATTCACTCCTGACTCCAAAATCTGCATGCAAAATATGGAAGAACAAGAAATACAAGACAGATCAGCTCTGCAATGGCACAGTAGTATGTTATATGTAATTGGTTTAACTATACAATATACTGTACTGTATGGTTTTTGAAGGTGAACATAATGACTTTCTAGACACCTAATCTTTTTTTAGTAGTCCATTCTGAACTACGCACAAAAAGTAAGGACATTTGTGAACACTTGTGATATTATCTTGGGTGTGCTGTTTGTGCCAGAGTGACCAACACAAACACATTGGCTGACTTGACAAATGCTGGTTAAATAATGGGATGCCATCCCACAGCAGTGTGTGACCATGGTGACCATGAGGAGGAGGTGCCAGGCTGTTGTGGCTGTGTGGTTCTTCCACACGCTACTGACGCTCCTGTTTGCTAAATGAATGCATTGTTAAATTGTCAATATGTCTTGTTTCTTCAGACTTTAATAATCCAATCCACCAAACAAGACCAAATGAGAGTCAACAGCAAACCAAGTTGTTTGGAATTGACAGAGAAGATTTGTGCGGCGACCCACATACTCAGCTCGGCTGCTCATCCCACAAATGCATGTTCCTGACATATCAAGCACCATTCAAAAGGGACATAATCAGGCTTTGGCTTTACAATGGTTTGCCAAGAAGCATTGCTACAACAAAGAAATAATCTACCAAACACAAATTATCTTACTTTTTATGTTATGTTCTATTATATATATATATATATATATATATATAAATATTTAAAAAAACTACAGAGCTTTCCTGTACGTTTTTGGGAATGCAGTGATTTGACGAGAGGACGTGGGCCAAATAGCATTAGCGCTATGATGTTGGCTTATATAGGTCATGATTTAACCAGCGTAACTCAGTGTTATCCTCTTGTGGCTGACGCAGAATGAAAGGAATACCATAATAAAGCACTCAATTGAGATGTCAAAACACAGAGCACTGTTGGTGTGAAAAACAGGGTGTGATAACCGCTGACGCATTTGTTTAGGGAGCTGGGAGGAATGAGTTTGTGCAGAGCTGTGCTTATGTTAAAGACCGCTGGGGCTTTCCCTCCCTCCCTCCCTCCCTATCTCTCTCTCCCTCTCTCTCTATTTCTCTCTTTCCCCACACTGCCTCTCAGACAGCTTTGATCACAGGACCCTTTGAAGCAGTGTTCCAAAATGAAAACGAGAAAGCAGAAGTCATGGAAAGTTCATTCTGAAACTTGCTGCAACTGCTGGTGAAGTGCACATCTGCATGACAACGCCACCTGTTCATGGTGGATCAGTGTGGTATGGAAATAGCAAGGAGATAAATCCCATAACTACCTTGCAATCAACCTACCTCCCCCACTGATTAAAACATACATACATCACACACAATGTACTTAACTACCTCCCTGGTTAACTAGTTAAGAATGTGGTTTAAATGATACTGTCTTTTGGAGGTATCTAACTAATTCAACAGCTTTTTAAGATGCATAGGTGAATACCAGCAATATGCAAAACGCAGTGTATTTGGTGTATTTGGAGTTTAGAAAGCTTGTCTATATGAACACAGAATATAGCTACAGAAACATATACTCAAATAAGAAGCTGTAGGCTACTGTATATCTCGCAAGTCCAAAAACATTCTGCAATAAAAACCTTGGCTGTAAAACTTGGTGTGATTTGGTCAAGAATGTTTGTGAATATACACTATTGGATGCCATCTAGACTACACTAAGTGGTAATGAACAGAATAATAACAGCCATTTAGGCTGTGTTCGATTAAACAATTAAGACGCTGTATATCATTTTCTGATGCTGGACCGTATAATTGGTTTGTATAAACATAATCTGTATATTGTACTTGTTTATTCATACTTTTGATCGCTGATTGATCTGTTATATTGACGGAATGCACGACTGTGAGGTACCGATTATATTTACTTAAAGACATTTTGGAGGCATTTGCTCTAGATGCCAATGACAAGTATGAAGTGGAGCCGCCAAGTGGCCAGCGGGAAGCAGCGCAGCAGATGGAGGGCAATGAGATTTGAGGCGGATCCAGTCCTCTGATCCCAAGCTAGGAGACCTGGCAGCATGGGTCCAGATCTGACACAGAGGAGGTCCAGTCAACTCACTGGGCTATTTATCCTCCCAGAGGACAGGTGGCTCACATCTTGGCATGGTTGCATTGACACATACATGCATATTGTAGTTATGGTGTAACTGCTACCCAACACCCTTGCATCCTAAGGGGGTCCTGGGTTATCATCAGTATTACAGTGGTTAGCAGGCAGCTGGCCAGATACATCCACAGAGAGAAAATAATACTGTGTAATTTTCATACAGAGCCATAAATATACTGAACTACAGATACAAAGCATTGTGGCATAAAGGATCCCAAAGTGATGTCTGTTTGTAGGGTTTATGGATAGTTATATTCCCCTCTTTTCTAAGCAGAGACTCAGCCAATCATGAACTGAGGTCATCCATCCATCCATCCATCTTCATCCGCTTATCCGGAGTCGGGTCGCGGGGGCAGCAGCTTCAGCAAGGGACCCC
>JAODTR010000008.1:1730352-1743578 GCA_025399935.1 Amblyopsis rosae | reverse complement strand
TTTTTTTTGGGTTTTAAAAAAACATTTCCCTTTTTACCCCCCCCCCCCCCCCCCCCCCAACCCCCTCACGTCCCTCCCCTCCATCCCACACACACACACACACACACACACACACACACACACACACCACACACACACGCACTCATTATGGCTGAGCGCTCTGCAGGAAGAGGCTCTGGCAAGCAATTATATAATAAGCTTAAAGAGCATAAAATCAGCAGCAGCAGGCACAATTAGCCACTACATTCCCTGCCACTGATAGGCACACATTGGTGTTTGAAGATAAACAAGTCCTCTCACTGTTACATTGTCCTGACACCATGCTGAATTGTTTTAACAAGCATTGGAAATTCAATTATAATTATTAATATTATTTTTCTGGCAAAAGGGGTGTCTATTTTACATTGCATATTGTCGTGATCATTGGCTTAAATATTAAAATAATAAGCGGTGCGCTGTCTTTGTGCCTTTTGGTTCCGTTTGCCCTTGAAAGAAATCGTTGTTGACATTCGAGAATGCAATTTCCACGAGGTGATGGGATGGTATGGATAACGCAAGTGGAAAACTGAATATAGGTTTGTATTAAAGCGTGGTTCATGAGTTTTAAGACGGGATATATGGAGAATCACCAGATGCACAGAGAGACAGAGAGAGAGAGAGAGAGAGAGAGAGAGAGAGAGAGAGAGAGAGAGAGAGAGAGAGAGATCAGCATGGCAGCTAATGTAATGAATAATATCTCAAGTGTAAATCCAGCCAATTGAACCCGGGGTTGCCTTTCCCCTGCAGCTGGGCTAAATGAGTTTCCATGGGAATGTGGATGAAAGAATCACAGACATCTCAGGTCAGGCATATTGGAGAGGAAGAGGCAGTGAGGGGCTCGTGAGTATGAAATAGAGTCCTCGGGGTCTGGTTTGGAGAGATTTGCACTCGTGCTAAGCCACTTCAGATGTGAGTGGAGGGTCTAACAGCTTTAGACTGGAGCATCAAGGTCCATATGTAGGTCTGTTGTTGAGCACTGTAAGGATCCAGGGTATATTATAACCCACAATAGTGGGTGGATTTTATACAGGTTATGCCATTGCTGTATTCAATAGGTCATACTGTTGCTGAATATCGCTGGTACTGTACAGAATAAGCGTAAATATGCATAGTTTCACATTCAGATTTGCATCGATAACATAACTTAAATGCAACTTTTTTTCAACCATCTTTCCTTCTGTGTCCTCTCGCCATGTGAGATGTCCTTGATTTAATTGAAAGGTGGCACTACTGTATCTCCCCTGCTAGGAACCTGTCTGCAGTGCTTTAGTCGCTGTAGGGACCAAGTTCAAAGTGACACATCCAGGACATGCTTTATGAGCTGCACATTACCTTGACACAATCAGACGGTGGAAATTAGCTGCTGTCTGAATTATTAAAATAACAAGGAACATTTCATTTGGCCCAGCAGAGGAAATATCCTTGCCCTCTCTCACCCTCCCCTCCTTGCCCCCCCCCTTCCCCAATATCCTTTCCTAATTGTCCACTTTAGCTAGTTTCGTTCAGCCTTCAACATCAGTCACTGTAAAGTATTTGCCTGCACATTTCTCCGTTCCCATTAGGGAAGAGGAACACGCCATGGCTGTTCACTGAGCCCAACTCATTTATTATAATGACCTGCCAGCCCAGACACGAACATGTTAAAGTTATAGGAGGGTAGGACATGACAGGCGCGCACAACCTTGTCATATCTGTGTTGGTCTAGTCAGAGCACACAGATAGACACAGAGATCGGCTGCCAGGAGCAGTTTTGATAGGTAGGGCAGCAAATGATTGATTGATTAATTGTCAAGTTACTAATGTCTATCAGTATGAATATTGATGCCAGCGTGTATGGTTAGTTCACCTGGCTCAGTTTATCATACGGAAATTAAAAGTAATGCATACCTCTGTTATTGAGAGTATCATTCAGGGGGCTGAATACTTATTAGAAATACACTGCTAACTTTATTTGGAAATAAATATAGATTTTTAAAATAATCTATTTTGGTATTTATTTGAAGGATGAGGATATTCATTTATCAGGGCTACAACATGATATAATTGCTATCATAACAGGACTTGCTTGTTAATGAAAGAGCGAGTCGAGTCTGAAGAGTCAACATTAATTTGTTTCAGCAAACATCCAATATCGATGGCACTACTAGGTGTTTGTGGAAGAGTTTCCCAGAGTAATGACTGATTAAGATTGTTTGGTCACTATGGCTTTTATTAATTTACAGATTAAACATTATTGAATGAATCGCAATGAAATTGGTTACTTGACTGCACATTCTTCACAAAAGTATGGCCTGGTAAATGGTCAGATCAAAATGTTTCCTAGTGTCATTAAAGGCAGCAAGCATGTATAGATCATCATATTCCAACCCCAATCTTTATTAATGAAATTAATAAATTCAAAGAGACTTTTAGGGTCATCACATTAGAACAATACACTCAACCTGTATATTGTGGCTTGTCTTGGTACAGTCACCCCTGGATTTAAACAATTATGTTGTGTGTTATCTCCATGTTAAACAGACATGCAGGCAAGATACACATAATGCAAACACATCCAGGTTATTTTCCAACTGAACCAAACTCTATAATCCTCTGCAATTCTTTTAATCATCTGACATTCTGAGAGGCCAATATCTTTTTTCATCAGGTCCTGATAGGATCACCTCAGGAATTAAAGGAGGGAGGCTTCGGCATACTGGTTTCTGGCCGCTCTGCTGTGATCTGGGGCTTCTGGGAGTTCTCATTAGGCGTTAGCGGACTCCAGATCGAAAAAACCCAGTTCTGGCTAGTGGATTTTTAATCCTCTTGTGGCCTGTGTTAGGAGATGGAGTTATTTAGGAGCCTTTCATTAGCCTTACCACTGCACTTTGATTAAGAGAACTTCTAAAGGTTGGCTACACTTGGATGCGATTTTGAGGTGGACATTAATGTGTGTGCATATTGGCATGGGTATACTGTACAGATGCTTCTTTTGTGTGTTCATTATGTGCATGTGCTTTTGTGTTTCCAGAAATGCACAAATACATTATGGGGGTGTATGAAAAACATGTGAGGTTAAATGGAGACACTTTGCCTGGAGAATAAAACAGGCTTTCGTCCTTTTGTAGTGACCTTCCCAAAGCTGAAAGTCATTGAGGGGATGGTTGGGGTACTGTGGAGGTGAAGTATGGACATGACCGAAAACTTTGATGCCTGCAGCAAATTGATTTTTGGTCCCTCCTCTGTTGTGTGCAGGTAATAAAACTGGGCCGGTCTGTCAACGTCGGGTTAAGAGCAGCGCCATCCAAGGGCAAGGCTGTCCTTTAGAGGTAAAGAACGGACTGAAACCTGCTTTGTACTCTTGTGGTTCTCCTGGTCTTTTGATGTGACTGTGCCAAGATCAATGGCAAATAGGAAAGCTGGATAAAGGCAAATTCATGTTTGATATAAAGTAGTGACACATCTTTGTCTGCACCCCCCCCCCCCCTCCCCCCCCAAAAAAGTCTCATATATACCACATGCACATGCCCACTGAAAATACACTTTCCAACTGAAATGTAATTAGCATTTTAAGAACATTAAATATTATTACCACATGTCACTGCTTTTACTAAACATATGTACAATATTTGTCATTCCTGACCTTACTATTTTATGTAGATTATTTATCATAAATGATAATAATGAAGAAAAATAGCTTCATAACATATTCATGTTTAATGTCCGAAGACTCATATTAATCTTGAATTTTCAACAACATATATGCAGTAGTAACTGAGATACATACTTTAAACAAAAGCAGAGCTTTATAGACTTGACGGTCCAACACAATTGTACGCCTAAGGGAGTGTTGTAGTTAAATATTTGAAATATTGTATGTAAAAAAAAAGAAAAAAAAGTTATATTCGCCAAATGAAGAGTGAAATTTCCAAATATTCAGTGGAAAAGAACGTATTTTAGGCAGCACTGCAGGGAGCACAGTCACAGTTGGGACCACTGTGACTACCAAGCTGGGAATGTATGTTTGAGTATACTGTTAATAAACCTAATGACACATAACAAAGGCTCCGGAGGACTTCGGGGAGACGTCGTTGCTAAGGTAAACACGGCATGTGGGGTTTGAGGGATATCCTATTCATTTTGTACACTCTCATTTAGTCTCCCCTTAAGCACCTTAGAGGCATGGCATGGTGAAATTACAAATGTCTTCACATCGGATGGTTGGCTGTAGAGCAACAATGGGTGCTATTTTACCAACATGTTTAATGCTCTGGGGTGCTGTGGAGTTTATGTGGGAAGAGGTGTCCTCTGCGGTACATGAAAATCTACTATGATACAGCACTTTTAGTGGAAGCAAGCAGATAACAAAATGTGTACGGTATAAGGTTAAACTTCTTTTTAAAAACACCCTAATCTCCAGTATGTTTTACTACTTAGTTTCATGACTTAGAAGACATACAGTAATGATTCACTGCTTTTTTTATTGAATAAATACATTACATAACTGCAATAAACTTAAAGTTTATTTGATAGTTTTCTGTTTTCAAGCAGATTCATATTTGGTGGGGCTGCCCATATGGACCGATATGGATGAGACGCGACTGGGCTTCTTGTACGAGCAAGTCATTGCTGGCCTGTGTGCAGTGCAAGAAAATAAACTTTGTTGTATTTCCTTTTTTTTTTTGTTGAAAATGTTGGTTTATTAATGCTAGATATAACGGTGAAAAATATTCAACTAAAATGTTATCTATAACTAACATTAAAAGCTGTGGAATCATGTGAGTGTCTTATAATATGCCAGAGCATAATCCTTTTTGTTGTTGTTTAATGTTTTTTTCTATTCTGTTAGTGGATTTAAAGTATGTGGTCTATTTTGTACTTGTGTGCCATCGGAGGGTTCCTCGAGCGAGCAAATTATTCATAATTAAATAACTAATTATGCAAAGTATCTGTGTTTCTTTCAAGCCCACTGAAAGCATAAAACATCCTGTTTTTATGTCACTGGATTCCAGCCATGACACGAGCCAAAGAAAATAACAAGGTCACAAAACAAAACAAAACCATAGCACACGAACAAAAGCCCACTAAGTTCAGCTGATTTGGCTTCATGAATTAAACAAAGAAACCTTTTCTCCGCCAAGCTCCATTGACCGTAAAATATAAAGGAAATGTTTTTGTTTGTGTGTGTGTGTAACACAAAAAAAAACCTTCATGGCCATACAGATGGCAGCCTCTGTCTTCGCAGGGTTGAAAGTCAAGGGACACTTCAGTTTCTAACAGAGATGTCACCATGGTGGAGATACTGTATGAGACTGAGCAGTGAGCGGGCCCTGCCACCTTAGCTTTGATTCCAGAGCTAAGTATGTACAGATATCTAAGGTGTTGACACTTTGCCCTCTAAGCCCCATTTCTTTTCCCTGGGATCAGTGAGTCTCACTGATAGCAGATTATCTCCTCGGCATTTTGTGGCCTGGTTGGCACCCTCATTTGTTATCTGCTCACAGATACACTGAGGTACAGTCAGTGGAGGTAGAGAGAAATGTCAGAATATAAATAAACTGCAACATATTCTCATTTTCCCAGTGGCAAAATAATAGTGTGATTTTTTTAGTGTATTTATATATTTCATTGATTGAATATTATCTCCAGTTTCTATGAAATAACACCTTGAATTACATACCAATTATAAAATGTTAATTACTTAGTAATGTCTTCTTATGTGTTACTAAGTATAGTGTTATTAACTGGTAGCCAGTAATTTACTAGTGACATTATTGGCTACTCACAGAATAATGATCCCTCGCAATGGCTGTATTTTAGTGCAGGTGCACATCATTATCAATGCTGCTACACAGCCATGTCATCAGATTTTTTGATTACTGCTACATTGCATAATTATTATGTGATGCACTAATACTTTACCGTAAATACCAAATATGTTTGTATATTATGTAATTTACAGTATGGAATTCAAAATGTTGCATGCAATTAAAAGTGTTATTACACTTTGTTTCCAGCACAAAAAGTGTCAACCTCACAACGACATCTTGTAGCCAGTATCTCAGGATTATTGCACAGTACCATATGTGCTAAAATACCACTTATTTTCTCTGCAGTATAAACACACTTGATCAAGCACACCCAAAGGCATGCTCCTACTTCACTGCATCATAACATGTTTGATACAGTCATTCTCTGGAGTTTGCACGGCATATTTTTCACAACTAACTCTGTGAAGGCCGTACAACATGACTGTACACTGGTACCGTTAGTTGAGATGAGGAAATATGTCACAGCCAATTAAAAAGCACTGCAGATGTCGCCATGACACAACGTGATAGTGTTCAGATCGGATAAATGGTAAACAAAAATAAGTGTACCCAAACATCCAAAGTAGTTCATGCTAAAGTGTTACCCCCACCCCCCCGCCCCCATTCTCCCAAGCCCTCTTCCATGTGTCCTCGAGATCCCGTGCTACTTTGATATATGTGATTGACTCTCTGGAGTCCTGAAGAGCCTTTGATAGCAGGACACAAAATAATATCTATCCCTTTGAAAAACAATTTCAGGGCGAAGGGATCAGAATAAATAGGCCTTTTTATGTGCATCAGGGGCTGATGTGAATCTGATGGGGAGATGGTGATGGGCTTTTTTAAATGGTGATGCAAAATTGATGAGCGGAGGGTCCCTGGCTGATGTCGTACGGCCGGAGATGTGACTGCATGAGGACATCAAGGCCTCACACATGCGCACACACACACGGCCTCACTAACACACGCACAGAGGACAGAGGACTGTACATTCACATGTACAAAATACATACATCACACACACACACACATACACACACACACACACACACACACAGAGACATGTGGACCGGCCACAGACAGTTGCACACACCCTCCCGCTATCGACTTAGCGCACAGTGCTCTAGTCGGGGGGCTAAAGGCTTAATCGAGATAGAGAGAGTGCTCTTGAAAAGAAAGACGAGAAAATGGTTTGACCAGGTCCCCCACCCTGCTCCCTCGCTCTCTCTCGCTCTCTCGCTCTTTCCACTGCTCCATCCCTTCATCTCCTTCCACCTTCCCTCTGTCTACAACAGCCCCGCTATCCTCGCCATCTGTTATCTCAGTGCGCTGTGCAGACGGCACAGCTCACCTCGGCTATCCCCCCCTTCTCCCCACACCCCACCCCATCTTTTCCAATCTTGATGGGTATTGGGGAATGTAAGGGAAGAGTTCCCTGATAAAGCTGTCTAATGAACATACAGGAACTTTGGTAAGTTAAGCATCAAAACATCGAAGGCTGTTTGAACTTTGACTCCCCCTGCATTAGTGCGGTCTCCTTATCGGGACTCTTGAGTGGGGAGATTAGCTACTTCCTAATGAAGTGGTGAAATCGTAAAGGTCCCGACTCGCGCGGCAGAGTGGATTGCTTCCAAACATTTTTCACCCTGTTATCTCTCATACCCAGATTGCCATTGGAGGGGGGGGGGGGGGACATACAGGTTATCCCTTCTGCTCCCCCTTCAAGCATCTTCGTTTTCAGGTCAAACACACAGAACTAAGCACACACCTGTCCAAAAAGTAAACAGACGCTATACTGTGTTCAAAAGGAAGAGAAGCAGAGTAACTTTTTTTCCCACCCGTCGGATCTTGTGTCATCCTATAGCTGATGTCTGCTGGCTGTCACCTGCAACAAACGTGAGTTTGTGTTATTTTGACCCTAAGTAGCAGTTAGGAGTGGGTTGCATTATCTAAACGATCCTCTAAGTCAATCAGTGGGGTCGCAGGTGCCTTATGAATCTTACATGGCTCTTCTGTCTTGCGACGTGAGGGCAGACACATGCACATTGCATATTTAAAAACTACATTAAGCCTAGCCCTCTCACTCGCAGAATCCCAATCAAAACATACACACTTCTCATCAGCTACCATATTATCATACAAATAGAGGCGGTCGGGATGTATGCAAATACGCACGACAGGAAGTGATGATTTGCGTGCACAATGAATGCACTCCCCGGTTTCTCTGGGGCGTACATGTATAGCACTGTTGGTACGGATGCGATGCTGATGTTCCTGACTGACTTGCTTGTCCAATTGAATATCCCTGTTAGGTCATCATGTTAGTCTCGCCCATTAATCAGGTGGTGGTGATGTTAACACATTTTCTTTTTGTTTTTATTGAGCTATATACTAAGTTATGATTACCTCATACTGTACATATTTTCAAACAGGATTAAATATGTCATAGGCCACAAGCAGTAGCTTGTGTTTTATGTAAATGATGACCTAATTGTAAATTATATAAAATAATAATAATAATAATAATAATAGTAATAATAACATAATTTTTGTTATTCATATATTTTATTTATTTATATTTAAGAGACCTTTGTGAAGTGCACATTTATGCAGTGCATTATGCGGTGTGCATACTTTCAGGATAATGTATTTTCCTAGGAATGCATTATTTACATATGAAGAGCGGGATATTTTCACCTAGCCTATTTAAAGTAGAGGGGAGTGTACAAGTGTTGGCAGCCCAGGCCAATGTACAACACGCATTTCAATCCCTGTAATAGCAGACTTTTTTTGGACACGTTAATAATTGATTGTTAAGTGATAAGCATCACTCATGCATGAGAAATAGCAGGGGCTTGGAGATGAATATGAAAACCCATCACAGTATAAATCATAAGGATGTGTTCGATCAGTGTAGTAGTCTCTTGAAGGTTTCCATTATTCATAATGTATCCTAATATGCTTTATATATATATATATTTTTTTTTTTTACTGTTTTCACATTTAAGTGATGCAGTGAACAGTTTATATCAAATTGGTTGACCTATAGACTGATCATTTGGTTTATGTTGTAAAGCAACATAAGCAATGGCCCATATGTTGGTTGTATGTTGTTGATTAGCTACAGTAGCTAGCTAGCTTGCATATGTGCTTACTACTGTATGTAAATTGTCATTTTTACAGAATGAGCTGGGGGAAACTTAAATTCTTTTCCCCTGGATTTACAGTTTTTTTTCCCACAGTCACCTGAAATCCTCGTACAATGCCCAACCCTACCGATTCCCCATTTCCACCATGTCATACACATCTGTCTTCACTCGCTTGTTTTGTCACATTAAAGTAGCGAGGTGACTCACTCAATTGTCTTACCAGGCTTTTAACATGACGTGGCTCAACCACCCTGCAAGCACATGTCTTCAAATAGCTGTGTTTTTCCAAAGACATGCTACTTATCACCACCCATTACTCCAAATCTCTGGAGGTGCCCTGAGTTTGCTATCTAGCCTGTATCAGGAGGTGAACACCTAATGAGATTTTTATGGACTTTTTTTTTCCTAACTTCATTAGGATTTTATGAAGGGGAGGGAGGGTTCCTATATGCATGCAGCACTTGCGCTCAGCCAAAGAGCATAGGAGGGACAGTTAGGGAGGAAGGAAAGGATGTTAAGGATGAAGAAAGAGGGAATTTTTTATGAAAAGAGGAGAGAAGCTCTCTCTGGAGACTCTCAAAGATAGCCCTGCGAGAGGCTCCCATCAGGCAGAAGCCAAGCAGCCTTAAGTGTTTTATACGAATTCAATACGGCGGTTAAAAATACCAGAGGGAATATCACATTTATATCTCTGTCACTCGCCTCACTTAATACTGGGACGGTTGGCTGCTTGGATTGAGAGGAGAAAAGGCTCATTTGGCCTTCCCTTCTTTTCAGAGGAGACAGTTAAGTCATGATGTAGCAGGGTGTTGAATAACTTATATTAAGGAAACACTGTGTGCTAAATGCAGCCACATTAAATCCACAGTTTAGGCCTGTGACTTAGATATGGCATTTCCCACAACAGATGAAAGCACAGCCCTATTGAACTTGACACAGTGCTGTGGTTTGGTGTTTTTCAAACATCACACCACCACACCATGTCTTCAACATATGGTCTTACCCTAAATAAACATTGTTTTTGAAGGCCATTGGAGCTCAACAAAACATTCCACACTAGCTCATCCCTCTAATGATGACATCAATCATGAGTCACACTATTGGATGTCTTCTTTTTGTTCTTTTGCTTTAGAAAAGGTGCTTTGTCTTGCTACACCTGAGATTGCTGGTCTTACAGAGAGGTTGGCAAAATACCATAAAGGTTTCAAGGTTGACAATGGGGAAAAGAGGCTTAGTGTCGCCTACAGTAACGCTAGGAACTGGCTTCAAACTAATGGCTTTTATAGTGTTATAGAGTCTAGAGTGTAACTCAAAAGAGAGAAAGCACCTTGATCTGTTGTTGCTATCATAATGGCATCCAATAGAGCCTGTTAACAATAGTATTTTGTTTAGTTTTAAAAATATAACATTTGCTACATAAAACACACATTTTCGATAAGTACATCAACCGTGTAGCAAAGTCTGATTAATATTGATTGGTTTGGAGTCTCAGTCTGTTCATGTGAGAGAATTGCACATTGCCTCACAGAGTCAGTGGTAATACAAAACCTGCGTATTTAAAATGTCCATAATCCTTCAATATAGGGGTCTCCACTGATCTCTAGTGTGTAAATGATTTCAGACCTGAGACTGCACTGCCCTGATGGTGGTATTATTCAAAACTTGAAACTGGATATACGTTCTAAATGCCACTCTGATGATGTATTTTATGGTTATTGTATTGTATGGTAATATTGTAGTCAGTACTCAGTACAATATTACCGTACTGTAATTAAGTGTGTGTGTGTGTGTGTTGCGTGTGTGTGCGTGCATGCGTGCATTTGCTATCACAATTGCCTGGAAGTTATCGCCCTCTTAAAATACAAAAAGGAATAAACAAATAAATATAATCGTTCAGCAAGTGCAGTCCTATTGTTTGGCTTTATCAATTAAATGAAGCACCAGTCCAAATCCTCCCATTGTGCACACAGCATGCTCTTATCAGAATCTGTATCGTGGCAGTGGAGGCAAAACGGGGGGTTGGAAAGACGGAGCGTTCGGCTCCATTCTTCAGTGTCATAATCACGAGACAATGCAAAAGACAATATAGGCATTCATTTCCATCTTTCTCTCTCCTTCTTCCAGCCTCTCATCCATGTCTCCTCCCGCTTCCTCATCCCATTCTCATCCCTCTTCTCCTCCTGTTTCGCAGCTCCCATGACTGCTCTCCAGCCTCACTTAAACCCATTAGCTCTATTACTGAAATTATTTTCCTCCCTGGCCATGCCTTTGTACAGAGGCAGAGAATTTCACAGTTATCAAACACTGTGGAGAATAGCAGGGTATGGCTGTGTCACCCGCTTTGTGTGTGTGTGTGTGTGCGTGTGTGTGTGCATGTGTGTTATTCTTTCTCCCTAGCTGCTCATGGCTGGTTCTTAATTAATGCTTCTTTGTCCTGGTGGAGATATGAGACTAGATGCAGATAATGGAGTCATCTGCATTGACCTCTTCAGGCCATGTGAGGGCAGTGCAGTCTCAGGGTTTTCAAAGTATCTTCGAAGGCTCAGGTTACAGTGTGGACCCGCTTGTTTAATAACCAAAGTGATTATGAACTTTTACATTACATTATGTGTAATCTAGGCTAGTGAGGCTTGGAGTTGAAAGATAATGTGTTATTTTAATCTTCAAAAACAACCTGACATGATCTACAGCAGGAGGACTTAAACTGCTTCATAATAATACCACCTGGTTTAAACATCCTTATGCAATCTAAGTCTTACTGTAGTACAACCTGGAACAGGTTAAACTGCATTCTCAATCATTTGTTCACTTACTAGTATTCTTACTGGCTGACATTTTCAATAATATCCACCTAAAATAACTTAATACAGATTTATTTGAGTCATAATTTGAGGCTTTAATTTCTTTACTTTTGACATTATTACTGAAACCCAAACACCCCAAAAAATATATAATGAATGTACAGACAAACGTCTATTCTTTACACATCACACATTGTTTTATTTCCATATTTTGATTTTGTAGCATAAAACAAAATACATACTGTAACATGTCAGAATTTCATTCACCATTTAAAAGTCCTTAATTGTGATGTATTAATGATGCTGACCTAACAAAGATAATATTTGCTATATATTGAATTGACAAAGATATAGAATTGAAAATTAAATAATTTCAATATGAGCCAGTAACTGCTTTATTACTGCTATACTTTCTCTTTTGTGGTTACATGCCTGGAAGTACAAATAACAAACTTTACAATAATTGCTTGGCTGCAATACTAATATTGTTGTTGGCTTGGCCTATTGCATTTTATGACTTATGTTTCTGTTTTCCTCATAGAGAGTTCAAAGTGTAAATGGCTGTCAAAGTGTGTTATTTATTGAAGTGGTGTAGATTTTAATGGATGTGGTGGGTACATTTCCCAGCGAGAGGATTCTCTTTCAATGAAATATTGGTTTGGGTTAGGTGAGGTATTTGGAAATACATAAACTTTCTTGCTCCGTATTGCCTTGGCCTAAATTTTGGCGTAGGCTTGGTTAGGCAGTCAAAGGCAAACACACTTGATGGAGTGAAGAGCTGAACCACATATGTGAACAAACATAATGATAGGCCGGGTCACAAAATAAGTAGGTGCGTGGCATTTACTTTTTTCTTTCTTTTTTTTTTGTATACTGTAACTCTTCTCACATACGTTTTAGCTTATAGTCTCACAAAGAGACCTGTTTCGCTGTGGCAGACAGTGCGTATGCGTAGCATTTGATAATAGTTATTTTCATTTCATGGACCTGCGCCACTCTAAGTACTGTTTATGTATACAGTAAACACCACAAGAATAACAGATTCGGGGTGGTAAAAGGGCTACAGCTATTTTGATAATCTGGTCAAAGCAGATATACTGTGTATATTTTATGTAATACCTTATAATGGTGGAAATTTTTGCAATTACACCTACTGTCATCATAGATGCATCCTAAATTAATGTACAGTATGGATGAGAGACTATTAAGATTCTAGAGAAGTCTACTATTATAACACAAGGTGATGTTAGAGTGAGCCATGTCAGTGTGAGTGGCAGATTCAGACTTTAAGACCCCACCAGCCCCCAATCCCCCAAACTTACACACACAGTACTTAACACTAACTCACAGAGCCATGCCCAGTGAGGGGACGTTCTGGTTGAGTAAACATGCAGACACAGTAGCTGTTGAGCTGCTCGGGGAGGGGGGGGGGGGGGGGGGGTTTTGGG
>JAODTR010000008.1:1716310-1727583 GCA_025399935.1 Amblyopsis rosae | reverse complement strand
ATATTATATATATATATATATATATATATATATATATATATATATATTTAGGGGCTTTTTGGTGATTCTATATATGTGTTTAAATCATATTGACACCATTACTTTATTATTTTATTATAGGGTATGTTCACCACACATGCGTTCACATGCCATCCTACTTACATTACTCGCGATAAACATGTACTGTAATTTTTTTAACAGTATACCTTGAAATCAGGCCCAACTGTTATATTTCAAAATAAGACTTGCTTATTGCTTATTGCTTTTAAATTATTCATCACAAAATATATTTTAAATCCAGCTTCCTGAAAATTATTATTATTACAGATAATAATATTATTATTATTATTATTATTATTATTATTATTATAATTTTTATTATTATTATTATTACAAAGCAACAGTCAAATGTTACTGTTGTAGCCAACTGCTACTGTTCTTGTAGACAAAAGGACAGCATACTTTGCCACAAACATTCAACATTATTTATGGCAGGGTTTGAATTGACTCCTCACTCCAACAAACGACTATCTTAACTGCAGTTCTCTGCAGTCTGTTTGTGTCAACAGCTCCCTTTGTGTGTTGGAGGTGATTTATTATGTAAAAGAGGCTTGGTTGGGAGGGTGACACTGACCTTCCTTTAATTAACACTGATGGAGCTCAAGGTGAGAGCCAAGATGATGAAGATGGATCTTCCCACATAAATCATCCTTCCTTCGTGCTGGTGTGTCTGTGCGTGTGTGTGTGTGTGCGTGTGCGCCAGCATCATTTCTAACTCAAATAACCTTGTGGTTCACAGGTTAAATGGACGTTAGCGTAGGTGCAGCACCTCCATTACTTACCACTGACGGGTTCCCCTTTGTGAGTATTTACTCAAAGCTTTAATTGATTAATCCCCCTGTTTCTCTCAATGAATATACATTTTCCCCCCTTTTAATTATTTAAATATCCTTTTTGTCATTGTTCCAGCGGGATACAAAAATTATAATAATGTGCAAGCTGTTTAATGATAACCACACTGCTCCAAGCAATGTTTGTTTACCACAAAGATAATAATGCAGTACTGTATGTCTTGTAGGCCTACAGCCTTAATAAGGACATTTTGCATTCATAATCTGTCTGCTATTGTTCCTAGGCCACCTATAGTAGCCAGTTCATAAGCTGTATTCATAACAATATTTGTAAAGTAATAAGGTTTAACACATGCCATTATCATGGCCACCTATAGCGGACAAGTTTGATAATGAAACGTGACAGAACATCTGCTCAGGTAACGTAGAAATCGAGAAATTTCCCACATTTGTGTAAAATGGTCCAAATTAGATATGCCAAAGTATTCAAAGTATGTGTTGCTGTTTGGCCGCTTGAAACCTAGTAACTTCAAAGGAAAACACAGGTCTGTTACGGCCATGCTATACACGCCGTAGTAAATGCTTTTTCACTGCTCACCCAGACTTCCAATCTGGATCACTGGTGGTCCCGCCCCCAGCCCCACCTTACCTCTGTGTCTAATATTATTTCCTATCAATCTTGTCCATCCGGCCGCTCTTTTAACATTCTTGCTTGCTGCATTACAATTGCACGACTATGGGAAATGTAGAGTTGCAGATCATGTACTTTACTATACTGTACAACAACCTATGTTAATAATTGTTTTTAGATCTTGATGTTATGATTGTGGACAACAGTTTTGGCTGATGAAACTAGACTGTTATTTAAAACAACAGTGAGATTTATAAATGTATTCCTGCAGATTTTAGATTTTAGTATATAGAAATATAAATAAAAGTATTATCCAAGTATTCCTTGTAAACTCAGTGAAATATATGCATGTGAACCACCAGCATTTCAACTGGTCAACATGTTGTTGTTGTTCAAATATTTTTCCTATTTCCATACATTTCCTCAGGGCAAAGCTGTCGCACTGCTTTCTGCTTGTTGCAGCTGTCACATCGACAGTTTAATTGTCAGAAATTAAATAAGTGAAACGCTTCCATCTTCATCATTACCCTCTACGTATTTCTGGACTTTTATGACATGACTCAAGTACGGCGTCTAATTCTCATTGAGACTTTGTGTAAGCAAATGAGCACAACATGTGCACCAGTGTGAATATGCTAATGGATTTGTTTATCAGTCAGGCAGTCAGTCGGCAGGCACCAGTATGTGTGTCATTTGGCGTTTCTTGACATTTCCACGGCGTAAAATGTTTCATGCATTTTTATCATTATTTTCATTCTGCATCTCCCCCCTCACCCTCTTCGTCGTCTTATTTTTCTTCTTCTTCTTCTTCTTCTTCTTCTTCTTCTTCTTCTTCTTCTACCATCACTATTCAATACGCAATTCATAAATAATGTATTTACTTATCATGAAAATCTGTTTTGGAATTAGACACCACCCCCACTTCAAAGGCATGAAACCTTTGATATGTTTGATTCTCGCCGAGTATCGGCTGGATTTATTCAATATATGCAAAGCACCTCCGGGGTAATAAAGGTGGTATTTGAATACATTTGACTGGACTAAATCATATAATGAGGACAGTTTCTGTCCTGTATCATTACAGAGAGAGACCCTAATCCTCCAATATTAATGGCTCATTTGGCTAAAGAAAAATGTTTCGCCTGGTGAATTGACAACATTGGACAGCAGTGATTAGCTTATGTCCACACGGGTAATGATTCATAGCTTAAATTGACAGGGAAGGAAACCATTGCAGTCTCCATGACCCCTTTGTTCCTGGTATTGAAGTTCAAAACGGGGCGTCTTGGGGGAATAACATGATCCCTTTTTTTTTTTTTTACTTCGCTCCTCAAAACCCACCATAAATTTAATTTGGCCAGAAGCCACATACAGTAAGCGGTGTGTCTGAACTGGGAGTATCACGAGCGGGTGAGTTAAAGAGAGTGTTAGAAATACAGAAGCTCTTTGTCTTGTACGTTGACTGTCCCAAGTTTACCTTTACTCCACATGTTAATGAGCAAACTGGAACAATAGACGTGCAGGCACAAAGGGATGGACAAAGGTGTTGGACAAAAAGGGAAAATAAAAACACTGTCAAGGCTTTGTGCTATTTGAGTCTTATTTACTGCTTTAGAGTTCTGCTTACATGTCACCATTCAAACACCTGAGTGCTAATAACACAGACGTGTACACACACTGCTAATACGCCAACCTGCTTCAGTTAATCAGTTAACCAGCACACATTAATTAAACTCTATAATGTATAGATTTTGTGATTATTATATGCATTAATAAATTATAAATATGATTATATAATGCATTTATATGCACAATAAACAACAGAAGAAAAAAAAAGGTTAACTTTGCTCAAAATAAATCAATGCCCTATTTTAATGACATACGTGTCTTCAGCGCACCTAATTACTCTCTAACTGTAAAACTTGAACTAAAATACACCTACAGTAGAGTACTAGTGCATTATTCTGTTTACCTTCCTAGTTTGGGTTCAGCTCTTCCACTGAGCTGCCCTGTCCAGCTTATCCATAAGAGTGATGTTTCTGCTGGACAGCTTATTATTGGGTGAGCATATAGCACGCTGGCTCCCTTAACAAACCTGCATAATGTGCTGTCAAACTGAATTAACAGGAATGCAATTATTACTTTAAGGGGCAGTCATATATTTCTGTAGTTTTCATATACAAAAGAACCCAGTGTTTATTAAGGCAATCCATTCTGGACTCTATTTGGGGCTATACAGTTTAAGGGCGGCCATGTTGTGTCCCTGCTGTCCAGCCCTAGCGGAATAGTGATGTTGCTCTGCGGACAACTAATTATCCAGGCCTGACCCTCAGCTGTCTCCTTGCAGGATCCTATTAGGCAGCCAGCAGGTTGAAATCACCACCCCAAACACCCCCTCCCTACCCCCGCCACCTCACGCCCTTTACGTTGTATATATTTATTTCCCTTCACTTCCTTCTTCTGAATATTAAGAATAGATTTTTACATGTATATGTGTGCAACGGATGGGATTGATAGTGGTGGTGGCTGGGGGGGAGGGTGGGTGCCGAGAGGAGGAGGAGAAGTGTTGCTGATGGGTGAATGGCGGGCCGGGAAATGACGAGCGGGGCTGACTGAATGCTTGTCCATCACTCCCCATTCACTTGGGTTACAGGTGGTCTCTCATTTTCCCGACTGGCGCATATCTGCCTGCCTTCATATGACAGCCCGGGCTCGCCAATTTGCATGTTCGACAGACAACAAACGGGCCCGTGCATGTCAAAATAGGTGGCGGTGCGTGACAGTTTCTACACAATGCTGTCTCCTTTTGGCTTGACCCTCGACCTCGCGCCATGTCTCCTTTCATAATCAGGGGAGGAAGAAGACGTGGAGGAGAAATCATCCTGCCTCCTCCTGCCGCAACCCCTTTGGAATAAATGTGATACCAATGTCATTAGCTATGCCTTTCTCTGGGTCCTATTCTGTTTGGGTCCGTCTTGCCATTGCTCTCGCTCTGTTTGCCTGTCTGCCGTTTCCTTTGTCTCTGTCATTGTTTTTAACATAATAGCCCTCTCAATCTTACATGGCTCAACTTGGTTTTTCTATTACATCGCAGGTGATCCTCAAAGAGCGATAATGAGATCTGGCTTTTGTAGTTGTGGTCAAATCCATGGAAATGTGAAGGGAATTGCTGTTTTTCAAGATGGTTTGTTTCTTATATTCCTATTTTCAACCAACTGGCTTATATTTCTTGAGTGACATAATACTGTAATATGTATTGTATGGATGTGTTTAAATCCTATATTATATATATAATGAAACATCAAAGATGCAAAATTACATTGCAGGAGGAAAGTCATATTTTTCCCAATT
The DNA here is from genome assembly GCA_025399935.1 of Amblyopsis rosae. Taxonomy (NCBI): domain Eukaryota; kingdom Metazoa; phylum Chordata; class Actinopteri; order Percopsiformes; family Amblyopsidae; genus Amblyopsis; species Amblyopsis rosae. The sequence continues at coordinate 1,722,750 of JAODTR010000008.1, read as the reverse complement.
ATTCATACAGTATATTATCTCATATTTCAGTAATGAAGATATATTATTTACCAAATGATTCATTGAATTCTAATAACCTAAATCACTTTTTTAAACCAATATCTTATCATATTTTAAACATACACCACATTCACACCGATGGGTTTTATTAAGCCTTATACTTAACATATTTAAGGAGATATAGTATTAGCTGGTGTTCAACAGGGCAGTGTTAAAGCCACCACACTATCACAGAGAAGGTTAGTAGGGAAGAGGGCAATGCGGTATATAGGAAAGAGTGCTTAGTCATCAGCATACAGTAAAATGAGCCTGAAATGTATGTTAATCAGCAGAACTGAAGTACCATATCTTGGTCTAGAAACCATGGTGGTATAGGTGTAGGCCTTTGCTTTCTTACTGCAGTTCCTTTCTTACTGTACTTGGCTACATGGTTGGGACATTTGTAATGTGTTTCAGTCTGCAAGCAGAACCATTATCACTGCTTTGCATGTACTGTACTGTATCTCATGAAATGGTTAAAAATGACTGGCATAAGATCAAATTACAGTTACATTTTTAGTACACTTATGCAGAGTGGTATTACACAGTATACTGTAACTAAGGCTGTGAGACAGTATATGAGTGATATACCCGCAATTTTATTTGGAGAATGATTAGAGAACATTGCAGTGATTATAAAAGGTAATGCATTATGCTAAACAACTCTAACACCTTGTGCTTGTCGTACTAAAAAAGGCACACACTGTGGAGATGGTTAGGGTTTCAACAAATGGATAGTAAACAATCCAATGTCCTATGCAAAAAAGATTGTTTCACCACTTCAAACGGCATTCCTGGCAATACCACGTTGCATGCGGCATCGTGACCAGCCTGCTTATATTCAGAGAAACCCACCATTTAAGCAAACTAAAGCTTTGTAAAAGATTTCATCATTCAAATCAAGAATCCTTTCCCAGAGTTTGAATTCAAATAAAAGTGGTAGCTGTAATGACACGAAACAGACAGTAATCTCTTTTAATCTCTTCTTCAGTGTTAAGGCAGCTTGTTGTCATGCATGTAATGATAATTATTAGTCTTGTTATTGCCGATGTCAACCTATTTAATATTAGCGGTGCTAACATTTCATTCAGGATAACATGCACGCTTGGGAACAGCCCTCCTATGAAGCGACAGTCCATTTGCCCTTGTTTCTTTTCTTTTGACTGAGAGGCAACGTCCAACACCAGGGATTACTTTTAATGTTGCCTTAATCCATCCCATAGAGTGATGCGTGTTCTGCCATCACAAAAGATCATTCTTTGATATCAAACGGTGAGAAGAGAAAACCCCAAAATGGCTGGAGATCCCTCCTGTGCAACGTGTTGTCACAACACAGGTGGAATGTAAATGTTGAAACCACAGCGTTCATACCCATCTACACCTCCACGGTTCCCTGAGAGTGGATACACAAAGCAGTGAATTCTCAGAGACTGAGTGGGGACAGAGGCAGATACAAATAGTTTAAAAGGAGAGGGAGGGATTTATTACAGTTTTTCTTCTTATTTTTACCAGTCCCCAGAGGAGAGAAGTTTGGGTACAGTACGTATATGAACCCTAACAAGCGTGCACTTTTATTTCAACAGTTGCAACACCTGCAATGTGTTTGAACGTGCCATGGAAACCAAATCATATTTTCAGAATAAATGCAGTGCTTTCGCAATGTTGAATATATATATGTATATATATATATATATATATATATATATACATATATATATGAAAGCTTGTCATTATGTTCAGTACCTTATGGTTTTAAATTGTATTTGTGGCACAAACACAGATGGACATATATACTCTTTATTTTTAATTTTTTTTTAATTCCAGCATGTATCATTACCCACCCCCCTCCCTCTCTCTCTCTCTCTCTCTCTCTCTCTCTATCGCTCTCTCTCTCGCTCTCTCCTCCCTTCTGCATTACAATTTTAGCAAATGAATGAAGAACATTTTAATTATAGTATACTGTAGGTTTGTTTGCAACCAATCAATCATTATGAAGAAAGACAAAAAATACTGAGGAACAAACGCTAAGCCTAAGGGAGAAGATAATTGTATTCAACTGTCTGTTTGAATCTCCATCAGCAAGCACCTGTCCTGCCATCACAGACACTTTCTCTCATTAGCAATGACAGCTAAACATCATTGTAGGTGTGTGTGTGTGCCCGTTTATGTATTATTTGTTGTTGTTGTTGTTGTTGTGTTTTTTTTTACCTAATTTCCTCCCTTCACTTCTTGAGTTTTTTTTTCTTCTCATTATCATTCACTTCCTGCTTTCCACTTGTGGGACTGCTGTGCCTTCAAATGTGGTTTTCCTTGAGGAGAGTGGAGCCATCTCCGCCCTGTTACTAAAATGTATGACTGCGCCATCATCATCATCATCATCAGGTGCACTCCAGCGCACAACCCTGCAGTGCACCGGTGTGCACTCTGTAGCCAAAGCCTTGAGAGACCAATCATTCAGACTACACAGTATGTTTAAATAGGTTACCTTATTGGTCCCATCCCAACACACACATGCACACACATGGATACAAAGCCAATTGTTTAGAGACCGAAGATTAACACAGTACTATCAAATATCTATGTGAGGCGGAAGATTTATAGTATCCATTATCTATTAGCTCTCTCGGTTAAACCCAGATCAAATATAAGCAAAACATGAAACTACTTGCAGTAATAGCATTATTTTTTCAAGATAAGACACTGTCCTCCAAACAGGGACGAAGAACGAAAGCAGAAAAAGACACAGAGCATTAGAGTGTGCCTGTAATTTAGTGAGCTGTTCAACAAACACATTTAGGAGGTGATTAGTAGATCATTTAGCTGCAATGGGACACCAAAGGCACAGTCAAGATACAATGTGGAGATAAAGGGCACTTGTGGAAGGTGTGGAATGCCTTGTAGCTCTGACACAACAGCCAATGGATAATGTAGGGACAACACAATAGTCTAAATTATTTTTTTAGAGGTGTGTAATGTTGAATTTATTTAGAAAAAAAAGTAATCATCCCCCACCCCCTTTGGTCCAATGCACTACAAAAAATTGCATCCCCTACACACTCCCCCCGCCCCTTCCCCCCTTCCCTTCCCCACATTCGCCCCCACCTCACACTTGTGTGTTATTCTCACTCTCCAAGGAGCTAGACTTTTTCTGTATGATGAGCTCCTGGGGGGCTCCAATGTTTGGCAGGGGGCTTTGTCTCTCATACGAGACGAAAAAGAAAGAAGAAGGCGAGGGAGGGTGAAAAAACTTGAGACCCTCGGGGCACTTCTCCCCACATGGTGAGGATTTGCCTAACAGCTCCACAAGAGGGTTTACATCTTCCTCTGAGCACAAGGGGGTATAATCACAGATCAAAACAAATTACCTATCTGTAGTCAGCAGAGGTGTCTGCCTGTCAGAAGCCCAGAGTTACATAAGGTTTAAGTCTGCGCTAACTGAGTCTCTGATTCGGGGCGCGGGGTGAATTCTTACTTTGAAATGTTAACGCTACGGGGCCCCGGCGGCAACACGCCCAAGGTGCTTACCACACAAACTGAGCAAGAAGAACAAAGATTTGCTTTGATAATTATTTGCACTTTCCGTGAGTGACATTGTCGTGACTTTTGATTAACTTGGAGACGTTGAATGTTAGTTGTCATTGTTGTCAAGTGCAGCTCATGGTAGTCTGTTGGTGTTGTTTCAAATGTGACATCTCAACTCTCCTGACTGTTTCAGTTTGAAGTGACGACATCATTGCAACCATAGTCTCTCACAGATAGTTTGATTTTCAACCACACATAACTGACTTTTATTTTTTAATGTTTTGTGCACATTTTAAGTGATGAGTGAGGCAATACCTGTAATTTGCTGATATGTCCAAACGTATGTGAAACTTTGCTACCATATTGTATAGATAAACTATGCTGGCAAAGAGCTAGGTTACCACAACAATGGCAGTAAAGTAAATACAAATAGAAGGAACTCTATTATAGGATCCAGAGCTCCCGAGAAACATTAGTGAGAAATGGTGGACTCTGCCACCTAGTTTTAAGGATATTTGCAGCTGATTAGAAGAATTCAATTGTATCTGTTTTGCCAGGTGTGACTGTATATATATATATATATATATATATATATATGGCTTTATCTTGCCCATCTAAGCCCCAGTGCTGTGTGAAGTAGCTGTTATTTATGTTTACTGGTGACCCTGTGGCCAAAAGACTGGCTACTAGTTCAAACAAGTTATTAGGTGCCTGGATAGAAGCAAGGTTCAGCGAAAACACATCGATTCTCTAAATGGTGTCTTCAGCTTTTTTATGGCCAAAACTTTAGCTCTTATTCATTATAGGTTGACACTTGTTTTCTTTGCTGGATTTTGGTCCTATATAACAAAGGCAACACAATAGATCATACTGTACTAAGGCTAACTGTTAAATACATCACTATCCAAAACAAGTTCAGTTCAAGTCTAATAACAATAAACACAATAAAAACCCTTTCGCAGAACTTGATGTATGACCTTTTCTACCTTTTAAATTAAGGATTTACAAGATAATTCAGAGCATAACTTCTTACTCATAATACGTTGATATCCCAAGTTTGGGCATTGGATTATGCAAGTGTGTTTGGGATTCTAGTAAAACCCGTCTGTCAGAGTCATTAGGCTCTGGTCTATGAACTGCTGCTGACAGAACCAGAATGTCCTCCCTAAGGCATTTAGCAGAAGGTTAGGTGAGGTTTCCAACCTGACATGTCTATATAAACAACGCCTTTGTGGGGACATCCATGGTTATTGTATTGGGGTTTAAGCTTTTGCTTTGATCCTAGAGTCACCTATTAATGCTAGTGTCATGTTGAATTGGAAAAAGTGGGGATTTTAGGACTGTGATTGTTACATACAGTATATAGGTGTGTTCTAATGCTTACATAGTCTTTGATGCATAAACATCAGATACCACAGTTATTATAAACCTAATGCTGGCTAACTAGCTACAAATATATTAATGCTTATTACATTAGCATGTGGTCTGTATTCAGTGTCAAAAGATTTCATTTTAATAACAATATGCAATTATTGAGAATATTGTATAAACAGGCTATTCATGCTATTTTTTGTTCTGACAAACATAATTTCTGCTCTTTACCGTATGGCACCAGATTAATAATTATCAATTTAAGAGATGCAGCATTACTTTATCGACTCACATTTGAAACATGCCTTAAAGACTGATAAATAACTCAACAAATGCTTTGAAAGAAATGACAAATGCCTTTGGGATGTTCAGCACTGTACAGATTTTCAACCTTTGGTTTAGGAAACTCCTTTAAATTCAGATTATAAATTCTCAGGTAATGAACTGACAATGAGTCAGTTCAAAACTGATTCCAGTTTTATATTTAGCCTGGAATCAGGGACGCCATCTGGTATGGATTCCCAGCAGTCAAAACAGAAAACAAGAGCTCACTGTGTGCTCTTTGAGACATCAAGGTGTCTGATCTGAATTGCTTTAGGTTGGATGGAGAATGGCTTTACCATCTCTGTGAAACTGATCCGTGAAGTGGATTAGGGATGGTTCTTCTTTCACTCAAAACAACACCACTGGAGGAATTAAAGGAGGAGTTGGATAAAGCTGTATGGTTCTGTAGCTGTGGCATTGTGTGTTTGTGTTTATATATGAGAGAAAGTACTCAGAAAGTAATATATTGACTGATATGTTCATACTGTAGGTACAAGGCACATGTAATATGTTAAATACTAGGAAAGCTAATTACAAAATGCTAGAACATCTGTAATTGTCTGAAAAGAAAAAGCAAGGGTCTTGCTTTAACTGTTCTATCATATCTTTGCTACCAATATGGTCAAATGGGTTTTTAGTGTTGTCAGATATGATAGGGGTCAGCCTGCACACACAACAAGACACACAAAGCACACACACACACACACACACACACACAGTCCCAGGCAGTGTTACGTCCTTGGCCCGGCACCTCTTTTGGCAAGGTGGCAATATGGCACCATAACAAATGAGAGACACCCTAGCTGTGCTAACAGACGTGGCCCTTTGGCACACTTGATGAAATTATCTTTTTGTCCCAGGAGTTATGATTTTCCAGAGTTGATCATTAGTCAGAAATCACAGACGCACACAAACACACTGGTCAAATATGTTGTAGGTCAAACTACCCGTGCTGCACAATGGATTATTAGGGCCATTGTAGGTCAAATTATTACGCCCAATGGATTATTAGGGTCATTACCTACAATGGCCCAATGGATTATTAGGGCCATTGTAGGTCAAATTATTACGCCCAATGGCTTATTAGGGCCATTACCTACAATGGCCCAATGGATTATTAGGGCCATTGTAGGTCAAATTATTACGCCCAATGGATTATTAGGGTCATTACCTACAATGGCCCA
>JAODTR010000008.1:1700543-1711269 GCA_025399935.1 Amblyopsis rosae | reverse complement strand
TTATTTTTGTATATATATATATATATATATATATATATATATATATATATATATGTGTGTGTGTTTTGTTTTTATTAATTAATTATTTATTTAAAAAAACAAGTTGGGGGGGGGTACAAATAAATGTATATATTCTAAAAATGTTTCTTACATGTGCAATCTAACATTGCACATGTAACCTGCCCTATTTTACCACAATTGTGTTTCACAATTGTGGACTTTTCAATGACTTTTACCCGGCATGTTGTTACGCTACAGTTAGCATGCACACACATATTTCTCCCATTATTTGGATCGTTTGGAAAATGAAGTTAATTATTATTACTCATGTTTAATATGTAACTTACACTCGTACATTGTGCTGGCAGACGCTCTTTGTTTGTACCAGTGCTGCAGGTGGCAGCATAGCCTTAAAGGACATCCTTCCATAGACACACACACACACACACACACACCACTTAGCCCCGTCGAGCTTTTCCCCCTTTCCCCAGAGTACACACTTTGACCTTTGGATATTTGTTACCCAGAGAAAGTGACATTGAGAGTCAGCAGGCGGCTCAGTGCTGCGGCTGGTCATGGCTGTCTGTTTGTAAGGAGGTATAATAATTGGCGATCTCTGTGATTTTTTTTTATTGTTTTTTTACAATGTCCCTAATTTGGCTAATACAGATTATGTGTTTGCTGTATACTACGTGCCGCTGCTTGCATTTTCTCAAGTGTGTTTAGCTGAAGGAGCCAACAGCCAAGGAAGGTTTTGATATTTTCTCTCTCACCGTTTGCCCGTGCGCTGTTTATGATTTCAAAATGAGGGAGGGTGGTTGAACTATTGTGGCTGCAGGGAGGAGATTTTTTTACACTGATTTACCAGACTCAGAGGTTTGCATCCTATTATTTAAACTATTCTTTAACCTCGCCTGTTCAATTGTGTGAGACTGGGATGTTTATGACCTACTTGGGCAAGGTTTCCCAGGGGTTTGAGGGAACGCAGGACATTGAATCCTCTAATAAACATGCACATGTCCCCAAAACATAGCAAAATGTTAGATTTTTATTCCTGGCTCAAGGTGCATTACAAAGAACACAGAATATTAGGCACAGTATGCAGCATTATTATACCATTGACTATATAAACCAAATGTCTCCTTTGTGCTGCAAAATACAAATTACGAATACACACAAATTCCATAAACAGCAACAGTAGCTGTTATTTTTATAGTGTATTTTTTAATAAGTAAGTAAATAAATAAATAAATAAAAATAACGAATTGTCATTCATATCACATAAATGCGAGGGATTTAAAAACATGTCAGCGCTGTGCGCATATCCTCATATGCATGGCATATACCCCAGCATTTCTCCCGGAAAATGTCTCGGGTGCCATATTCTGTCAGCCCTATTGAATAAATGCAAGTGTAAAATGTCTCCAGGCTGTACATTGTCATTCATATAGAAATAATGTGATTCTTTACTGGCAGTGACCTCACAGCTGGCTGAAGTGTTAACCTTTCAGCTTGTGAAGCACACTGAGGTGAGTATGGATCTCTTCCCACTTCTGCACTCTACTCCTCACTGGCCCATGCGGGGACCTTCCCAGTGCTTGTGTGTGTAGCTTTATGTACATGTGCAATGTGTGTGTGTATGTGTGTGTGGGGGGGGGGGGGGGGGTTCTGCAGAAGGGCGAGTGATGGAGAAAGCCAGGGAGAATGTGTTATAGAGAATTAATGTGTTCGTGTGTGTTTGTGTGGCAGGGTGTTTGAGGCTGCCCATCTGGGAGCAGACCCCCTGTGTTAAACACTGAAGAGTAGGAGATGCCTCTGTCAGCCAGGAGGACACAATACAGCTAGTGCAGAGGTCACCAGAACACACACACACACACACAGAATGAATTTCATTTATTTCCCTTAGCACACAAAAGCACAAGATATATAAATAAAAAAGGTTCTTACAGTAATCTCAACGATGTCCTAATAAAAGCACACACATTGACATGGTGACAATATGTGTTCAACGATAGAATTAACATATTGTATATATAGCGTGTATGAAGTTAAAATGTATTTCTCTTCGTGTAAAACAGTTTTCCACATTCCAGTGCAACCGAGAGACACTCATTAACTATCTTTAACTATGCTCGGATTTGCATTGTGTGAACTAGTCAATCAGTCCACACGAATCTGCTATTATAATGCCGCCAAATTTCAGTAGCACAAAATAAAAGAAATTGTGCCGGAGGCAAAGAGTAATGATTGTAGTAAAACAAAACCACCTTAGTTCAGACCCCCTTCACCTCCCCCCGTCCTCCTCCTCACACAGACACACACACACTCCCTACATAAGCACAGGTTTACTTGTCAACCTGAGATAGTTTCATCCACCATTCATTACTTTTATGCCCCTCGCTGTCATCACAACAGCTCTTGCATATTCACCGCAGGCCTTGCTCGAGCTTCCTGAGAGAGTGGACACAGACGAGTGCACGTATGCACGCACGCACGCACGCACACACACACACGTATGTAAAACCGCAAAGGTTAAGGCAAGTTAGATTTATGGCCAGGCTTCATCACCTGTGACTTAGCGCCTCTGAAATTAGTCACAAATAGCATATTAGGGCAGCTAATCAGGTACGCCTGAGCACTTGGCTTTCTTTATGTGGCCATAAAGGCCCACAGTGCACGGGCGCCCTCGGGCCTTGGGGTGAATGATCGCCCTGACCTCCAGTGAACCAAAAGCCTCGCGCTGCTTCAGGGGGAGGGGCTGATGTCAGCGTTGGGCACTTGCCATAAAATGAGTATGGATAGAACAGGGATTGATACACTGAGGGAGGATTGCTATGATGCATTAGGATGTGTTCTCTCCTCGCTGGTTGTGACTCTATGGGCCTCTGTGGAACCAAGTGAGCACCTGTACAGCGGGGTGGAGAGATGGAGGATGAGCGAATGCAATAAAGTCACGTCACTCACGAAGTGCAGTGCACATTATGTACAGCACTTGTTTGCATAGATGATTAAAGTGCATGTGTCTGTGGCAATCTCAAACAGATAGGGTAAATAAAATATTGACATTTCCTCTCGGAAGGAAATCTGGATCTGCCCGTCTGACTTTGAACTAGTCCCTAGAATCTAGGTTGTATCTTTCTACCTTGTATTGTAATACAGTCAGGTTACCTAGTATGGACTAAAGAAAAGGGCATACAGTACAGAAGGAGGTTTATGAATGAGAACGGTACTTAACCTTTTCCCTCATACATTGATTTAACCACCATGGGAATGGAATGCATTTATATCACATTAACGTTTAGATTGTCAGATCCATTATGGCGATTGAGTAACTTTAGTCAAATAGAGCTCAGATATCCCCAGCCCTAATTGACTTGGTGCAGCCTGGCTAAATCACAGTCTCTATTTAAAATCTCTCTCTCTCTCTCTCTCTCTCTCTCGCTCTCTCTCTCTCTCTCTCTCTCTCTCTCTCTCGCTCTCTCTCTCTCTCTCTCTCGCTCTCTCTCTCCCTCTGCTTTGTGATTATCATCGAGGAGATGAATTTGAAATTTCAATCATAGCGTTGTTAAATATTGATGGCTCCTCTATGTCGTTAACGGGGGGCTCAGGGAGGACGAGAGAATATCGCCTCCTCTGGTTTTATTCTTTTAGCGGGTGGATATTTCTAGAGGGAATCCAGCCAGGTCACAAAGTCACTGTAGTGAACTGTAATCTTTTGACTTCTATGAGGTCTTTTAATGTACACATAAGCTCTTCTCCATCGACAACTTTCTGCCTTTTAGAATATATTACCATAAAAATAATAGTAATAAAAAAAAACACTCAAATTATGCATTATGTAGAGCAGCTTTCAGTCACTGTTTGAGATGTGTCATTTATAACAAGAGCAAGGGTGGGTGATTTGATATAATAGAAATCTTTAACTGGGTCTCAGCAGACCTATTCCGTGTCAGAATTGATCACCGTTGAAAAGAATAACCGCCTGCAGGCCACTGTAGACCAAGGCAGCACTCAGATGGTTCAATATGCTAGACTATAAAAACAGGATGAGACCTCTTTTATTAGCGCTGCGGCCGGCACTAAGTCCTGCCAGCCGATCAAATGCTGTGTAGTCTGGGATGTGATCATTACAGCTTACAAACAATGTCCATGGCAAATAAGTTTGTCTATACAGTGGAGTCGCATTAATGGCTTGTTTTCTTGTCCAACCTGACGTCAGACACCTTAACACTGATGGATAGGGAGAGAGAGGCGCGTGGGGCTGTCATTGGGCAACCTGCCTGACTTCTACCTGCTCCTTAATGTGCCTTAATGCCTGTAATTGTACTCACTGTGTCACTTTGAATAAAAGTATCAGTTAAATAACTTACGTGTAATTGTACACACATTGCTACTTGAATTACATTGCATTAGGCAACAATGGGTATGATTCAATGTTTATGTTAAATTGTGACTGATTAAGCAAATTAAGTTAACAGCAGGCCTAATGTATGTGTACAGTACATTAATCATTATACAGATTTGACCACTGGTCAGGGTTTGCTATAGGCATATCTATTTTAGTTGCAGTACATACTGGAGTTTCAATTGAATCAGTTGTCGTCAGATCATAAATAACATACAAAAAAAACAATGTATGCTTTGTGGGACTACTGAAAAGGAATGTCAGAATATTACAATTTGCTTTCTTGTCACTACTGTTGGTTACGGTGTGTGTTTACAAACACACAGAGAGAGAGAGAGAGAGAGGGAGAGAGAGAGAGATTTCCCACTACCAGCATCTGGGAACTGGGAGTGCCGTAGATGTCAACAATGATAATGCAATAAAAAGCATTTTGGGAGTATCTTCACTTCTACACTTAGCCTCTTGGCAGTGGTTTGATCAAGATGGAATAAGCCGGTGACTTTTCAATTCCAGACATAATTTGTTTCTATATTACATCTCCGGGACGAAGCGTGTGATGGAATTTTTCCTATCCGAGGAAGAGGCAGTGAGGAAGCTGATGATGTCCTATAATAGGTTATCACCAGCCATATCTTTTGCAAAATAGAAACCCAACACATGTACATCTGTGGCCTAGTGTCAAGGCCTTAAATATACATCAGAAATGCATTACATTTGCTGATTGCCATTCTTTTCCAACAGCGTGTCAAGCCACAAATATATTTTGGTTACGCAGCTTCACGATTACTTTGAATTACCGGCGGTCTGTCTTGACACTGAGGCCTTTGAAGGGAGTGACACTATTATACTGACTTTCTCTGTGCGTGTGTGAGTGCGTGCGTGCACGTGCATGAGATCCGCCTTTCATATCGTTTGTAATTTACGTGAACCACGTTGCATGGGCACCACTGAAACACTGATCCCATCTTCGGAACACCGATGCTACTCACAGGACATGTGACACAAAGTAAAATACTTATTTTATTCTGGAAGTGCTCTTGCTGTCCATGAGTCCTGCAACCTGCCCCTCCCCCCATTACTAAATGCATCCATCACTAAATAAATCCCTGAGAAGACTACACTAATACAGAGACATTTTATTTAGAGAGAATAACAACATCACTGACTGAGACTGAGAGAATCACCAGGAGTCATAATGTTTTTGAACACTACACGCAATTTAGGAATGAAATCCATCTCTGTATATTTCATTCTTTTAATCTTATGTTGTATTTGTTCACCTTGTAATTAAGCAAACTCACCGATCGTTGGCAGAATGAGTTGACTTAATGAGATCTCCATTCGGACAGAGGTATCAGGCTATCGATCTCTCTCTCGGGGCACTGAGGAGTGAGCACTTTCACATGTTACTGTCTATAAATTTCAGCCGGCGACACGGGCCCCTATTTCATCAGGGGCCAGGCTGACGTGCCCTTCGGATTGATGTCCTCTCGGCTCATTTGTCTGTTTTACACTCCTTAGCGCCTTTTGCACTTCGCCAGGTCTGCCTCTCCATCCTGATTGGGTATTGACAACAAATCAAAGGGGATAATATATGGTGATGTTGGCCGCTCGTCCAACAAGACAAGATAGTTGTACGGCCAGAGCGGCTGGTTTACATGTGTACCGCGTGAATGTCAGTGAAGCTGCGTATCGATTCCTTTGGCAGACAAAGGGGCCATTTTGTTCCGTTTGCCGATAGTTAGTTTGAAAGTGTCACAGTGCAGAGGGTCAAGGGTGTCGTGTTTAGCATTAAGCCGTACTCATCGTGCACTCTGACAGGTCTCTGATGACGAGAGAAGGCTGTCCGTGGCTTAAATAATAGACGTAGAATGCACCTCTTGCTTAGCGCACAGATTTCCTCTGAATGGGCGGTAATGTGTGTATCAGAAAAGTTTGCTTTCTGCCCCTTAGGCCTGCTCAATAAATGAACATAACAGCAGGTCTTTTCTCTGTCTCTCAGAGCACTCTCAGGCAGACACGGAAACACACACACACACACACACACACACACACACACACACACACACAGAAACAGACAGGCACAAACACACATAGGCTGCACACTCTTGCACGCACGCTCTGTGAGTATCTTTGAAATGGGTTTTGTATTGATTTTTGTAACTACCCTGTTAGATGACGTTGCGCCTTAGCGTGTCATTTCTAGATGGCCCTGCCCCAAGCAGGTCATTCAGGTGCTAACTGTCATTTGGAGGGACAGAAAAGCAATCATAGCTTTTTCATTACTTACTGTTTTCCCTCTCTTTTCCCTCCCACGCCCTCCCCCGTTTCACAGTTTTTCTTCTTTTTTTTTTTTTTACCCCCAGTCGTGGGATCGTCTGACATATTATGGCTTCTGTGATTTAACTGCACTCTTAAATTAAGTGCGGGAATATCAAGCTGTAGCTTTAGAAAAATAAACTGTATGTCGAGGGATCAAATACCCTGGAGGTCAAAATCATGAACTTGTTGCGGCACGCCCATCAGTGTCTAACTTGTATGGCCTTGTTCTGTGGTGGATATGGGCAGGAGGAGGCATGACTCTTGTGTACGGTGCTTTCTAGAAGAGTATTGCCAGATACCTTTTATAATTTCACTGACATGTAATAAAATAAGCCCACTAGGTTTTTTTATGTATAATTTGTTTGTTTGTTTGTTTTTTAAGGTCACAGCATTTTTGTGTTTTTGTGTATAGAATATGAATTTGGCAGCAGAATTAAACAAAGTATTTGACTGCTCTGGGTTAAATGTTTATGTGACCTATTTTTCTGGAATACCCTTACTATTAAAAAACAAGTTTGTTATTTATTTTGTATTAGTGTACATGTCTAAGCTGTCTGCTGAGTGAACATGCATACAAGTACATATACATACAGTGCAGAGACAGTAACAGATGTATGCTTTGGATAGCGTTCCGGGATCTTAAGGACAAACAAGGGCTGTCCAGCACCTATGCAAACCCTCTGTCCTGTTACACGGGATTACAAGATTTACACTGAGGACTCGTGATACTCTGTTCGCTGTCATCGGGGCTCGGGAGTGCCACGTATGGTCAACATCTGCCTCTGTGTAGGCCGTATAGGCTGATAGAGACGATAGCCAAAAAGGAACGAGATCAAAAGATGGTGAAGATGCTTTAGCAGAGCCTGAGTGAAGCTCACTCTGCGTTTGCAGTACTCTCTCGTTTGGTTTTGAATCAATGAGCCCGCTCAATGCCACGTCCTCGCATTGACTCCCACCTCTTTAGGGAGAAGTTAATCACCTGAGCCATTTTTAATGCAGGGTAAGTAGGAATAGGTGTGTGTGTGTGTGTGTTTGCGTGTTTGGGTGTGTGTTTAGCAATGATGTCACCACCTTGCTTGGGTTACAGTAAGAGCTTGGGAAACAGGCCAGAGGGAAACGGTCACCCATGATTGGTACCAGCCTCATTCATTTACTTAGCAAGTGAGTTCATTTATTTGGAGTGTAAAAGGGAGAGAAATAAGAGCCCATGTGTTATTTATAAGAGTTGCGTTTCATGAGAATTTATTACGAATGTGCACATTTCTGCTGATGAGCGAACGTGTCCCGTAAGTTATGAATCCTGTGACAAATTCATCAAGTCGGCTTGATTTGCCAACACGGAGGTGGAGGGGAAACGGAAGCGAGACGCAATGCAGTGTACAGTAAGAGGTTAGGTGCCAAGCTAAGTTCCTCTGGACTTCGTCTGACACGAAGTCACCTTCAGCCCGCGCCCACACTATCGTTTACACATGACAGAAACTCAGTGTGAGGAGAGGAGGACCGCGTGTGTCTACCACAAACCTTCTCCCCCACCCCACCAACCAGCACCCGTCCAGACACCTGCGTTTACGCTGCCACCGGTGGACAAACGAGGGATTGCGCTGGCAGCTCCGTAATGTCATTAATGGTTAAGCATAAGGATCGCCTTTTACATCATACGCTCAATGTGACCCCATTACTCTCGCTCCGCTCATCCATCCAGACATCCCAGAGACCTGGGTGGTGGCCCGGCACAACACCACCCCACCCCCCCCCCCCCCCCCGCCGCCGCAAGTCCTTCCAGAAGACAACGGCAACGCCTGTCTTGTTGCCCACCCGCCCTGCCTCGCCACAGGTCTGTCACACACACAGGTCACACACACACACACGCACTAGCACCAATAGAGGTATGCTGTATGTAGGTAATGTATACAAACATACTACGTATGCAAATACAAAGACAATTGATACGATGCATGTAGACACAGGACACAGACACGCACACATTGTTTGTGTGCGTGAGCATCCAAACTTGAGCATTCTTGTGTTCACAAACTCAACCACTAAAAGATGCATGTAGACAAAGTAGAACCGCGCGCGCACACACTCACGCGCACGCGCGCACACACACCATGTCACGGGAGGATTGCATTCCATTCCTCTGAAGGTGTTATGGGCTGTTATCAGCAAGACCATTCCATGGATGGCTGCCCTAATTGAGAATAATGAGGGTCACATTGAACATATGGTCGCTGTTGTGTCCCCCTTTTTCCCCCCGTTTCTTCCTCGCTCACGCTCACTCTCTCCCTCACCCTTACCCTCGCTCTCTCACTTGGGCTCCCTGCACAACTCTCGCACAAAAGGTTCAGGCAAAGTTTGCCTTCGCACCGATCAGCGGAGAGAGAGAGAGAGAGAGAACAAGGACACTGCTGAAGCCCGTCTCCTCCGTCGCAGGCGTTGCGCTGATGTCTGCTCGCGGGGGCGAAGGCCAGTGGCCAGTCAGTCAGCTTGGAGGCTAAAGGCAAACCCGCGGAGACACTCGGAGAGGTGGGAGCCCCAGGGCTACGCATTGTGCTGATATCAAGCTCCTTTGTTCCCTAGGCGAATGTGCGACATTTGTTACCAAGACCCCCCCCCCCCCTTTGTCATTGAGAGTTGAAGAATTGAAGCGCCAGCATATTGAGTTGTCATTTGCGGACGGACAGACGGACAGTCACACACTGGTGTGCTGATCATTATTAAGCTCAGATGCGCAGCATATTGGCGAGGGGGTAGATACATGGAGATAATGTGGCTTGACCCGGTGTCATTGTGGGTTTATTTTTCAGGCACACATGGGTCAGCGTGTATGAAGGATGGGGATTCAGGGGCGGATTAAACGTGAATGTCTGGTCGGAGCCGGGGACTAAGTTTACAGTTCGCAAAGCAGTTATGCGATCTGGTCGGATTTCCGAATAAATCTTAGTTGCCAGCCACTGTCATGTCATGTCCGTGGTCATTCAATATGTCTATGGAGGAGATGTCTATAATGTACACAGTTAAAATCTGCCCAACTTGCACTGCACTAGTAGATTCATGTCCTGTAATCTATGGGCATTTTATCAACATAGTTTCATGGTGAAATAGTACTCCTGGGCCCGGTAATAACACCAAAATGGCTAAAACAGGAGACAAATGAATCTACTGAAGCTTCTCCTCTCCTCTTCCAATTTGCAAAGTTGTCAGTCTGGGCCTTGCTCAAAGTAAAACACTTAGAAGTGCCTCATTAATTGAATAGAATGTTGGTGATTGTTTGGAGACGTTTTGAAGCCACTAATGCTCTTTGAGATCAGTCAATGTCAAGAATACCTCCAGAGCAAAGCAGATGTAAAACCCGCCACACCAACGCGACCAGCAGCAGAACCAGCGAACTCACTCACCGAACAGATCGGGCCAATGTTTAGCGTTCAAAACAATTGTCCACTTGTTGGGGTGGCGCAACGCATACGTCTCGTCTGGAAGAGGCACATCCATCTGCATGGCGTGCATCTCTGTTTACATGGGAATCACGCTGATTGGATGAAAATGCGCTAGCGAGCATGCTTTATGAGCCGGCTATGAAACTATCAATTGCCATATGTCTGCAGCTCAGTTACTTGTGTAACATCTTTAGGAGATTGGATTTATGGCAATCTGTGACCTGGTTGCATTGTCACTGCGGCTCACGCAGCCCCCTCTCCCCCCGGTTGCAGACATGGATCTCTGGTTTCATGTAGAGACAGGTGTAGTCTCGGCATCTGATGATATGTGAAACACGCTTGGCCTTAATGTATTGACTTATTGATATATTAAAGTACATATATTAATGTACTGACAGGCAAAATATGTGCAACATATGTGCACATCCTATGGAAATATGAGTGTGCTGACAGTGCACACTATATATATATATATATATATATATATATATATATATATATATATATATATACTTTACACACACAGAGTGTATATCTCCCATACCGGCACACAGAATCTGTT
>JAODTR010000008.1:1683750-1698912 GCA_025399935.1 Amblyopsis rosae | reverse complement strand
TCTCTCTCTCTCTCTCTCTCTCTCTCTCTCTCTCTCTCTCTCTCTCTCTCTCTCTCTCTCTCTCTCTCCCTCGCTCTCTCTCTCTCTTACATCGTTTTATTAAACCATACATGTTGTGGCACATTCTTTGGCACTTAAGAAATAAGGAAATAAGGATGTTTTATTGGTGTTCACACACACACAGCATGTTCCACTGGTGTGTTTCTCTACAGATGGTATGATATAGTCTTCACAATAAGGCAGCATTCTGAACAAGGCTCATGGGAGGAGGAGATGATGATGTCCTCAGGCACAATGTGATTTCTGTGCAATAGCAGTGAGAACATAAACCAGGAACAGAAGGTCTTATCAGCTTTCCATGCAAATGATGGAACAGTTTATTATTAATAATAATAATAATAATAATAATAAATTTGCAAGTTGTTCATCTTTAACCGCTCCACAACTACAAGTCTTTCCTCCTCGCATGCTTTCAAGAATGTCTGCATCACTCCTCCAGAATCCCGTCCTGCTGTCTTTGGTTGTGGATGAAACGTGCTAACCCTGATCGGGCTGAGCTTCTGCTCACAGACAGACCCGGGCCCGGGCCGCCAGCCCCCCCCCCCCCCCCCCCCCACGCCACACACACACACACACCATTTCTCCCCACTTTCACCCCCACTGTTTCCACTCTCACATGGGCCGAGTTCTCTCCAAAGGTGTAAATCACTTTGGCCCTGCAGAGCCCCCAGTGATACGTAGCACGGCAGACATTATTACACTACCTGACCATGGAAAACCATGCACCGTTGTTTCAGCAGACACTAATTTCTCTCATACTGTGACGTTATATCTAGACTTCAGTGATGTTCTCGCTGTTGAAGTTATGCAGCTTGAATTGACTTAAATTGATTCTTGTTGGCACTGCAGCAGACACTGACGTCTTATTTGACAGTTCGGTGTGGGGGTAAAATGTCAACAGACATGATAAATGCTGGGACACTTATGTGCAAAACACACTGCCTTCTAGTTGTTTGAATGACAAAACATTTAGTTCCTCAACATGTATTTATCACTAGTAAATATTTACGGGAAGTTGATTGTTTGCTTTGAATATATCACCATGTCCTCACTGTTGTGTGTGTGCGTGCGTGTGAGTGTGTTATTGCATTCCATAAGTATCTGCTTCTTAGTTAGCTTTGGAGAGCTTTTCCTCTGCTTTATCAGAGAGGACCTGTGTCTTATCATGACTAATGCTGGAAATTCCTCCCAGAGATAAGTAAAGGAGCTTAGGATTACCCTCTTGACTGAACACTGAGAGTGTGAATGTGACTCTGTGCGTGTGTGTGTGTGTGTGTGTTTTTTTTATAGAGACAGAGAGAGATAGATATATATATATATATATATATATAGAGAGAGCGAGAGAGAGAGGGAGAGAGAGAGAGGGAGAGAGACTAGTCTAAAGGCGAGAGCAGGGAGGAGACTTGAGGGACGAGAGGGTTCAGCAGGCTCCTCTGTATATTTTCCCAGTGGCGAGGCAACTTCACCATTAATGTCAGACGCTCAGATTATCCAACCAGCGGAATAGGGATAAGTGGATTGATGAGGTCCTTCCATGCTCCTCCAGTCCTGCAGACGGGCCCCTGTACTACGGAGGAATGTGTGTTTCTTCTCCTCTAGGAAGGGCAGAAATAATGAGCTACTTAACCAGACCGTTCACTGCATTTCTGTCATATTACAGCTGGCTTGTTTGTTTATCCCAGACAGATCTATATTTCACTTTTTTAAATTGAATTACTTTGATACGGACTAAAAGCCCTCAACCTAATAACATGCCAATTACAATGAAGACCTATTTAGAATAAATATGAATATAATGCAGTAATTTATTGCTTTAAATATGTAGAAGGCCTGGCTCCCTTGACACCTATTGATTAATAATTGGTGCTGCAGTCTTAAAGGGCAATTAAGGAGGTCCCGTTTCAGATATTCACTAAGACATTATTTGTCTAAGAAGGTACCTTTACAGTGCTACATCAAAATACAAATCATACAGTATATGTATTTGACGTAAAATATGCCATGTTTAAGGCATTGGCATGCTTCACGTTCAGAAGTTATGTTTTCTAAATTGATGTGACAGCATAGCCCAGTGGCATGCATCGTGGATACCTTGAGCCAATCTATTTTGAGCACTCCACTTGATGATGCTCATATATTTGCATTTCTTTGTCACTTGCATGGCTGTCCTCGTGACGACCATACAGTAATGAATCATCACTTTCTCAATTCATTAATGGACCAAGCCTTGCAACTTGTCCGAGTCCAGTAACATATGTTCTCGAAATATGCATTGATTTATTATGGCCTCAGAGAAATGATGCTCTCAAAACCCAAAGTATGTGCACTGGCTACTTAAGTAATGACCTGTCTACAGCAAGACATTTGCTGAGATATTCATATGTATATAACCAATCTGTAGCCATGTGGAACAATTGTTGAACCTACATGTATTTGAAAATGTTCAAATGGCTTTTAGCGTATTGCCACGCGCAACGTACCAATTTAAACATTATCACATTACAACCAATATTGTTAGTGTATGGACTAAATGCAAGGATAAACCGATAGTTCTGTACAGTAAGTCCTTATATTTTTGTATTATTTTTATTACATTGAGTAAAATGAAGTATACACTGATCACATTGATCTGATGCAGTCTGTAGTTTGTTTAACACCCCTGGCGTCCACAGCATGGTAAAGATAGCAGCAATAACAGTTTTATTGGCTCCCAACCCTTAACAGCTCCCTTGTCCTCCAGACATGGAGTATGAAGACATATGGTGCAAAGAAACCCTACCAAGGTGCATATAAAAGTTAACTACTTACTTTCTATAAATAGTAAACGACCCCTGTCTTGTCAAAATGGTTGTGAATTTAGGAACCTGTAAAGTGGGTCATTTATACTAAATAAGTTAACAGCACAGTAAACAGGACTGCAAGCTCACTTTTTTCCAGAAAGAGGTTGGCATTAAATGGGACTTTATACTTCACAATAACTGAGAGAAGGATTGTCGTCAGAGAATCAAGTTTCATATGGAAATTTGTCTCTGAAGTTAAATATTTAGATTTTCAATGTTGGTATCCTTATTGTTGCTACAGTCTACAGTGTGGCTTTATGAATCATATCGTTCAACATTGTACAGTATTGTTATAATAAATAAATGAATAACCCAAATATTCATAAGCATAGCATAAAGTTATAAAAAGAAAAACACATAAATATTTAAATGAATACATATTTTCATCAAGACAAAAGCCACAGAAATTATGTCAAAAATACTCAAATCCCAAATAGATCTTTCTCATTGTTCCTCTGACCTTGTTGTTTGACCCAGAAGGCTCAGCTGTTAAAGCCACCACCTATTGGATATCACAGCCCTTAACAACCTTCCCAAGGCCACGACGGGGAATTATCATGCACATAACCATATTTCTGATCCACCCGTTTGGAGCAATGTTATGGTTTAGCGGGTGGGAGTGAGATGTTTGACCTTGTTTAAACCCGTAAATCTAATATCTTCATCCATCATCCAGTCAATTACGTGTCATTTGTGTTGTGATCAACTGCCTTAGGAGATGAGTTGTGTCCAGGCTTGTTACCCTCAGCTGGGGATACCATGCGTTCTGTGCACCCACAGTCCCTCGTCTGCCTGAACCTGTGTCAACCTATAAGAAGAGCTCAAGCGTTACAAAAAAAATCAACATGAATTCAGCATCTGTGTGTCAGTGTACCACACTTTAAGAAACTTTGTGACTTAAAGCCCAGACTTGGGCATCAGTGAAAGGCTTCAGCCCTGAAAGTGTGAAAGGGCTGGTGGGAAACAAGGCATTAACCAGGGAATACCAACTGACTTGTACTAGGGCACAGGTGTAAGATGGGGTAAGATATACAAATACTGAAGTTGAGTTGGGGTTTCCTCTTTAATTCCCCCTTCATCCGCAGTCTGCCCAGCTTGTCTCTCAGCTTCCACCCTGTCACGGAGAACGGGTATAATGGGCCTGAGAAGATCAACCCATCTAAAGAGGGATTTGAAGCCTTTCACCTTGAAGAAATCCAGTGTGGAGGAGCTCCTGGGTTAAAAAACTTTCATTTCAAGAGGCATTAATGCCATGCTACGCTTGTCTTGTCTTTAAATGTTCATGAAAATAAATATTAGAAAAAATTACCTTATATTTTATAGCATTTTTATTAATCAGTACATTTCCTTGAAATATAACAGATCTGCACACTTAAGCTTCCACATATGTCAAATAAGACTAGTTTGGACACTTCCATTCCATGGCTACTTATTAGATTACTTTTAACAAGCGTTTTATTGGATATTTTGCCAATCTAATCTGAAAGGCTATGATAAACTCCCTCAGAAGGGAATTGGACTCTCCTATTCTTTTTCAGTGCAGTAAAATCCATAAACCCAATACAAAAGCTGAGGGCATGGCAGCCTTAAAAACATTAGCAGAATCAGATTGAAGCTGAGAACCTACATGGGGAACGATGTTACGTTATGAGGGATTGATCAGTGTGTTACTTGAAATAATTAGCAATGATTTTTGCGTGCATGCAGGTGTGTGTTTGTGTGCACGTCTGTGTGTAGCTTCTTTATCTGGTGAATCTATTTATCCCGTTCCTGTTTGCCACACACACACACACACACACACGCACACACACACACACACACACACACACACACATACAGTACTATATATATATATATATATATATAGTACTGTATATATATATTGTGTGTGTGTGTGTGTGTGTTTGTGTATATATATTCTTCCCACTTCCCAAATCCATGTAATTCAATTTCATGGATTAAATTATATACAGTATGACATAAAATAAGGGCATGTGACCAACCTCACGCATCACTGCTTTTTATACTGTAAAAATTAAATATACACCATATACAGTACTTCTTAATTTCACAAAATCCTCACCGTGGAGGAGAAGAAACTATCCTACCAACAATCATTAATCATCTTTTACTTTAATTACTGGAGAGTTCTTTCACGTGCGACTGACTGATGTTGAAATATTAACTCCAATGTCATTTTGAGGGTTTTTTAAAGGCAAGTGACAAACAAACACTAATAAGGTTGTTCACTTTCAAAGGGAACTAACCATGTAAACACAGTCTACAGCTGTAGGCACACATACGGTATACTAGGGCTGGCCCCAAATATTTGATTATTCAGGTATTTGTTCGTTGGGTATGCATTCGATTTAAATATTGGGATTCGAGTATTCGTTTTTTTACATTATGCATGCATGTTTTCCTATTAATCCCTACTGTCTCCATATAAACCCACATGTTGAAATGTAATTGCCTGCCCTACACTGTGTCATCAACACAATTGATTGCAATTGGCTCTGTTTGTATGAAGAGAGCAAGGCTATTCATTCAACACACACCCTTATTGGCTAATACAGGAGGTTTGAGCGCTATGTTTACATGTGTGCTCACTGAAGCTAGGAATTGAAGATTACTTCTGTTATACTTCTTAATTATATTTGAGTGTTTCTAATGTTGTTTTTGAAAGAGTATTCAAATACTCGTTTGAATACTCTCTCAAATACTCGTGACAGTATTACAGGTTTCGAATAAGTATTCAAAACCTGTAAAACGGTTAGGCTTAGATTCACTTCACCATTTTCCTCCTGCTTTTTCAGAGGCAGGCATTCCGCGTTGAAGATGTGCTGTGTATTATTTCTCAGAATACATTTGAATGGAATACAGTACACTAAAATACAGCATTTTTGTCTAGCCTAAAGTGTGCATTCTATTCAGGTTAATACTATTCACAACTGAAATTATAATGCATTGGTAATTTTCCACTTATGTCATTCAAAACTTAATTTGAAATTGAAACATGTATATTGATATGCTGTAACTACGCGCTACTAAACTGATAAGCTGTAGCTAAGCTATTTGTTGTACTGTACATTCTAACCTGAAACATGCAGTATGTATACTCTTTCTCTGCCACACACAATTGACTCAGCAGGCACATTTATGAAATAAGCCCTGATTTGTTGGCCGCTTTGGCAGATAGCCAAAGGCAATGAGGCAACATCAACAAAAGGTCGTAATTTTGTTTACGGAGGCTCAATCAAATAAGAAATGACAAACCACACTGTCTGATTCTTAAAATTACACAACATTACTGTTAAATTGTCTCTGTTTGTTGGAGTTTGTTTTCCTTGAGGTCAGGATCTTTTAGAGGATTGAGTCCAGATAAATGGTTGTTGATGGTGTTATGTTTTACAGATATTTTTTGCGTGGGAACATTATAGTACTTCGGGCGGTAACCCTGCAAAATGATTCCTTATTGAAACAGTGCTGTTTAAAAGTTATATGGCCAGCCAGAGAAAACCCCTTCAAACATGGTGTTAATATGGCTTTCCTTGACAAAGCTGATATCTGATAAATGGTCACTGTGAAAAAAAAATCAACTATTCTTATCACATAACCTTACATCATTGTTTTCCCTCACAGCATTGTGAAGATATCTTGTTTTTTTGGGGGGACAAGGGGAAAGATAACTGAGTTAGAGAATACAATGTGAAGAACATGAGATTTAGACCCCCGTACTAACATGGCTGTGGTACGACAACAATAGAAGGGCCTCCACAATATCAAATTGTAGAATCAAGAGTTTATGAGCAAAGGTTTCTGTGGACAAGAGGACCTCGGGGTCTTATAGCCTGAAGAAAGGCAATTACTTGTATAGGTATTATAGTGTGATGGATCCTATTTGCTGGTGCACTGAGAAACACGCACCTCCAAACAGTGTCAAGGAAGCTGGTACACATACAGTACAATACTAGAGAAACCATGTTTTTGTGCATTTACTGTCAAGTTACAGTATTGTACCCCAAAAATATAAAGGGTGAAATAGTATGAGTCAAACAGAATACTGTGCCAACTGCAATAGTACAGAACAGATAAATGAAAGCAAGTTATACATGTTTTAAAATCATTAGTGCTAAACACTATTTAGTAAGATTTATGTAACTTAAAAAATGATACAGGCCTGTTATTTTACTTTCTTTGCAGTACATTTTTGCTTGCAGTAATAGCTGTACACTGTATAGCCAAAAACGGTTAGTTGCTTGTCATAGTTTAGCATCTTCCAAAACACATGGAAAATGATGCATATGCTTCATTGTGGTAAAAAGGTAAAATCCTTTCGGTTTTTAGGATAGGCATAACTTAAACTACTCAGTATCCTGACATTTTACCCTAAAGAATAATGTCATGGATAATTTAAACCTGCACCTAGTTGAATATGGCCTACATTTCATATGAGAAGACTGAATTATAGCCTTAAAATAATCATGATGTTACTGATGCAGTTTTAGTGGACCTTTATAACATTTAATTAAAAATAGCATTTTGGACCATTAACTAGTCAAATACAATATGTGAACACTAGAATACCAGAGGTTTCTATGACCTGTGATATGGAGATATCAAATGGCCCAGGAAATTAATAGACACATTTGTTTAATAACATTACAGGAAGGTGTAGGTAGAGACAAAGAGCAGATGGAGGTAATAAGACGGCTGGGAAACAGCTGAAACAAATGAGAGACGCCCTGCCAGAGAGCTGCTGTCACTTTTCAGCACATTAGATCAGGCACGACAAGGCCAGCCCCACAGGGTGGCCTTGCGCTCATTCCTCTCCTGAACCCTTAATTTCTCTTCACCACAAAGCAGGGAGCGCTAATGTCTGTCAAAGAGATGGCTCTATAATATACAGCATGATGCCTGGCAGGAAACATATTGAAATATATACAATACACTTAAATTGTGTCAGAAAGTTTTACTTAGTTATATTTGTAAATACCAATGAAATGCTCATGGTATGTCCCTATAATGCAATTATACAATGCTGTACATTACTGCATAACCCTCTAAAACAGATATCCAGCTTTATATTATGATGATATATGATGTGAGAGCTGTCTGGAGATTTGTCCTCAAACAGACAGGTCCCATTCCTCAGTCTATCACATGTTTAACACCACCATCTCCCAGGCCATTCACAACTCTCTTGTCCGGGGCCATCTCTGTCATTGTACAGTATATGTAATACGTCCCAACAGAGCACCTGGGGAAGTGGCCAAGCTACCACCTGGGACGCACACACACACACACACATTCTCCTATTGGCTCCCAAGGATCCGTTGGATAGATATCACCCAGAAGAGCTGCTCTTTCGCCACCTGGGTCCCTCTCTCTCTCTCTCTCTCTCTCTCTCTCTCTCTGTGTGTGTGTGTGTGTGTCTCTCTCTCTCTCACACTCTGCAAGATGCTCGTGTCACTGCCAATCAGACTAGCCTGTCACCGCACCGTGTGTGTGTGTGTGCGAGCGTGTGCAAGGCAGTTGCACTGCCTCACCCGTGTCGTGGACAGCAGGAGACAGAGAGTGATGGAGGCTGCCACCTAACAGCCTCTAATAGCACCTGACACAGCATTACACACCGCTGCCAGCCCTAGCACCGCCCAGCTGAGTTTGGCTCAGGACGGGCCGGTCGGAGCCGCTTGGGCCAGGAGGTGGGGTTTAGGGTGGGCTCCACATGCAGCAATGAAGGATGTATGCAGTTGGATTGTGATGCCTTTGGTCGACTGATAAATCCTACTGGTTTAACCCTGATATGGTATTTGTTTATGACACATTCACAGTATTTACAGTATTGGACTTATTTTTAAGTCCAAATTAAATTACATTTGTTTTAGTGTTGTTGGCTTTATTTATAATTGAAAAAAGTTAAATATAAAAGGAACATAATGCATAATTATCGCAAATTCGTTGATACATTGAAATCCATGTATTTATCTTTACACTATCCATATAAGTCAACAATTTTCTATACAGTATACAGCATTAATATACAAACCATTACTCTCAATCAGACTGATGATATGCATGCTGTACTTCAAACAAGAAGGTGTGTGTGTGTGTGGGGGGGGCTTAAGTGAAGATGATCCACGCTCTCTATCTCCCTGTGCCAACTGACACCGAGGCTGACCCCTGAACAGATGTTCCTTGTAATAATGTGCAGTTGAGAGAGGCATTCGCGCCAGCTGGAGATCCCAACGTCCAATCCTGAACCCTCCACACCACCCCGCCGAAAAACAAAAGGAGCTTTGAGGGATCCACTTTCGCAGGCACAAAGCTCGGGGTATGCGAGGGCTTGCGGAGGGGAATACTTTTAATGCAATTAGAGGGTCTTTTAGAGACGGGGCCGTCACAGGCAGGTGGACAAATAGGCCGCTAGGTGAGCACGCTGGCTGGGTGATTGCTTTGCAAGAGGAGACCGGAGAGTTTAGGTCGACACAAACTGGCTTTTAAAATGCGACACGAGGTGCTCCCATCGCTGGTCGACAGGGTGGGGCGTGCAGGGATCGCTGTTTCTGAAGATACGCTATGATGTCTGTAAAACTATCTGGCTCTGTCTTAAGTTTGGCTGGGAGGGGGGGAAGGGGGGGCAGAGAGAGAGAGAGAGACCCGGGGACCTGAGATGTCCCCTAAGCAAGGGCAAGGCTCCTGTTACGGCCTGCTAATGGAGCGGGGGCTATTTCAGTAGCATTGATTGACTGCTTTCTTCCTCTGAGCGAGCAACTTTCTCATATCTGGAGGAAAATGGATCATAAGCAGGCCCCAAAAGAAGACGATAGTGGCATGAGAAGGGGTGAAGAGGAGAGGAGAGGAGAGGATGATGTTGGTGGCAAACACCCCTCTAGTCTCACCCTCCCTCCCTCCATCCCCTCCTCTGTCTCATGTTCTCCTTTTTTCTCGCTCTCTCGTTGTCTGTGTCTGTTTGGGGGCAAGAGAGGGGATATGGGCGATTATAAAAGGTAGAGGAGGGCTCTGTGAAGTTCTTCAGAAGACCTTTAGGGGGTGCAGTCATTCCACCTTGTAGCTGAGCTAGACACCCCACACCCACGCCACCCCTTCCATAACTGTCAAACCCAGATCCTTCCTGGTTGATTGTTTTCATTGCCGAAAGAGGAAAAGCTGAGGTTACTTTGAATAAGAAATAGGACAGGATATGAGAATTTATCTGACAGGTATACACAGGTGATTTGATACTGTGGAACTGGATTAGGCAGTCAGGGTTGGGGTTTGCGCTGTATTAATGATCACTACTAATTAATTTGACAGGCCAGGATGACAACACACTGTTGCTTGTGCTGGGCTGATGTGGGGAGGGTTTGATACTGTAGCAAAATTAGAACACCAGTGATGTCAGTTTATATATTACAATAAACTCATCAAAAGTTTCAAATACATATTTAAAAAATACTATATATATATATATATATATATATATATAAACTTTTTTAATAATATACACTTCTTGACCTTCTGCTTGAGCTCTAAAATGTGTTTATTTCATTTTTAAATAATACATTTTAGCTGAGTTCAAACAACTTTATTCACTAAACACCCTTATAAAATGTAATGTGCAGGGCTTTACTACGTTTAAGTGATGTGCGTGAGATTGTGTGCATGCGCGTGTGTGTGTCTGTGTGCATTTTTGGACAACACGGTTTATATCTAATCATTGATTATATGTTTACTCAAATCCCTGCCTCAGGAGAACTGCACCAGACACAATAGACTGGTGTTAAGGGAAGACATTCACTAACTCACTGACTAGCCATTTAACACCAATTCACCCTTTCATAACATATTCATTTTGAATTAGGAAGAGAATACTTGATCATTGACATGCCATAATTAAGGGATAAACATTCACATATGCTTTATGAGTCAAAAGGCACTATTAGTGTTATTTTTTATATGTTTTCATTAAATGAGGACAAAATTTATCATTCAGACATTTATAGAAAGAAAAATGGGACGTATAACCAGTATTTTTGAAACCTGAAAGTATATCTCAAAAGGAAGCATTCTGCATGTGAATGCGAAAGACTTTAAAGGCCATCAAATTCATTTCCTTAGTGGGAATTGTATATTTATAAGCTCAAACAGCCACAGCACATAGCTGTGGTGATTTTGATAAGCCAGTTAGCACAGCTCTGTAATATTTCTAAGGTGGGGCTTGAAGTCAAGCCTTTTCTTTCCATTCTAAAACTTTTCCCTCTCACTTACACACTAGTGTTTGCTAAAAACTATACATTTCTATTTCAGGGACTGTTACGAGCCCATTCTGTATATGCGGTACCTTTTGTCCAGCACATTTGAAAGGGATGTGCTTAATGGGTTTCAACTACCAATGCCTTTGATCAAGTTTAAAGAGGAGCAAAAAAGAGCTCTGTGTCTAATACTGATCCCTATGGCTTTGCTCACAACCTCTGTCCTCTCCCTCCGGTACTCACACATGCATGCGAACACGCACCGCGCACACACACACACACACACACACACACACACACACACGCACGTGCACACACACACACACATACACACAAATGCACACAGTTAAAACCACTAACAGAAGCACACACAAATCCCAACACACCACCCGCCCTCCCCCTGAGCCCGTGCACTCCCTCCCACACACACACACACACATAACCCCACCAACCATGAGGCTACAAATAGCTAACCAAGGTGACTCTATCGATCTGCGAACAAGAGCAAGAGGGCGCTACACCAACAGTATAAAAAAAAATGGAGCCAGCAGTTTTCTATTGGAAAGGCGGTGTGTGTGTTGTGAACAGAACAGGGGCAAGACTTTATGTTGTCTGTTCATCACTGCTGTTGACCACAAGCTCTTTTAATAAAATGCAACTTTAGGATTTCAGCACACAGGGAAGACTTTATTGTTTTTTTTTTTCCACTGGAAAAATGCTCTTGCCTTTTTGGGGATTTCTTTTTAAGCTACAGTCAATAATAATAATAAAATAATAATAATAATAATAATAATAATAATAATAATAATAATAATACATTTTAAATGTTATGTTTTTAATGCTCTAGTCATTAAGGTTAATATTTACCTTGACATATTTTTAGAATTTCATTGACTTATTTGCAGAATTATTCTAATAAAGAAAATACTACCTTGTTGGTCTAAATGGCCATTTTGTCAATTTCACTCTACATTATACATGACAGACACAGGGAAATACAAAGCATCATCCTCATCAAGGAGCAAATCAATGGTAACCTGCTCTTCCCAGGGCCGTGTTTTACTTTAGGGCAGCACTTGAGTCTTCAAACATGTAAATTGCTTGTCTTCCGGACACTGAACATTGCTCTAATGGTACTCTTTCCAAACGCATTTGTATTGATTAGCTTTTTAGCTGCACCCATGCAAATCTTCTTTGTAGTTGTTCATAGTCTTTATGTAATACATTATTATTTCGTCATAGTTTTACTTCATGTTTTGATACAAAGCTGCAAAACCTGGTATATATAATTTGTGTAAATGGCAACTTTGTTAGGATGTACCGTACTCCTAAATAAGAGTTATGCAAAAACGCCTTAATTCAAATATGTAAATTATTCATATACATACAAGTATATGCTTAACTAAACTTCACATTCAGTGTGTAGCATGAGCTAGTGCTTCCTATTTAGATCTTGGTTAGCTACACTGTAGCACATACACCACTTTCCTGGACGAAACAATTGGCTGCCGTAGTGAGGGCAGTTCTATTCTATAAACCTGCAATGTGTGGAACCAAGTGGAGAGAGAGAGAGAGAGAGAGAGAGAGAGAGAGAGAGAGAGAGTCTCCAGGGGTAGTGAATGGCTGGAATGCGAGGGTAGGCTGTGTGAATGAGCGCCACACTGGGCATAGGGGTAGAGGAGGTATTGTATCCAGGCAGCAGGGGTCAGAGTAGCTGTGACTGACACCAAAACAATGTTTCATGGCAGGCCACACTGGTTAAAGGCCACATACGGGTCTTAGATGGCCTGCCATCTGACCACACCTGGAGTTGTACCGCTGCTTTTATTTATGTATGTTGAACAACGTCCTGTGTCTCTGCTCTTACTGGATTGGCATGCAAAGAATAAAACCATGACTGTTACCTTTTATGTTCAGTAACCTACCAGGACACAGCAATGGATATATGATATGGTCTCCAGCAGAAGGGTGAAAGAAAAACAGGTTATACTGTATATTAAAGCAGTTAGGCAATATTCAAATACATACATACAGTGCTGTACCTTACGCTCAAATGTGTATTCCTGTGTGTCCCTTTCGTGTTTGGAGAAAAACGCAGTATTGGTTCTGTGGACATTGTTTCATACGGGCTACAACAGCTATACAATATGCCAGGTGATAACACGGTGATTACTGTATTGTCTGGGTCACTTCGTGTGCTCGGGCGCTCCCGTGTTGCTTAACGGCAGAGCATACACGCATGTTCCCTCCATGACAGCTCCTTGGCAAGTTGCTTACAGTACATTAACATGTCATCTGGAAACGTCTTACATGTTACTTAGCAACAGCTACGGAGCTGCGGGTTTCTGACGCCTGCCCGAAAAGAGACGCGGCCTTTTTTCCAGGCCTCAAGTTTCAGCAGCTCCCACAGCCTCTTATCAATCCCCCTCTAATGGCGTGCTTGCCGGGTGATAGTATAATTACAGCAATAACATGCCTTTTAGAAGGCTATTGAGCATTCTAATTAGCTGCAGAGTAATGGGCAGGGTCAGTCAGCGGCATGCCGCTAACACCAGCATCCCACTGTTACCTTCAGCTGTGCTGCGCCCAGGGCTGACAGAGGGGTGTGTGTGTGTGTGTGTGTGTGTGTGTGTGTGTGTGGTGGGGTTGGGTGGGGTGTATGTGGGTCGTGTGTATTTGTGTGTATATACGGTTTTGTTTGCAGTTATGCGTCATGTTGTTAGTTTATTATTATTAGCGCATGCACAATAGTTGTGTGTGTTTATTTGTGTGTGTGTGTGTGTGTGTGTGTGTGTAGGGGTTAAAGGTGTCTGGTGTGGTGTGTGTGTTGTTGGATCTTGTGTCAATAGTTGGAGAAGAGAGATAGATAGATAGAGAGAGAGAGAGAGAGAGAGAGAGAGAGAGAGGGGGGCCTGGAGGCTTGGAAGGTGTGTGGGGTGGAGTGAATGGGGTTAGGTCAAGGTTTCACATGGTGTAGATGCATGTGTGTGCGGGTGTCTGTGTGTGTGTGTGTGTGTGTGTGTTTATCTCTAAATCTTTTGGATACATTGTGACGCGCTGAAAGTCTCGCCCTACGGGTGCCTTAGCGCTAATTCCAATTACCAGCAGATTACAAAGATAATGGGAGACCCTGCTGTCAAGAATCTAACACTTCTCACTCCATCTCCCTCTCTCTCTCTCTCTCTCTCTCTCTCTCTCTTGATCTCTCTCTCTTCCTTTGCTTGCCCATGCTCATATGCTATTTTACAGCCCAGCAGTCAGTGGAGTTGCCTGGTAAATGCTACAGAGGGTCTACAATGAGAAGCAGAAAGGGAATAGTTTGAGGTTATTAGACTGAGAGAGATTGGGAGAGAAAGACAGAGAGTGATTGAGATTGAAAGAGGAGGAGAATTGACTGGGTTGAGAGAGAGATAGAGAGAGATTGATGGAGAGTCAGAGAGTGCGAATGAGTCAGAGAGATACAAAGAACAATTTAGTAGTAAAGCGAGGGCATAAGCAGCGGACAGAGGCTAGCAACGTGAGACATCTCTCCGTCTCTAACTCACTTCAGCCCTAGCAGTAAGCTGGCCAGACCGTTGGCTTAGAGGCTCCCCCGCCGGATTTGATTCTCCTTGGCTCCTCCATGTCTTTTGTTTCTCTGGTTTTGGTGTTGGAAAGCCACTTTGTGTTTGATACATCTAGTCTATTAAATTTTGTGTGTTATTTCTCAATATGTGGTAGGGCTGGGCAATATATCTATATATTTTCAAAAGAGATATAAAATTAGACAATATATGGCCTGAGGAGTGGAGTCAGGAGCGAGCGTCAAAGGAGCGGAGACACCAGAGAAAGTTCACATATGTACTAACTCCGCTTGCACAAGTTGACACGGAGTGAGCATTTGAAGAGCAGATACTGAGTAACCCACATGTCACATGGTCAGTAACCCTGATACTCAGTAACCCACATGTCACATGCTCAGTAACCCTGACCCTCAGTAACCCACATGTCACATGCTCAGTAACCCT
>JAODTR010000008.1:1658056-1668137 GCA_025399935.1 Amblyopsis rosae | reverse complement strand
TATATATATATATATATATATAATAAATAAAAAAACACAACACATACCTACATTGAAGACTTTTAAATATATAACAAAAGTTAGTTTTGTAGTTATAGTTGTATAAAATAAACAAACTTCGTAGCTTGTAATTTAAACAAGAAAAGGGGTCACAGGCCAACCCACCTCCCATGGAAAAAAGGCGGGAAAGCGTAACAGGGAGGAGTCAGCTGTTTGAAACAAAGGGTTTGGTTATCAGACAAACAACTGGAGTGATCCATAAAGACATTAACACTTCATTCTCACCAGCCATTACCATAGATTTAGAGAAGTCTCACTACGGCAATAACACTGTGACAAATTTAGCAACGGGAGATCAATGTTTAGGAGCACCGCAGGAGCCTGGGAAAGAATTAGTCAATGGGAAGCCACACTAGTAGCAGCCACACTGGTAGTTTTGGGAGTAGGCTACTACAAGGAATTTAAAATAATATGTCACTAATTTAAAGAATGTACAAATGTATTTAAGCATCATATACATTGTATTGCCATGCATTTAAAATTCCAAAAGTATCTGAAATTAGTAATTAATGTATAGAATTACACACTACTAACGTTAATCTCAGTAAATGTATGTTATAAAGATATAGATTAAATAGAAAATCATCTAAAATAATTTGCTATAACCCTTTATTGATTTTACTTTCTGACACCATACTTGTCATCTGCGGCAGTGGAGAAATCCTTGCACTTGCGTTGGCTTCTCTGTTTCCTCCTACACCTGCTACTCTCTCCCCTCCAGACACTTCAAATAAATGGCTAAAAGGAGATCTACTTAAAGATGTCAGGGAGTGTCGGAGCCAACAGCCGGGGCCATTCCGCACGACCTACTCCCTGACCCCCTCTTTTCAGGGGTCACTTGTAGGCTGCCTCTGGTGGGAGTGCGAGGTGGTCATGCACTGAATGGAAATGTATAAACATATGAATGATTCTCTTGACCTCTCACTCACTGTAGCAGAGCCACTGAGAGAGCTGCTGTGATGCTCCCACATTACAGGGTGCAATGTGACTTTACAGTAAATGGTCCCACCCGAATTCGTACTACAATTTGCATTTGAAATTAACTTTATTTTGGCTGATAAAATAGTGAGCCATGTATGGTACACTTGTTAGCAATGACGGCAATAGAGTGGAGCAGCTCTTCAAGAATAATGATGACTCCATGTCATCTGTCAAGATGTTTAAAGTGCATGTTTTCTGTACTATTATTATTATTATTATAATACTTATTTTCCTCATCATTAAGCCAGACACTATAGATACATAACTTGATATTAGCACTTAATTACCCCCCTTCCCCCATTCCAGTCCATATAGAGCAAATGATAAATTATTCCTTTGCTTTGTGTTAATCACTATGGTAAAGTCATAAGGGTTCGGCCCCAAAGCACAGTTTTAACATTTATGCCTCACCTCTCATCAATATTAATACAGTATGTGCCGCTAGCTAAATGGTAAATGTGTGTGTGTGCGGGACGGAGGATATGTGGGGCGGGGGGTGAGGGGTGGGGTGGGGGTGGTTGCAGAGTATGAGAGAGAACTTCATAATGATAAATGTAATATTGACTCTTGCCTAAAGGTTTATGGCAGCAGAACTCCCAACTGAACTCCACCTAAAGTCCCCATATAATTTTGGGCAGGCTTTCACCATTTTTTTTAACATGCTCGTACTTGATTGGTTTTCTGACTTGGAGTGGAAAGATAGGTCAAAGATGATTTGTTAATCCAGAAATTATGTCACAGCTGAGGCCCAGTCTGATTGGCTTGTTTTACACAGTGTATTTATTTATTTATTTTACGGGAGGAGTTTTGGTTAAACGATTTGTTTCAGGTCCCTTTCGAGAACTCAACTGGACATCTGAAATGCATCTATGATGGGTGACCTTTAATTCAGGTCACACTCTACCGCTGTCAGTTTTGAAGCTGTACCTGTGATCATGTGCTCTTATATGTATTTCTATTTAAATGAGGGCTGTGATTATCGACTGCAGTGTGTCACCACAGTATTCATGTAGACCCTGGTTATACTGAGGAGAAATGCATTGAATGCAGCGATCGGGGTGACGTAGAATGAATAAAGTGATAGAGAGAAGTGTAGAGCAGAGGCCGTTTGGCCACTAGTGAGGGGGTCTGAGCTTGACAGATGCTTCAGTGATGACCATCTGCCCCGAACAGCAGAGGTGCTGAACTGCAGGTTTTTAAAAACTGCTCCCTCGGACGGCTCCAAATGAAGCGCAGGAGAAGACCTCTGGACAAAAGGTTGTGCTGAGAGAGGAGTGAGGGCCACGCCACCGCTGTACAACTTTAATTTATGATGGATGAGGGCGGGGAAAAAAGGTCAGGTGGTGATAAATATGAGAACGTTTGTCCCGGGAGGTCATCAATTATGCCGCGGCTGCTAACTTTTCGATCTTGCGGGAGAAATGGATCTCTTCTTTGCAAGAAAACTATCTCTCAGAAAATGGAGGTGTATTAATCAAAATGGTGATGAAGAGGGGTTTGGTGGTGGGGGGCATGTAATCTTAAATCTGAGCTGTGATCCATATCCAAGTGGGGGGCCTTGCGTGGTGTTGTGACGCATAACTGCGTCTCCAACCAACATATCGTAGTGAGTCCCTTGATCTGAACAATAGTTTTCCGTTCATTTGCACAAGCTTCCTCAATGGCAATTTTAATATAGATTAGCTGCAACTGCTGTCCTTTACAATACAACAGTGCACCTGCAAAATGACAATACTGAAAATATAAAATAGAGAGATATTATGGTAGAGTATGTCACCTGTGCCAGATCATACTGTATCATTTATCAACCAGTTTTCTTGTATATCTTTAATTGTTGGGATAGTTTTACTGTTTTCTAAACAAAGGTTATGTAGTGTAGTTATACTATATACATCCTTTGGCATCTTATACAATTACCTCTGGTCATAGTTAACAGCCTTTTTTTGTTTTTAACAAACCTTTCACCAGAAAATGTCTGAATGTGAGGTAGTGAAATACGGACCTTTTCTTAAAAGGACTAAAAGGAACGACAATAAGATCACAATGGATGACCTTTGACCGAGGCCATCGTCCTTTTATCATTGTGGCCCTTCCCCTTTTCATTCCCTTTGGCATGAACTGCCAGCCCAGGAAAAGTTATTGGCCTCTCTCCATTGTTTCACAAACGCAGGCCGGTAATGTGGAAAAGATTGCGATGATTATAGAACAAACTAAAGAAAAAGATAAAGAAAGCATGAAAAGAAAAAAGACCTCGGTTGATGGGGCAGGAAGTATACGTGCTAATTCACTCTTGTGGTGTACATTAAACCAAAGCTAAAGGAGTGATGGCCTTTTTATTCAAGTGACAAGCAGCCAAGATGTCGAGCCCCCTTCCAATCGATGGGTCTCCATTGTCTCCCTACAGGCCCACATACAAAAAAAAAAAAAAAAAGCTCTTGAATTATCTCCTAGGGTCCAAAAACAGCTGTTTTTAACACTGCTGAAAAGATAACAAAATATATTAGGGGTCTCTGTGGCAGAGCGGATACACAATGAAAATTCATGACCTTGCTGTCACATTTTTGTCCTAGGAACTCTTACAAGCCATAAAAGTTTGTAATTGTTCTTACCCTTTTGTGCTTTTATCAAACTGCACAGGTCATTGTTTTTATAACCAGAATGTTTATCCCAGTGAATATTGGCAATACTGTCATCCCAGTCAAAACATGAAAATATTTACCTTAACTGATACAGAATAATTGGTTACATAACAGTTTCTAATAATTTTCAATTATGACGCAAACATTGTGAAGTCATGTCAAAATACAGTTCAGCTTTATATACTATTCCTATATACTTCAGTGTTTCCATTGTTTAATTGCATGGATAATGTATCATTGGTATATAATCAATATTGAGATGAATGTAAATCTTGAACTATAACGATATATTTATAAATCATATTCATTGTTCTTTTTTAGGGGGCTTATCTTACAACAGCACACGCTTATAAGTTTCTCTGCTAGAGGACATCTTGATTGTTAAGTCCTACATGAAAACAAACTTAAACTATAGAATTCAAAATCTAGATTTCTATTTTGTCCTTGACTTACTATAAACATTCTCTGGTAAAAACAGAGAAGAAAGTAATGCAGGTTTACAATGAAAGATCCCCTCAGTTCATACACTTGAACAAGGGTATGAGCTATTCCCCAACCCCCTTCCAATCAGCGAAAGAAATGGGTGGGGGGTTGTTCGGAACGGCATCCTGGCCTATTCTGTCCCAGGGTATAGTGTAGGGGTCTCCTAAATGTGCCATGTCTTATTGATCTGTATGATCCTTCTAAAAAAACAGCCATACTAGCATTTACACACCAACCCAGCTGTGTAAGGGCTATCGCCACAATTCCAAGCTAATCAATTGTCTGTATGAAGTGTGTCTTCAGCATCACAATGTTAGATTTATTTTTTGTGGATGGTGTTTGTACATTTTACCCTAAAGAAGTTAGATGCTGTCAACTCAGTATATTTATGTAAACCAATTTAGAAAATGTGTTGTAATATATAAGTGATTCGGTTTAATGTGTGATGAAAATTAACAAGAATAAAAAAAATATAATCTAGAAAAGTGTGAAAAAACAACAATAACACTATGTGCTACATGTTGTATGATTAATATTTACTGCAAACTGGGTTTTGCTAATCAAGAAACTACAACTTAGCTAACAAAACCTATACAACTGCATAGCTTTACGTTTTTCAACTATAAAAGACACTAAAAACATAATGTTATCTCGTAATATCCAAACATATTGCCAAACCCAGTTATGCCAAAAGGGCCTGAATATTCCATTGGTTGACCTCTAATAAATGTTGCCCTGATGGAAATATGTGGGAACAACAAATATCAGATACAATGAAGGGCATGGTCATCAAACACATCTTTTTTAATTACTTTTTTTAATTTTAGATCACACAAAATAGAGATTGAATGTATATAACTCCGGTAAAAAAAAATACACATACTTTGAAGTACTCTGGTGTTATAGTGTTTTCCTTGTGCCTTTGCTGTTTGGTGCAAGCGAAATAATGGTGGTTGGGGGGTGGAATGAAACTCACAACATTCCGTGGTTCTGAAAGCTAATATGTGACCTGCTGATGAAAAGTTCTTCCTTCGGAATTAAGTTGAATGTCCAGCGTTATCTCTCTGTTGGAATTTCTCTTATCGCCCCGAGGGAAGTGAGTGACAGATTGATTCAAGTTCTTACCTGAGCCTCCCCACGTTCGCTCTGTATGTATCCTGCAATGGACAGATACTGTTAGTGCACCATGCTATTTTATACTTAGGCCTCTCAAAAGCTGTTGAGAGACAGGGGTAAGAGAGATGGTCCCGGGCATCCATGCGCTTGGGTGGGAGGCAGATTTGGTTTCAAGAGATGTGGGCCTTTGTCCGCAGAGCAAAACGCTATTGTTAAACAATATACAAAATGCATGTTTATGTATAAGTAATTTAATTATGCTTTATGTTATCATTGTAAACATCACAAAATAATATACAGTAGGTCCTCTGTGGTGAACAAATAAGACATTATTATTTAATCAAATCCTTGTGGTACATTTGCTAAATCTAGAGACACATGCAAACCCACACTTCTGCTCCCCAGATAAAAAGATATATGGGGAACACCCCATAAATCTGGAAACTAAAAATACAGTATCTCAGCAAAGTCAAGACGCTAGCCAATGTTCTAGTGCTGCGCTAGTGGTATTCATCCAGCAATACGTCCTTTAGAGAGCAAAGCCCAGTATGAAAGAGGTGCGAGAGCGATTGTGTCATTCGCTTGACATATTGTTACCCTTGAATGACCGGAATGCCAGGAAGAGGAGCAGACAGGCACGTGGCGAGCACATTTATGCTCTCCTCATCTGTAACAGGCCACATCCATCTTATAACCCACACGCAGCAGAGCTCGCCTATATGTATCTACTGTGGATCGTATTGTTTAAATCTGCCCTTTTAAATATTTTAAGTGCTAATCAGCATGTTGCGTTAGCGTGTATTTGAGGCTTTTAGGTACGTACGATTTATTAAAGATGGACTCCTTAACAAATATACTGCACCCCAGTTCATGGTATAGGTTATGAAACAGATGATAGTAGAGAGGTAAAGAAGATTCCAGACAAAATATGAGGAGTGTACATTTAACCTCAACACTTAAATAATGAACATGCATAGCAGCCTTTGCGCAGTGGGCAAAAGTATATTTAGCTAAACAAGCATTTAGATGCCATATGGGTTGTTGACCCCAGTTCTAGTGGCTTCAAACAATAACAGGTTTCACATAACATAATAAGATATATGTGTATGGACTATATTGTAAGCTTTCAGAAAGCACAGATTTTCACACCAGGAAATGACATTCCTTCCTGCATACACAAACCATGTGTGCTGAAGTGTAAGCAAGTTATTTTGTTAATGCCACAGTGTATCCCATAATATCTTATTCTATATAAACTGATTCAGTAGCTAATAACTCTAAATTGATTAGTGGAGTCCCAGGGATATGGAAATTCAATAAGCCACTCTCATCCAATTTAAGTGGTACTTTGGATTTGCTACGGGTGATGCATGATTAGTCAGCCCGCCAGAAAAGCTGAAGACTTATCAGCCCTTATTTGGCTGGTGAAAGGGAGCGCTAAGATGTCTCTTAAGGAAGAAACAAAACAGCAATTACTGCATGGAGGTTATGATCCTGAGTTAGAATCTGTACCAATAGGGGCTTTGACAATACACGTCCACGTCTGAGCCCTTTACATATGGTCAGCTAAATAGGTACTTGAGTTGTACATGCTGTGATATCACCTGCTTAAAGTAGAACAATTGCTGTGAGCTAATATGCTGTTAACCATATGGTATGTGTTTGTTTTTCTATTCTAGTGGATCGCTTTGTTATATTTAAGAAAAGCACATCGTTTGTGACATTATATCTTTAACCCGAGAGTTGTGAGCACTTACATTGACCTCTGACCTTTACACTAGTCTAAAGAGATCAGATGAGCAGAATACATCTGAAGCCAAATCCCTTCTGCAGCACTATCAGCTAGATCTGTCTCCTTCTGCATACCAAGATGGGCCTTTTACCTCACCAAACCATCTGCACCTGGACAGTGTTGTTCTACTCCAAGGCTTATCTGGGAACTCGTAAATTTTATAATTCGCCCAGGTGCAGCCAGGACATGGTTTAAAGCAGACAAGGTCTCTAATATCAAAAGAATACATCGTACTGTCTGATGCTTGGGATTCAGAAAGGGAAATGACGGTGTTCGAGCTTGGCTGGAGCTTATACTGTATGGCCTCATATTTTGATAGCTGTATCAAATGAGGTCATTACTTAAAGAAATGAAAGCAGAGTAGCTAGTGATGTCATGACACAATGTTAGATACAACTGATGACGCTATTGTTGAGTCAGCAACAGAGAGTGTATGAATTGAAATCCCCATGAGCCATGCACATGTGACAAGGAACCATTACAAGTTGTACATTTTGCACATGTACACTATAAAACAATAGATTTGATATATGCATTTGGATGATGACAAAAATAAAATATATATTTGATAAAGAAACAATCTACAAATGACAAAACCTATGTTGCATGTTACAGGGGGGCAGGGGGCATTATGGAAATTGACAATGCTACATCTGTGTGCCCCCAATCCTCCCATACACGTATGTCAGTGTCTTTGTTGGTCATTGTGCTGATAACCTTTTTTAAAAGGTAATCTAACACCTCTCCCAACTGCTTCACAATTTCGTAACTGTAAATAGTTCATTCACCGACACACCATCCATCTTGATCATATTGAGCGAACACATTACCTGTAACCTATATTCCAGTGAATATACTACGTCTCTCATGGGCAGAAAAGGAGAAGGAGAGGGGGGAAAAAAACAATTGCAGAAGGAGATCCATCAGGTGATGTATTACCCTGTAGGCATTGTAATTTGTTATATAAGCTTCATGTAAGCTCAGCAGTAAGATTAAAGACCTCCAGCTCAATGTATCAGTCACCCGTCAACTGTCGGGTCAATTTCCCTTTAACCCTTGTTTTGTGGTTCATAACCCTCTTACAAATATGACACTGTCAATCAAAGTATAGTGACCGAGTGTCTGATGACTGCTGCCGCTGTCTTTTTCACCCCTATTATTAATTAATAGAATATTATAGCAAAAACAAAGTGATACATACATAAAAAACATACTCGCTTAATGTCTGCAATTGCTTGTGCTTATTATATTTGCTTTAGCTTTATTTTGGGTAATAATACATAATATTTCAGGAGTATGTTTCATATAACCGGTATTTAATGTGTTTGGTATATACTGTATGTAGTTGTCGCTGAGTAAGAGGAAGCTTGAGTCTCTCACGACTCAAGCCATTAGCAGCGAACAGACAGAGGAGGCATCACGCATGGTGACATAAACTGCTAAATGAATCATTAGATCTATTAAAGGCTGTGTTCCCACCATGGCACAGTGATGCGATTAGCCCAGATTTCCTTTTCAAATCATAATGACTGGCGTAGGTGTGCATTCATCATGGATTATTGGGGACTTAATTAAATTGAGCCAAAGCGATCGCCTGCAAATCACATTACACTGTCATTCCTCTTCACAGCGAGGAGACAACCCCCTCCCCTCCTTCTTCTACACACGCACACACACGCACACACACGCACACACACACACACACACAATCCCTGCAACCCAACAAGACGCCAGGGTGGGTGTTCCGCAGACTGTGAAGTAATGAGAATTACGATTGTGTGTATTGCTTTTGAATACCAATAAAGGCAAAGACTTGTGCGCGCACACACAATGAGAGATGCCGTACTGTTTGGTTGTTGTCACTCGCGTAGCCGCGCAAGCTCCCGTTGTACCCCTCTGTCTGAATCTAGTTAGCGTGGTGATAAACTGGGCCTTGATGCTGTTTACTCTGGAGAGGGGCCGGCTGGGTTTTGAGGAGTGCTCTTATCACATTTATTGCCGCCACTGCTCCCTACAGCTGCTTAACAATTGGTGGGGAAAATAAGGGCTGACAGAGCTCAGCCCCCTAAGGTGCCTGCAGCCTCATTCACCGAGTTAATGTCCATCAATATGGCTCATTATTCAAATGAGATGAATAGTGTGTTGCCAAGCAGCAAGAGCAGCACGGCAGCATTATTTTGACCTAGTGTAAAATGTCGTAACCTTGTCCTGGTGCCTTCGTTCGCACGCCCTTCCCCGGCTGAAGTAGTGATGCTCGGTGTAAATAATGGGTTCTTGGGTGTCACTCTACAAGGTGGGCTGGGCTTCGCCATATGACATGGGGAATTGGCACACGCGTCATTTACTGGGAGTTTGCAAAGTAGCAACATTAATAAATATGCAGTATATTTACACGAGCTGTGCTGCATAGTTGGTCGGCATGTCCTGTCAGCGGGTGTCAACGTATGCTGTATGGTTTTAGGCGGCCAAGAGATTAGTTAAATATGCACATGTTATGCTATTAAGCTATGCTATATGTGTAGGTGGTAGGAGCACAAACGCCAACACGCACAAAATAAACACACTCACATCAAAGTGTAGAAACTGCAGTGAAAAGCGGGTCACATGCTCGAGACGAATGACTCCTTATGAAGTCAAGAGTGCGTCAGGCATCACAAAGCCGGCGCAGTGACGGTGCATTGTACACGGGCCTTCTAGGCGTTGAGAGGAGCGGGCCTGGCGCATTGTGTCCTATAACCTCCCGCTGTCGCCAACACAACACAAGCGGTGGCGGCGGCAGCAGCCAAGCCAGTATGATCGAGCATCCCTTCTCCTCCTGAGAAAAGAATGTTTGCTTACTATTTCATCATCCCCCGGGGCCCGCAAGGAAAATAAGCCCATCAGTTGTCATTGTGACAGGATAAAAATGGAGCCGTCATATTTCAGTAACACAATGCCGAGAGAGAGAGAGAGAGAGAGAGAGAGAGAGAGAGAGAGAGAGAGAGAGAGAGAGAGAGAGAGAGAGAGAGAG
>JAODTR010000008.1:1613467-1636673 GCA_025399935.1 Amblyopsis rosae | reverse complement strand
CCCCCCCCCCCCCCCCCCCCCCCCACTCAGTTTCCCTTACCTTGAGCCTGAGCCGATAAAGTTTGTGTGAAGCTCATGATAGTTCTCCACGTCAGAGTAAAAAGTGACAAACATGTTTAAAGTTGTGCAGTGATCTTTAAATCTCAAAAAGAACACCTTGTCGGACATGATAGAACATTTTTACTGCTTTCCTCCCGTCTGTCAGTTACCTCTGCTGACATACAGCTTTAGTATTTTTGCTGACATTTCGCTTTATCACTTATATCTAGCAGCAATTGGAGAACTGATATTTGTCCCTTTTTAATACTTTTTTTTCTTTTCGTCACAGTGAGCATCCAAGATCTGAGATGAAGATGGTCTTTTGGGATTAAAAAGATTAATCTTTTTTTTTTTCCCATCTCATATTTTCTAGCCTCTGAAACAATATTCATATTCGTTGACATGCAGCCTTTTAAACAGAAATAAAAATATGTTTACTCTCCTCCTTCAAGTATAGCACTTTATAATAATGACAGTATTATTATTTATAACTAAGATTTATGGTACTGAAGTTACTTTTACAAATATTAAAAAAGACAAATAAACAATTTTCTTGCTCTTTTATCTATACTTGTCACTAAATGTTCTGCACAAATAAAGTGTGTACCTGTAGATGTAAAGAAACAAGAAATCACTTGAATACATGCATGTGTATGTTGTTTTAATACACATCACCTTGATAGTTGATTAATGAATTAGTGTACAGTATAAAAGGCTCCTATGAAGTACATAGTCATTGCTTGTAAACTGAAATTACTGCCTGCAATATCTATAAAAATAAAATAATTTTAAAAAGCTATACAATAATACTGTGTATGACAGATTTGAAATGCTTTACATTAGATTGCATTTAATACATATTTTGATGTCTTGGTCTAGAGATTGAATACTATTATCAGTAAGGCAATGTCTTTACAAAACTAAAATATATAAATAATTAAGTGTTTAATAAAACTGACACTATTTTAGACACTGTGCATTATGATGTCTATCTTTATTGTTTTTACTCTTCTAATTTTACTTGTAAATATGTACTATATGAAGAGATTACACTGAGATACAAAACTATTCACAAACTCAACCAAGTCATATAGGCCAGCAGTTATGTATATATATACACTGTATAGATAAACATGAACTTGGTTGACTGTGAACCTATTGGGTTTTTTTTTCTGCCCTGCCCACAGTGCATAACTGTAGCTTGCACTGTAAACAAAGCTACAGTATTGCACAGACATGAGGGATAAATCTGCTTTCATTTAGGGTGCTACTGCTCTACCCCAGGCTGTCTCAGGAACAAACAACTTCTGCATCGTCACGCCATGAAGACTTTTAACACTCAATCCATTTGGGACCACTTGGAATGGAAAACCTCTCAGCACTTCACAATGTTTTTACAGATCGCTGCACATTAACTCTTGCAAGTAATTGTTGCAAGCCTGGGTTTGTAGGTGCAGCTCAGTATTTAAATGTATAACGTGTAGCACATCCTCAGATTGAAAGCTGTTGCATTTT
Organism: Amblyopsis rosae; assembly: GCA_025399935.1. NCBI lineage: Eukaryota > Metazoa > Chordata > Actinopteri > Percopsiformes > Amblyopsidae > Amblyopsis > Amblyopsis rosae. Next base: position 1,635,119 of record JAODTR010000008.1, on the reverse strand, counting down.
TAGATTTAGATTAGTAGTAGAATAACTTCCCTAACAGTAATGTAAAAAAGACGACTAGATTATTACTTGGCGTGTGTGCAGTACATTACCCATGGATAGAGTAAAGACGTTATTGTAAAATATAAATACATTATGTCTACTTTAAACCCAGAATGGGAACAATGAAAATGACAAAAAGTCAGTATCATAAATAATATAGCAATATCTTAAACTTGAGAATATCATTTATGTTATAGTAAAAATTGCTTTAAAAGGAATGTATGTTTATGCCATGCATGAGAAACAGACTCAGTGTACGCTCTTCATCTGGGCATGTGAATTATGAAAAATAGCAGTCTATCCCATTAACATCAAGAGGCAGTTTAGCATTTCTCAGAAAGCTGGGAAAGAGGAAAAAAAGCAGGTGGCTATCTCTACACATCAAACATATATTAAGCCTCCAGGTTGACCTAGCAAAGCTCCTTATTTTTTTTTTTTTTCAGACGGCCGAAAAGCAGAGCCTGTCCTGAATTTTAGTAGAAAATGTAGATATGCAAATGTACTCAAAGGATGCATGATTGAAAAGGGATGCCATATTGCCTCAAAGCTACATACTCTAAAGCTAAACATGATTAGGAAAATTGAATCATTTCAAAAGCTGTGGGCAGAATGTGAACTGGTTAGCATTCTAATCCTGTGAGCCAGGTGACCAGCCCAGTGTGTGTACAAACATACTGTAAAGAACAAATAGATATGGGCTCCAGCTGTACATTGTACCTTAGCCTTTTTTTCTACCAGAGAATGCATTGATTTAACACCTTTAAGATGTTGTTGGTAGACTGCAGCCACCAAAGTTATTTTGATTCTGGCTTCATTTCCATCCTCGTATTCACTTGCCAGATGTTTGCCTGGGGAAGATTTGTACATTTATTCAGCTTTTCTTAATTTTATTTTGCTGCTTACTGTCCTGCATGTCCAATAAGTACACGGTCTTTCATTTTCTTTTTTATAACAGCATTTAGACAATTGGAATTATTTTTAACATGAAATTGCATATATTGTGATTGAGTGGAATTGTAATATTAAAAGATGTGTGTCATCAAATGCAAACACAAAAACAAAGTGCTGCAACATGTAGCTAGTACAAAAGTTAAATAAATTAGACCAAACAGTTTTCAATATACAGTCAGTCTCAGTGATATTGACTGAATCATCGTTACATTTAGTTCCATTGACAACAAATTAACTGACACTTCCTTGCTTTGCAGAAGTTAATTTGAACATTAACTGACTTTGTTGTGACCCTTGCAATCATACCAATAAACAAGTGAGCCCTAATACAATTGGGTTCAGTGTATATCACGGAGGTCAGCGAGCTACTGAGAGTACATATTTCACTAATTTGTTTATCAATAGTTTAGCTATGGATTTACATCCATCTGTTTAACAATTTATGTATTGTTACAGAATGTAGTTTTAACTGTTTCAATGGTCTTGGTATGTTTCATGATGTGGTACTCTGGTTGACCTTTGTACCATGTTCTCAAGGGCCTCTTCTATATTTGACATATCAACAGCATAGCGATTCTATTACCATCCTGCTCTCAAATATCATTGTGGGAATCAAATCTAGGGTCAAAATGGGAGTCACATTTTGGACACCGACAGACCTAAAGTACAGAAAGGTAGAAAGATCATGGCGGTTCCTATTGAGGTATTGCCACAATGCAGACATCAAACAGATACAGTATGACCATCTTTAGGTTCGGAAATTCTAAAAATAAATAGCAACCAAATATGGTTAAAAAAGATTAAATGTTGTTCTAATTAAGATTTTTTAAGGTTTTTCTCTGAAGGAATAATTCCAACTCTAGAATAGGACATATATATTTAGGCATAACTTCCGATGACCTATATGACCTATGTCACACCAAATATATCCAAAGAGAGCTTGAGTTGTGCCCAATGGGGTTAGCAAATGATCTAATCTCACCTGTCAATGCTCCACACTCCACATAGGCTGCTAGTCAGAGCTGCTAGAAGTAAGTTAACCTGTCTGGTAGTCACCAGTGGTGCTGAAGGTTTGGCAATTATGAACTAAACCTGAATGAACAAGATACACTGCACTGTGCAGCATACAGATACAATGCTAGAACGGAACTTATCATATGAACAGGGACATACTCAATTTCTGTGATTTACCAAGGTCACTAACCATTTAATTGATCTAATTATCACCTATCATCTAATTATCAAGGATATAAATGCTATTATATGTAAATTCAGATCAATTGATGTAAATAACATGGTTTATTTTGTAAAACTGAGCTATTTTTAGAACAATGTGGGCTGCACCATTTGTTTAATTTCTGAAAATAAAATTTGTAGCATTTAAATTCATTTTAAAATATTGTGTTCACAGCTGTCTTTCCACTACAGCATGCACATGCCTGATACCTCCATGAATCTAAATTGACTTTGGATGCCTAACCATTCACAGTGTAATTGTATAGTATGAGCAAAATGTGTGTATAGGGACAAATAATAGTTTTGTCAGGGTGGGCAAGCAAGATGTTGGACCCCTGAGAATTAGCCTTATGATATACCAGGATATATTACTGACATTTTCTGTTTACCTGGGTTGTAAAAACCTGGCTAAAATGGATAGTTGAAAATGGAGACGCCCTCATACGTCATTTGCACTGCAAGGACCATGCAATTCCAGTTGCCCATGGTGGAACCTGAGGACTAAGACATAAACATTTTAATACCCACACCTAAAAATAATCTGTAACTGCATAACAACAAGGAAACATAACCCCCTCCACACACACACACACACACACATACACACGCACACACACGCACACACACACACACACACACACACAGTTCCCCGAATGCAAACCCCTTCCCACGCACCATCTAAATCATCAATGTCACCACCACCACCTTGACTAAATATGTTCACCTATACCACACCATGCTCATATGCTGTTTATACCCATGTATTTCAGATTCATGCATAAACTATTAGCCTGGTTAGCAGAGAGAATTACATTGTACCTGATGAGGGGCTTGAATGCCACGATAATGCCCATTAAGCCCCAAAACATATTTACTGCTTGTGAGATATTTAGAAGCTAAGTTGGTAAGTGAAAGAGGAGTATGTTAATAGGGGTGTTACTGAATCTTCGCCTGGGAGGTTACAGCAAAGCCTGTGGCACAGTATATCACTGTATTAACAGAGGCGTAGCCAAGAATGTGCACAGTAAATCTTGCTCAACCCACTGCTACAGTACGTGTCACATTGTGTTTATGGTGCGCAGATTGCATACTGGTTGTTTTCTCTACAAGACCTAAGCCAAGACAGGCTGCAGTGGCTGGCAGGTTGACTGGAGGACTAAATAAATGATGTAAACTGGAACGTTATGCCCTAGTGGGCCAAGTGTGTGACTGGCTATCTGGCTGGATATAAGGTGAACTGAGTAGCTGTATGCGTGAGCATTGAGCACCTTGCAGTCCGATTAACAGGCTGCCTGACTGGCTAGTTTGCAGTAATGGCATAGCTGGCTAGCTGTATGCTACAATATGATATATGGTGTGCAGTGTGGTTCTGATTAACAGATTGGCAGAACACTTGCATTCATTAATATATCCGCCCATACGGATGGAGCAATCCCCAACTGCGTCGCTCAACTGTTTCTGTATGTTTTTGCCATGTATATAAATCATATACATGGCATTTTATATGATTTGTAAATATATATTTTTTAAACTTTTCAATTTGAAGGCAGATATCAAGAGTGAACAAAGCATCTGAGGTGTCTTTGACACTACTGTTTCCTGCATAATACCGTACTGTATGTTGTAGACTTTTAAATCTCACCCATAAATTGCTGCAGGGCTCAAGGAATTCAACTTAATAAACTGGCTCATACGAAAAGATTAAAGACACCATGTAATTTGATTAAGTGACTGGGAAAATGTCCACAGATGGGAAAATAAGCTTTTCCAGCACCTCATTAAAATGAACAATCTAACCAGGAAACCTCCTGGGTGGACTATTATGTGAAGAAGCTCCTTTAAAAAAAAATAAAAAAAATAAACACGACATTAGCTTTCGTATGCTGTTGATTGAATGCAGAAAAACATTTTGTAATAATTTACATGCCTAGAAATGTTTTCAGGTTTACTGGCCCTTCAGAGGAGGTTCATTACTTATTGACTTACATGAGGCAAATATACACATTTTTATTTTCTTTTGTTAATAAATATGTTCAATGTAACATTGTTTGTCCTTGTATGCTCATTTCGGGAGGTGGCGGTGGTGTAACGGCAGCACAGTTGTAAAAGCGTTGGAGTAGAATACATGAATTCGGAATGGTGGGGGTTTTCTTCAATTACGGCCAATCAAATCAGCTCCACTCATTCCCTCTAAAGTAGCTGTCCAAGCGGACTGAATTCCGTAATGAACAGCGAAAGTTTAGACTGACTGTCCTTGTTCAAGAGCTATACTGTAGAGTGTTCAAGTAAGCATTATTACAAATTATTCACAAATTGGCCAACATAACTTGTGTGGGAGCTTGGATAAGTCTGTGTTTGTTGAGCTTTTGACTAAAGCTCGCAAACTACCACACAATATATGCGTACAGTAACATGTTGTGTGACCAGGTGTAATATTTGGTTTTATTTGACACCACTGCACAATCTGATTTTGACTGACTGCGCCCCCACATTAATTTCACAATGCGATGTCACGTTGAACAACATTTTCATTATATCTGTATTAGTGCTCTTCTCCATTTGGAATGAGAGGCCAATGTAATTTTTTCTCATAATACTGTCAATAGAACAGGTCATAATCATAATCTGCTCATAATTCTTGCACCTCGTGTTTTAGCTCTTGGATCTAGTGTTTATGTGCATACAATAGTGTTTTCATTTGCAAATATAACATAATAGGGGTGTACTATATCTATATCTGTATCTGTCTCTGTTTTTAATAAGACCGGAAGTGGTTTATACCGGAGGTCATTTTATATCAGGCAAATGTATTTTTATAAACTAACCATACTAATCCTACACCGTCTGATAGACGACACTTGCGTGAGTCTAACCATAGTAGTTTTCAAATACTGAAACAGCTTCTAAAGTTTGCAGATGCGAATCACATTTATCGAATTAGAAACAACACACTTCGCCTTACCTTTGATGAACTTGTCGAGAAAGCTTGCCTTGGATCGACCCAGAACCTCTTAATATTCCATTAATAGAAATATTCTCAGAACGTCATTCTGTTCATCTTGGGGATTTCCTTTTGATTTTGGACGCCGATAGTGTGTGGGATGTAGTTCTATGAGAGGTCATTGGAATCTTAGAGACATACAGTCTGACTACACTGCATCTTAAACTACATTCTCCTACTTTCCCGGATTGTGTGTCAAATTTGACCCATCACAGCTAGAGATATAATGCGACCTTTTGAAGTCCAAACACGGCTGGAATGGAATTTCTGAATGAAAGAGAATAACACTTTTGACTCAGAATGTAGATTAGTACAAATACTAATGAAATAATAACATATATATGTACATACATTCATATTTCTGGAGTTATATCTGCTTTTATAACTAGCACACATTTCAAATTTGAAGCATTGAATATGGTTTAGGGTTTAAGAGATTTGAATACATGTAATTTAGTAACACTGGCCACATCCATTGTTAAACACAGCAAATTTCTGAAAGTTGTTGAGGAAACGTGTCAATAAGTAAAAAGTACATTGAACGTAGAAAACATACAGATTGTACTTTACATCTCTTATAACAAATAAGTAAATGCTACTGCAGACCTCCCAACCTGCGAAAACTCATTTCAAAGTTTCAGATTTCAGACATCCCAGAGATCTAGAACTCATTTCAGTCCCGAGTCCTGAGTCCGCCAGTGACCTCAATCATCAAACCAGACATCAATACACAGCAGCAAGTTAAAATAATGTGAGCTATGCCAATGGAAAAAAATTATTAAACTAATCTCAACATGCCTTTTACAGTAATTTCAACCCACCATGGGCAACTGAATTACCAAACAGTGCAGAGAGTTGTGTAATAACCAATCAAAATGCTTTCTGTTTCACTCTCTCGCCACGTCAATTGCTCTAGCAAAGAAATTACCATTGATTGAACACTCGCTCACTCTGTCTCTCTTGCTCTCTCTCTCCCTTGCCACCCGCTCTCGCTCGCTTTTCTGAGATCCATTCATCTATCCATCTTCAACCGCTTATCCGTGATTGGGTTGCGGGGGCAGCAGCTCAAGCAGGGGACCCCAAACTTCCCTTTCCCAAGCCACATTAACCATCTCTGGCTCCCAGGCCAGTGTGGAGACATAATCTCTCCACCTAGTCCTGGCTCTTCCCCAAGGCCTCCGCCCCTGCTGGACGTGCCTGGAACTCCTCCATAGGCACACCTCCCAGGGGGCATCCATAGATGCTGAACCACCATCTTATTCCCTTGCAAAGAAGCAGCAGCTCTACTCTGAGTTTTTCACGGATGACTTGGCTTCTCACCCCATCTCTAAGGAAGAAGCCAGCCACCCTCCTGAGAAAATCTATTTTGGCCGCTTGTACCTGTGATCTCGTTCTTTCAATAATGAATCACCCTTCATGACCATAGGTGAGGGTAGGAATGAAAATTTCCCTGTTGATCGAGAGCTTTACCTTCCGGCTCAACTCTCTTTTCTTCACAATGGTGCGGTAAAGTTAATGCATTACCAGCTGCTCTGATTATTTGGCCATCTCCTGCTCCGTTGTCCCCTCACTCGTGAACAAGACCCCGAGGTACTTGAACTTCTTCACTTGGGGTAAGGACTCATTCCCTATCTGGAGTAGGCACTCTATTCGTTTTCTGCTGAGCACCATGGCCTCAGATTTAGAGGTGCTAATCCTCATCTCTACCAATTCACACTCGGCTGCAATCTGATCCAGTGAGTACTGAAGGTCATGGACCAATGCCATCAGGACCACATCATCTGCAAAAAGCAGCGATGAGTTTCCCAGCCCACCGAGCCGCAATCCCTCCCCACACCGACTACTCCTCAATATCCTGTCCATGAATATCACAAACAGGATTGGTGACAAAGCGCAGCCTTGGCGGAGACCAACCCCCAAAATGAAACGAGTCAGACATGTCAAGAATCTGCCTTCTCCGAATCCACAAAACAAATGTAGACTGGAAGGGCATACTCCCAGGCCCACTCCAGGATTATTGCGAGAGCTAAGAGCTGGTCCGTGTTTCCACAAGTTCTTCAATATGAGGTTCGACAAATGGCAAAACCCTCCTCTCCAGCACCTTGGAGTAGACTTTACCCTGGGGCTTTGCCACTGTGGAGTTGTTTGACTACCTCAGTGACCTCCCCCAGGGATATTTGCGATGATCCCCCATCAGCCTTCAGCTCTGTATCTACTATGGTGAGCATGTTAGTCGGATTCAGGAGTTCCTCAAAGTGTTCCTTCCACTGTCCAATGACATCCTCAGTTGAGGTCAACAGTGTCCAATCCTTACTGTACACAGCTAGGATGGTTCCCCGCTTCCCCCACCTGAGGTGGCGGACGGTTTTCCAGAAACACTTTTATGCTGATCGAAAGTCGTTCTCCATGGCTTCTCCGAATTTCTCCCACAGCGCTTCATTTCTTCTGCTATGGCAGATGCTGCAGCCCTTTGGGGCAGTCAATACTTTGCAACTGCCTCCAGAAACTTCCTGGACAACATGTCCCTTCTTCAGTGCCTTCTTCAGTCGCACAGCTTCCCCAACTACCGGTGTCCACCATGATGTTCGAGGGTTACCGCCCCTTGAGGCACCTATGACCTTGAGACCACAGCTCTACACTTCAGCTTCAGCAATGGAAGCTTTGAACATTGCCCGCTCAGGTACAATGTCCCCAACCTCCACAGGAATGCCAGAGAAGCTTTCCCGGAAGTGTGAGTTGAAGATCTTACGGGCAGGGGCCTCCTCCTGGTTCTCGGTTCACCCGCACTACCCGTTTGGGCTTACCAGGTTTGTCCAGAGTCTTCCCGCACCCCTTGACCCAACTCACCACCAGATGGTGATAAGTTGACAGCTCTGCCCTCTCTTCACCCGAGTGTCCAAAACATGCGGCCTCAGGACAGATGATACGATCAAAAACCGCTGCCTTCCGGCTCAGCTCTCTTTTCGTCAAGGTGCAGTAAAGTGATTGCAATACCGCTCCCGCTGCTCCAATTCTCTGGCCAATCTCCCGCTCCATATGAGCATCCTTATGTTCGGACATAGGGTTTGTAATAAACAGTCCATGACTAGCACAGAAGTCTAACAGCAAATGGCTGCTCGAGTAGTGGGCCCATAGGATGAAGAGGAGGATAGTGCCATGTTGCTTGTTTGGGCTATGCCCGGCTGGGCTCCGTGGCAAACCCAGCCACCAGGCGCTCTCCAGAGAGCCCTCTCTCTGGGTCTGGCTCCAGAAGGGGGCCCCGGGCTTAGATTTTTCTTTCCTACCCTCACCTATGGTCATGAAGGGTGGGTCATGACCGAAAGAACTAGATGACAGGTACAAGCGGATGAAATGTGTTTTCTCAGGAGGGCGGCTGGCATCTCCCTTAGAGATAGGGTGAGAAGCTCAATTATCCTGTGAGGAACTCAAAGCAGAGATTATTAGGAGATTATTTATCCACACTGGCCTGGGAACGTCTTGGGATCCCCAGTCAGAGCTTGCTAACATGGCTCTGGAAATGGAAGTTTGGGGTCCCTTGCTGGAGCTGCTGCCCTCGCGACCCGACTCCGGATAAGCGGGTAGACTGATGGATGGATGGAACTTCGGATAGTTTTAATATCCATTTCCATTTAATTATTTGTGCCTTCCTGAATAACGGATTTGGATTCAGGTACACTCCTAATCCATATAACAACCTGCTAGATACATTTCATTATTGTCAAAAACAAAACATTAAAACAAAACAAAAACTGAAGAAGAAAAATATAAAAATCTCCATGTTTCTGCTCAGTATGTTGGCATTTTGCAGTATGATGTAGTCAGAATGACAGCAGTAAACAATGATAAAGCATTATGTGTCATTATGTCACAATGTATGCCTAAAAACATTGCTTAGGTCAATCTGTGTTGGGCAGTAACTAGTTACTATAATAATATTACATTTTTCAGTAACTAGTAGTGTCACTTATTACTATTTCCAAAACGCTAATAACTTTACAATTACTAATCCAAGTAATGCTGCATTACTGCATTACAAGAATGATATTTCTGGTCCTAGTAAACTTAGGATAGGCTAATTGAACCAACCTGTCCATTCATCTGGTTTGAGAGGCTGCAATGTTTTCACATTGGCTGATTGTTGACTCCTAAGGTTAATTATTGTTCCAATGACGTGGATTCCATTCTAAAATGAGCTGGCTACACAGGTTGTAATTTTTTTGAAAGGGGGCGAGGTAGGGTAGTGATTGTGAAAGTAATATAGTAACTAATCAGTAACTAATTACTTTTAATATCCAGTAAAAAGTAAAGTAATATTATTACTTTTTGAAGGAGTAATAAGTAAATACTAACGTATTACTATTCCTGAGTAACACTGCTTAGCAGAAACAGACTGCACATGGCTAAAACTACATTCTGCCTGCCACAGGAGCGCAGAATGGCAAGTTGCAGTTTCCTACTCACCCTTGCATTCATAGGAGGGTCAAGGGAAGAGTGGGAGTTCTGTGCAACAACAATGGAGGAGATGCATAAGAAGAGACAGTTGCGTGATTCCACTTTTTTAAAACGGGCACTGAAATAAAGGGTAGTGACTACCGTAGGCTACACTGATTACAGAATAAGCCGCAAGTTAGAATCATCCAACGTCAAATGAAAATGCACAATGTGCACTTTCTGTGGACTGGCCAAGTTGCTGTACTTGTGCACATCTGTCCTGTGGCGTAGCTAAAGGAAGACAGAAGAAAGCTTCAGAATGGTGACGATCTTCAAGATGCTGTTTAATTATTTGTTGGCTAAATTATAATATGCTGGTTTTCAATCACTGACAAGGTAGACACATTACATCCTATAACATCAAAACCACATATTACAACGTTATTATAATGATGAATAATGGAATAACGCATTACTCTTTGTTAAGTATTAACATCATGGACTGTTATTTGTCTTAACAATTGTGTTTTCAAAAACTATATGTCTGGATACTTTTTCAAACAAATATAACAGACAGCGTGGCAACACAATGGATCTACTGTGTGTCCATGAGGGAAGTTCAACGGAGAAGTTCATGAATAGAATACACCGACATAATTCTAATTCTTCCCCCAGTACGGGAACATTTTCAAGGCTGTCTGACTCCATTCCCTTGTCCATCCGTGTGCAAGGAGATCGAGATTAGCTGACTGCAGAATGAAAACCCAGAAAGCTCACCTGCTCGCCCTTGATATTGAAAATATAAAATCCATTCCCAGATTTAGACATCTCTCGCCACCAAAAAAGTGGTCTATTCTGTGTGGAGCCACAGACTCTGGCAACCTGCCTTTATGGCTCAACCTAGATGTCTTAGTTATTGGGATGAAGAAATCCCTGTCGGTGGACATTCATGAGAGAAACCCCATCCCCCTATTCTTCCCCTCAGTAAGGTGAGGTTAATTTATATTTCTCAAGCCTGTTCGTCTATCCTTAGAAATGGATTCAGTTGAAGTGTTTGGCACCGGATAGCATGCCGGATCGTTATCGGCATGCTATCATTCTGCCGGGACAGCGCAGCCATCATCACAAATGGCCGTTTTTCAGTGGAATAAAACATATGAATTAAACTTCATAAGCTTATCTGGTCTTTGATATGTAGAAATCCCAAGGTTTATTTCCACATTAATCCCACACCCGTCTATTGCTTTGGCTCTTTGATGCATGAAGTGTAGGTTTAGAAAACCCGGAATCTGCCAGGTATATTTATATAACTGCATGTTTTACCCATCACTTGAGCTTTGGGCCCTCTATTTCTCTCCCCATAGTGTTCCCTCTCTCTCACACACACACAAAGATGTTTCCCTAAGAATTTCATTACAAAAGGCAACCATATGCATTGAAATACTGCCGGCAACAGGGGTCATGTAGCCCGATACTGAATTTCCCTCTCCTTTGTGCAATCTTAATTGTCTGTCATTTCTGTCTGCAGTCCCGTCTGTGTGCGCTCCAAATAAAACCTATGGAAACATGAAAGGTGGAGCACTGCCCTCACTTTCATCAAGGGATCGCTTTCCGGGCCTTGCTGTGGCTACCCCGGGCTTGTGTTACGCACCTCATACAAGTATCTCTTGTTTCACCGATGCACTGCCCCATCTGGGCGCTGGGCTAATCTGTCAAGCCGAGCTCCCAGGCAAATTCTTCGGCAGCGTAATAGACACTGTTACAAACTCTCCTGCCTATTCTCCTCATGCTTGTTTTCCCCTCATTTTTTTGTGTGGAGGGCTCTCCTGATGCCCTCTGATGCTGCTGACAGTTGGAGCTGAGGCTGGATGCCATGGTGAATTTTTATCGTGCTACTGCATCTGTCATTGTTTTCACCAAGGCGTTAACCTCTACGCGTCCTCGCCAGCCACGTTGCCTCAGTTGTGCAACTGCAAGCAAAACAGATACCTTCAAATGCGTTGTTGGTAACAGATTCTTCCGACACACAGAGTTTTTGGGCCAAACTTTTGACAAGCGTTTGGAAAACCTCTGGGGAATTAGGTCACCGAGGAGTGGGAAAGAGGTTCCTCAAGGGACCTGGACTGTATTTCTCCAGCTCAACTAATTCGCTGCACAACAACACAAACAATTTCTGATGTGTCCTTCACTTCTGCCTTAATTACATCCTTTTGATCCCTGAAACATTCACCCTGGTGTTAGCCTCACCCTTGAGCTATACCTGCCAGTGTTCAAAAAACCCTATTTAAGCTAATATGCACTGGACATTGTGCTGTTGCATTGTGTTACCACTGTAATCAAAAACATGTTGCTTTGCTGTTCTTAGTCTACTAATAGTGCCAAAAATATTACATAATGTGTTTTCTTATGATACAACGGTATACTGTATGTTCTGTATGATCAAATGTATTCAGAGATTTGGACAGATGTGTCAAAAGTTCACAGTAATAACTTAAGTAGAAGTACAGATACTTGTGTAAAAAAAAAAAGACTGGTAAAAGTAAAAAAAAAACGATTCACCTTCTGTACTCAAGTAAAAGTCAAAAAGTATAAGCTCTGAAATGTGCTGAAAAGAAAAGTAAAAAGGAGAAATTGTGAAAGACATTCTGGGCAAACGCTAACTGAACCTCGAGAGGACATTAATGTTTAAATAATAAATATAATCTGAATAATGTTATTATAATACATCCTGATGCAGTTTTTTTTGCATGCTTACATACTCTCAAAACTTAATTCAAATCCTAACATAACACCAAATACAAAAATATTGCAAATGCATAGAAATACTGTAAATTACAAATCTATAAAATGTTATACTATTTATAACAGATAGACCAACAACAGTTGCTTCCCATTGTGTCCTGTTTCCAGGGATGGATCAGGGATGCCAAAAGATTATTTCTTAGTGTATTGCCCAAGATGACATTCGATGTAGATGAGAACCTGTGTCTAAATGCAGAAGAGTTGACTAGCATTGCTACAAAATCTGTAGATGATGTAGGCTATAGTCGCCAGATACGACACTTAATAAATATTAGGTTGTTTTGAAAATGTAATGAGTAGAAAGTACAGATATTTGTGTAAAAATCTAAGGAGTAAAAAACATAAAGTTGTCAGAAAAATACATTCTTGAGTAAAGTACAGATACTGTACCTGAAAAGCTACTTAAATACAGTACTGAAGAATTTGTACTTAAGTACTTCCCAGCACTGGATTTTGAAAAGAACCTTGTTTTATTATAAATAATCAGCCAACATAATTTATAATTGTAAAGATATTGTAGCGGCAAAATGACTAACTGGTTTGTGGCTCGTCCTATGGCCCTTTCTATAGTTGTCTTCCACTTTGGGGAGTGCAGGGTATAGTCTGACTCGCAGGCGCGGCTTGAATAACAACAGAATTCCAGCGTGAATTGTTAAATGTAAGAGGTTTTATTGCAGCAGAAAACAAAATGTAAAAAAGAATAGGCTTTAGCGGTACGCAGCGGCTGAGGTCAATAACTGTGCTGTCACGCCCTCTCCGCCATGCTCAAAGTGCACCTTTATTTATAGGTGCGCCTTCCACCTCCGCACCTGTAGAGGGTGCATGGCGTGGCTCACATACACCCACCAATAACAGAAAACATAAGAAAAATTATGAAAAATGTAAACATGGTTTCTAAAGGTATCTTTAATTAATTGTGATCATTTTACATACAGCAAACAAGTTGTTGACCATTGACATCAGAAAATATCACGCAAAGAACTACATTTCCCGTATGTTGACCATTTGAAACCACATTGTGAGTGAATGTCTCACTCAGAGGACTTTGCTCAGTAAAAGTCAACCTTGCCTTCTTTACAGTATACAAAGGGGCCGTGTAATATGCATTATACTGTATGTCTAGCAACACACCTAGCAGAGAGTAAAGCTCTATTCACATTCCAGGCCTGTTATTCACTAGCGTTATAGTTTATTTGTCCACTGGTAAGATAAACCATAACAGTCTCAGCACCCCTATTATGGACCTGTGACACAAACCGGTTTGTTTGAACAAGAGAAAATACTCTCACATGACAAATCGTCCAATAACAGAAGATAATGCATACATGGCCCCAAACACAGATAATGCCACTGGTGAGCTGCAACGGCAGAAATTATTACACTATTGCTATAGAGCACTTTCATGTTTTTTGTCCCCTCTCTTCATGAATGAATTTGTAGTAAATAAATAATATTTCTAAGTGAAATAATAAACATGCTAACTCTAAAGTTACATTTGTTTGGGCAGTATTTGATAGAATATTCATATGCTGGAATTATATAGCACTGAACAATAGTGCTGAAAGTATCGCTACAATTTGCCAGTAGTATATGATGTGTATGTCATAAGGGCCTATTCCATAATCAGTAACTTACTGTACATTAACTTGCTGTAGATATATTTAAAGTTCTTGACAGCAACAAATTCTACTCATCTGTCTGTAAAGAGTGTGTTCTTCTTCTGTAAGCCATATGTTTTGAGGCTTGCACCCTCCCTTGGACTAGCTTTTGGCTTTGGTTTATACAGCACATAACATTAGCAAGAACGTTCTCCACCACACAAACACAGTCATCTACTCAGAGCATGCAACCAGAGTCACAATAGTTTAAGGTTAAACACATCTTACCCTTATATTTAGTTGCTATTTTTATCTATATTTAACACTATACATACATACATATTATACATTACTGTATGCGTTTACAATATTGTTTATAATAAAAACACTTGACTCTAAGCATAAACATACACAATTGCACGCATGCACACATTTACACGTAAATACTGGAAATACATGGATAGCCAAGTAAAACCACACATTATTGCATGGTTTGTTTTGAGTGACTAAATGGTTTTAATTAGCAATAAGCTGTGGCATTCCCTCAGTGACTGCTTATTGCCTGCCTATCACAGCCACATCCTGATGTGTCCCTGCAATGAACTTTCAGAAAAACATACACACAAAAAAAGAAAGAAGAAAAAAATGGCTACAGAGCAGTGCACGCAGGCTGCCTGCCACAGCAGAGAACATCCCCATCATAATCATGCTCAATTGTCCCCTAATTGTCCTCTTCTCTTTGCCTAGAAGAAGTTGCTGACATGAGTAATTCGGCAATCAGGATGGCATTAGTGCACGAGCGGAAAACCAAGACACAGTTATACTATAATGTATGGACCCCACTGGGGGTGTAAATAAGCAGGAAAATACTCACATCTCCCTTTGAAGTGACGGCTGCTCCCAAATTAATCTCTTAGTCACACTGGTATCAGAAGGATATGGTTGTTAGCAGTACCCTGCTCTGATCTGACTGCACGTATGGCTCTTATTACAATGTGACTCCTGATTGATGCCCCACAGGGAAGCTTATTGTGAGTAAACATACATATTCCTGCTCTTTTTAGAAGTCCGCTGGAAAGCGTCAGAAGCTCTGCCCACCACACACTGAAAACACATTGCAAAGGCTAGGATGTTGTTGTGTGGCGCAATCTGCACCACTTTGTTTGTGGTAGAGCCAGGGCTGTGCAGACTTCAAACATCAGAAGTGATCCAGCACAAAGAACAGGCAGCCAGCAGACCACTGAAATATAGCCTATTGTGGATTTGACAGTGCAATCGCTTATTAGCTTTTAGTCAAGCTATTGTCACATTGCATTGTAGCCTACAATTTCTTGTTATAGTTTTTCTTCTCACTAGTGCCATACCACTACCTACCCCTAGATGGCAACATATAGGCTAAACCAGCAGAGATGTCTGCTTTACAATTGAAATCATAAAATTAATGTCTTAAATAATGAGATTGGCTTCAAATCACACTTTATCTAATAATAATAATTGCTTCAGCTGTCTGATTTAGCTGTCAGGTTTTTTTCGGTGCAGCAAAATGGTCTCGCCCAATCTCGCTCTCTCTAAAGTTTCCAGTAGGCTACTGTAGGCAATTGATATGGATATTGTTAAACATGGTTATGGAAAAGTACAAATGCATACACACTAGACAACCCTACCAATTATTACTATTATTATTATTATTATTATTATTATTATTATTATTATATGACTTACTTAAATCGCGAGTCATGCAGACAGAACGGGCGATGAACCATTCTAGGGTATGTTGTTGTGTAGACAACGCATGTCATTGACAGATATCTACAAATGTTTTTTATGACGAAAACATGTTAGTACAAGCACTCCCGGAAGCCATTGAGAATGCATTGCAGAGCCTGCATTTTAAAAAAAATGTTTTAACATGTACATCTATGAGAGCGATCTGGACGATTTTCAGCCATTTTGAAATCGCCCTAGCAGGGGCGGGAGGCTATACGTACTCCATAGAACTTTGGACGCTGATTGGATTAAGATACTTAGAAGCAGGACAGTCAGCTAGCGTTACACTGGTAAAGTTTGACATTCCCTCCTCTCTCTTTCTCCCTTTGTTGGTTTGTTGCCCCATCGGCCTAAGGAACAAACCGTCCCTGAGTGATAAGGGAAAAAAGGGTTGTAATTTAAAAACTAACAATGTTGTAGGACAGACTGGAAATGTTATGTATTTCTGCATTCAGACAAATTAACATAATCAGGGAAATGTATCTATAATTTTGATTGTTTTATAAATTATAGTATTGTTTAGTGTGAACTGGGAATACATTTAAATGTACAGTTAAATTTGTATCAGACTATATTATTTTCTGTTTTGTACTATACTTTGGGAATAGTTAGTGTTAGTGTTAATTTTAAATGTATGTAATTCATGTCAATAGAACATATATTGAAATATGTTTTTATTATGCATTTAAATTGCTAAAAGGCATTTAATTAAATTAATTTAAGATGAAGAGTAGAAACTTAGTGGAGACTAATCTTAAATTAACAGTTTGTGGTTAATTTAAAGAGGGATTATTATTAAAGAGCAATCATATTCCCTGCAAAAATAATGACTTAAGAAAAGTACTTTAAAGTAGGTCATGTATAGTGTGGAGAAATTGAGAATTGAGAGAAAAAGTTCCTCAAAACTCCCTTGGGGGGGATTCAATGAGATTACCCCACCCCCTCTCCCCCCAAAAAACGAGAAAAAAGATTGAATTAGTTGGGCCGACAGAAAGACGAAATGCTAGAATGTAATGGCAAGTAACAAGCTTGTGACAATTCACCAGGCAACTTCACAGAGGGGAGGGCTTTGGTGGAATGCCTGAGAAGGGACCTTTTCCCTGTGCTGTGTTATTCTAACAAACAATGTCAATGAGATGGCATCCTACCTTTCACCAATTTGCATGGTTGTCAGAAGACTGAAAGCCAGTTTAAAGGTACATCCTTTATGTGCCGGAGAAAGGATTAGAGGCAGGCCCACAAAGAGGCTTTGATTTCTTTTGCAAATATGTATATGACGTTTGGCTAAGAAAAGTTAGGAGTGAGATTTCAAAGTGAAAGTTGTCTGCAGTAAAAGTATACAAAATATGATATTCACATAATTGGTAAAGTACTCATTTTATTTGACAGAATTCTATTTATTTTCACGAATCTTTCCTTTTTACCTTCTTTTTGTTTGTGAGGAACGGGGGGAAGGCTCTCCTGGGCGTGGGCTATTCACAATGTCTCACACCCAGATCACACAAGGAGCACGTCCCTGTGTGTGCATGTGCGCCATATGCACTTTGCAATGAGGTTAGAGTGCAACCCTCATTAGCATGTATAAACTCCCTGTGTCAAGAGGGTTACCTTTGACCCTAAACATACAAAATCTTCCTCAAAACCTGCCTGACACAACGCATATACAAGTCAATGAATGATATGTCCGTCCAGCTGCTTAAAATAGTGAAATCCCTTCATTTAAAGACAACATTTCACTTAATTTACTACTGATTATAGTTTTTTATATATTTGAAACATGGAATACAAATACATCTGATAAAGTACACATTTTAAATTGTTATTAACTTTGTTGCATCTGTAAAAGATTGGAGCAACATTCAAAAATGTTTACACAGAACTTGACAAATCAGCAATTGATTCACAAATTTGAGTCACTTTAATCATTTGTCTACTACGTAGAACATTTTCCAACAAGTGTGGTTAAGGTTATAGGGTTTACACGCACGCACACGCGCACACACAAAATACACACTTCTTCATGCTTAAAGCTTAAGAGATCACCAGCGAGGCGATGTCCCTTCGGTGGCAGTACGGCACAATGTGTTCCAGTTCACTTTCATCATGTTGTACCAGCTGAACATGGTGTAGCTTTCAGCCTTGCCCTGTGGGAAAGTCTGTATTTTCTCTCCCTGTGTGTGCGTGTGCACGTACATTGGGTTGTGTGTGTGTGTGAACGAAAGAGAAAGAGAGATGTTGTAGTGCTATGTTGTCCCCAGCTTTCACAGTCACTGTCATATAGTGCTTCCAGCATGGATTGGTCACATAGAATCTGTGTATGGCAGAATTGGATGAATGCTTCCTTGAGTCGAGTATCAGAATGCCAGTGGTGGGGATACACTTTTTTTTTTTTTTACATTTTCTTAGTTTCATTGGCCTACTGTATGTGGCTTTTCATGTCCTCTTTATGGTTTTTAGAGCTCCTTGTGAAACTAGCTCCTTGAGCTCAGCTGTAAAGTTATGTGAAGTCTTCCTTTAGTTGAACAATTATATATATATATATATATATATATATATATATATATAATTTTTAAAGGAGAAAATAACAATGTCCTGATTGTTTAGATATATGGTAGCTCCAGACATCTTCTACCTGAAGTAGGTGGTGTTCTCGTATACTTATTATTATATTAACTGTCTCTCCCAACATGACTAAATACCACCTATGTATTTGAAACTCCCTGTAAATGTGTTAATGAATCTAGTAAACTGCTGCCAAATTTGTCTTCATCTGGGCTATTCATATTTTTGGCTAGCACAATACACCGGAAAATATGTTAACATATATGAATAACACAGGCTATAAAAACATTAATATAGATACATTTTTCAGTATCAGTCTGTGTAGTCATTCAGGTACATCTGGTCCTACCTGAATGGAACGTATTTCTTCCTATCTTCCTATCTATTCCTAACTGCCCGTACACATGCTTTTGGTCGCTTCTGACGTCAGTTTGTGGGTGTCTGGTCTGTCTTGTGCTGATTGGCTATTGCTATGGCAACCTGTCTATTTCTTACTCTATTTATAATGTGCCCCACCAAGGCCGATAAGTCACCTCTTCCCCCACACCTTCTCATTATGAGTTGATAACATTTGCTTTAATATAGAGACCCCAAAAGAGTCTTCATTTGTAATATTGACCATGTATTGCTATTATTGCGAATACCACAATAAAGATCACATTTTAAATGTATTTATTATTTACAATTTGGCATTGATATCTCCACAATCATTGTACTGTATGATGTAAAACTTGTAGTGTATGTTTATAAACTGAAATTAAAAAGTTATAGTGTCGCCTAATGCTTATGATAAACTAAAATAAATGCTTTAGCATCACTCTATTATTGAACAAGAGTGAAATCTACAAGCTTAACAAAGTTAAACTTTTTTTTATAATTTTCATATTGTAAATCAAACTCACCAAGCATACAGTGTTCTATATATATATATATATATATATTTTTTTTTTTATATATATATATTTTTTTTAATATACTTTTTGACCGCTTTATTGTGTTTTCCCTATAGGCTACTCCATTGTGAAAAGTAGAAAAGACTAATAATGTAAAGATGCACTTTACTGGCTCAGACAATAATGATATTGCCTCCAAATGCTTATGTAAAGCCAACAGTATTCCATGGGTGTTTGAAAGAAACGCCATAATCATTTGTGGAGCTGATAGGTACAATTAATATGCCTTCAAACAGTCTTTCAGGGATGGAAACAATACACAGGAAATGGATGTATGCTATATGTTTCATCCAGAAGAAATATTTGAATGTGCCGCTGTCTGTTAAATGTAAACCCAGAGAGGCTGGGCTTGTGTAGTGTCAAATCCAGTAAATAATTAGCTGACTCAGAGCAATGTGGATATCTTTAGAAACCTGACCTCGAGACGCAATAACATAGATATATAAACACCTACACTATTGGCTAAGAGTTAGGAATCTTTTTGTCTTTTCTTTTTCCCAAACTGAAATGATACCTGTAACATTATCATTAGTTTGAAATGTATTGTTCCGTTTTTGTACGGTGAAAACGAGTACCACTGTTACAACACAATCAATGTGTCTTCCTACAGGCAACAATAATTATTGATATCACTGTTTGTTTTCAAGGTTATTCTAATATTGTATTATGTTATAATTCAAGAATTACTAACTGAGATCCAGTGAAGCCACAAACATAAATATCCAACAATAGTGTGTTTGGCAGGGTAACAATGACACCACTCTCAGCCATTTGCCAAAGCTAGCCCCAAAACATTGTTCACTCATGATCAGCAATGAAATCAGTCCTCAGAAATGTATGTAATAACCAAACATGATCTGTTGGTGATTATCCAGTACACGGCCACGGTAGTGGGGATCCAGTGTACAGAAGTGGCCTTGGGGAGGCCCTCCCCCTTCTGGAGCACTAATGTTTACAGTGGTTTAGGGCCGTCCGTGGAAGGCATACAGGAGACTCTGGCTTGTGTTTGTCTCTGTTCCGAGGGCTGCGGTTAGGCTGGAGCTCATCTGGTGACCTTATGGAGCTCTCATCCATTCTCCAGCACTGCTTGTTTCTTTCTGTCCTGTCCTCTCTTCTACCTCGTCCCCTCCCTCCCTCCCTCTCTCTCCACCCACCCCACAATTTACCCCAAAAATCCACCATTACATCCCACTTTCCCCCACCGTGGTGCCCGCATTGCTTCCAACCCTACTCTTTTTCTCTTTTTCTCTCACTTTCCTCTCCTTGCCTGTTCTGCTCATTGTACTTGGCTGTCACTAGTCATACATGTCATGCGCCGGTATGTGCTGACGGCTGTGTTTTGCTGAGCCCTTTCATGTGTGCGTCGTGTGCGGCAGTCGCTGGATTGGGACGCCCCACCAGTAAATCAGTTTGTCACATGGGTATGAAGACCTGCTGAGACCACAGGGTCACGGCCAGGTTTTGTGGCTCGCTTCTCTTCTGTGTCCTCTTATGGCCTTGCAAGTCGTAGCTTGAAGCAGAAGGACCCTCGACAAGCCCTGCTATAGCTAAGTAGATGAGGGAGGTTTATGTTGCATGTTTATGTTGCTCTTCTGCCTTGCACTGTTCGCAGACACCTGGGCTTTAAGATGGAGTGATGGAGACGGGATGGATAGGTGTTAAAGTAATGGAGAAGTGATGGAGTGGTGGAGAAGTGATGGAGAAGTGATGGAGTGGTGGAGAAGTGATGGAGAAGACATTCAGCAAAAAGATGAAAATGAAATTGCTAGAAATGCACTGCCTGGAGGTAATGGAACCCAACATCACCTGGCATGCAGTGTGCAATGTCATGTTTCAAGTGATTATGATGCACTCCAATAATAATAATAATAATATATATATATATATATATATATAATCTAGTGGGGGTAAAAGTTTGATTAGGGTTTTACTAAGCACATTATATATGAACATGAATGTACTGAACACATTGTGCAGAAAATAATTATCTAAAAAAAATAGTATGCAATATTGTTAGCAGTTAGCAAGTTACTCAGGAATAGTAAAATGTTACTATTTACTTATTACTCCGTCAAAGAGTACTAATAATGCTTTACTTACTGGGTATTAAAAGTAATTTGTTACGTTACTAGTTGCATTACTACAGTATATAACTTTCACAATAACTACCCTGCCTCGACCCTTCTGAATGAATGAATGACAAATTGTGTAGCCAGCTCATTTTAGACTTGAATCCTTTATTGGAACAATAATGAACCTTATGAGTCAACAATCAGCCAAAGTGAAAACATTGCAGCCTCTCAAACCAGATG
>JAODTR010000008.1:1593629-1598629 GCA_025399935.1 Amblyopsis rosae | reverse complement strand
TGCTGCTTCCAAAATAACAATGACTGGAGAAGTGTTTAGAGACTATATGTCAACTAAAATAAAAAATAAGACTTAGGCCAATATTGTAGTATGCAAGCCATATGACATAGACACACATGCACTTTAGTTGCTTATATTGTGGGGTGTGCTCTAATTCTCTAGATATTGACCCATATAGCAAGCACATTGCTGATGATATACAGCATGACATAATAGGCTGAACTATTGTAGTTTGCAAATGCTCTCAACCCCCAGCTGTAATCTAAACATTTAGTGAAAACACAGGATTACATTGTAAATTCACCTGGCTTCCAACCACACAACACACAAAACACTACAGCCAAGGAGCTGACTTTTCTCCTTCCCAAAGGCATTTGCAAGGGTGGGTAATGAACGGGTGGGCCCCGATTTTGATGTGGTTAGGGGCTGAGGGGAGAGAAATGTGAGAAGGGGTGTTAATTGTTTTGGCTCTTTGCTGAGGAAACGTATCAACATTAGATCTAATGGAGGTTAAAGACTCTCACTGCCATAGGGGCTGGAGCTAATGAATAGCTAGGCAGCAATGAACAGAGAAATAGAAGTACAGGTTTAGAGAGAGAGAGAGAGAGAGAGAGAGAGAGAGAGAGAGAGAGAGAGAGAGAGAGAGAGAGAGAGGAGCATTTGGGTTTACCAGAAGGGATCTTATTACATTGAGTTATATGTTTTATTATGTCAGTAGCTTAAAAGATTTGCAAAGAGAACTCATTAAGATACATTTATATGAAATCAATTTTAAGATAAGAGCTTAATAATCAAAAGCCCAGGCATTTGTAACAACAGTAGGGGAGCTGTAGGGCAACTTGAATTACCCCCACACCCAAAAGTTATTAAATTATTTTTTTCTCTCAGGCCTGAAATTTGAAAATAATGTATGGGGTACTTTCTAATAAACATGGTTACAGTAAATCTGTTTTGCCAACACATGTTGCATAATTTCAGGAATTCCAATGCCAGCATGTAATAATGTAGATTGCAGAAGTTAATTATTATCAAGTCAAATAAGAAATGTGCATAAATATTAGTATGTACAAAGAAAACAACACACTGATTTCAAAGTCATCTATTTCAGTTGATTGCATAAAGCTAAAATAAGACCAACATTTTGAACTAAAATCTGCTGACAATGGAGTAGGTATTTTTGGATAGTTTATTTGAAAATAAATTGTCATACCAATTCCCAAAAATGTTAATTGATAGTTAATTGAGAATTAAGGACCTTAAAAATGATATGCATACACATAACATACTAGTGGTGTATTTTAAGATTATTATTATTATTATTATTATTATTATTATTATTATTATTGACATCAAGACCATGTGAATGAGACGCTGTGACATTTATGTAGCACATTAGCAACTGTAACTGGTGTGTATGCAATCCTCTCAGTGAAAAGTATGGACGGCTGTGACTTAAAGTCAAGTCGTCACAATATTGGGAAGTCACAGCCTTCCATACTTTTCACTGAGAAAATAGTTCACTTACATGTTTCTGTTTACAGAAAGTGTTTACACTTACTATGAAGTTTCAGTATGGTTGACTGTTATCTACATTTGAAGACTGGACAGAACACTGAAGTTACTGTACTGAATTTTATAGGTTAACTGTAGACAAAGTCTCAATTCCTGCAGTATCACATGGGTGGATAGTGTGTCACTAATGCAAACATGTACAGTATATTATTTTTACACCTGGATGACATTGAATGAGATCCTATACCTAAATGCTGACATGAGATGCAATGTGTTTGTCCTTACCCAGAAATCACCTTGACATTTCAATGTAACACTGTTATATAGTGGAGTGAGATAACACAATACAGACTGACACTATTACCTTGCTCAGTGCCACTTTTCATAAACTGCTGGAAGAACGGCAGAAACAGACAGCCGTTTTTGTAAATCCTGCCTAACGCCCACCACTGGGGAATGTGGGAAATGGAGGCACTGGGTGGATTGATGCTTGTATCACATCATACTACAAATGTGGTTTTGTAAGTAAAGTTACAAAGTCACATATTGCAACTTTAAAACTATGATAGACTATGCAGTATTTATAAAGTTCACAATTTTCACAGAAACTATAGATGTATGCCTATAAAGTATATTTGCTTTTCAAATAAAGTACCATTATCTTTAAAACCTCACACTATTTACAGTAAATGCTTTAATCATATTACTGTTCCAACAGACTGTAAAGTCCCCCATATCACATGGAAACAAATTATACCTTTTTCTTCCATCAGTCAATAAAAAACTCTATAAACAAAAGAAGAAACCAAGACGACTACAAAGAGAGGAGTCTGGATACTAGGATGCTATTCCTGTGTACAGTATGTGCTAAGGTAGTCTTGCAGAGCCAGCCTACAGAACTGTACAGGACACGGCGCTGGTTAACTGTGTCAATACCTGCTGCTTGGCAGGAGATGTATTTTGATTGACATGCACAACGACCAACTACTTAATGTAAGTCAATGACCAAATAGGACGTTAAATTTACAATGAGAAATTAGTTGGATAACTAAATGACATGACACGGCTGTTTACAGCAGGGATGCACCGATAGATCGGAAGCAGATCGGAATCGGCTGATTTCCACAAAAACTACGAGATCGGTGGCAGTCCGATTATCCTTTCTAATGGTCAGTATGGAAAACCGATTTTTGTTGTTAATTAAATGGCTGTTGCGGGAGGGATAGAAAGACATTGCTTTCTTTAAATGAATGTAACGTGGAGACTGTTTAATCTATTGATATATTTGACAAACCTTAAGGTTTTTGACCCTCTTGACCAAAGTTGGCGGCACTCGTTCGTCGGCAAACTTAAGCAAATTTAAGATTAAACTCGTGATTTTTTAGATCCTTCAATATACATGTTATTGAGCACATTCTCCCGAGTTCTGTGATACATGAATCAGTCAGCTCAGACCAAATGTCCCGTGAAAAAAACAACCCACAGGTTAACAGGTTTTTGTCAAATTGGGTATTAGAGCACAGAATGTGAGAGCCACAGGTTGCCAGGTTTTATTCTAATCAGGTATTAGAGGACAGAACAGAATGTGAGAGATAGTACATTATAGTTTGTAGAGCTTTTTTTTTTATAATTTATGGAGTACCCCTTACTTTTATCAATATTGCTAACACTTCTGGGCGCTTCAACTATGTTATGTATATACTTAATGTTAAAAATATTTTTGTAAAGGAATTTATCAAAGAAATGCATTGCATGTTTATTCATATTTTATGATTTATGACATAACTGTGATACTTCACAAAACACATTAGCCATGATTGTGCTGTTTACATATAGGTGCAGGACTTGCAGGTGGAGTGAAAAATGAGCTCATAGTGAGTAAAAATAGTTCGGGAGCCAAAACTTATCTTAAATATATGAATAATATATATAAATAGTATAAAATCGGTATTGGTATCGGCCGATATTGCAGACTGAAAATGGACAATCGTATCGACCAAAAAAAATCCAGATCGGTGCATCCCTAGTTTACAGGTCTTGTAAATCTGTAAAATTTGAAGGCTATGGTTACTGCTTAAAATAAATATAAATATAATTAGTAAATAAAGCACTGCACTATTGTCGCACCGGATATTACGGAGACGTACTTGAGAGTGACAATGCTAACAGCCAATGTACATTGATAGTATCACTTCCAGAGAGTCCGAGAGTCCTGTGTTGAGCTACTGAGTGTATGTATCCGACGTTCAGCACATAGTTGCTTATGTGAAATGGACGGAGGATGCTGAGACTAGTAAGGGAACATTAGCATTACACAATATATAATATAGAATATACTGTAGCCGCATGAAATATTACATTACACTATATAGTTTTGCATTATAATGAAAAAATATATATACTGTACAGAACTAAATAAACTGTACTAAGAAGTGCAGTTCTCATACAGTAAATATTCAATACTGACCAACAAATGAGGACAGTCTCTCTCTCTCTCTCTCTCTCTCTCTCTCTCTCTCTCTCTCTCTCTCTCTCTCTCTCACAATTCAGTGGGTGGCAGGTTGCAACCTTGGTTTTTACATCAAGTCCTTGTTGAAGCATCATTGATCCCAGCTGAAAAGGAAACCATTCTGGAGTATGAAGTTCAATAACAACTGACTCACATTTCAAAGGGGGAAGGTTTGGAGAAAGGGGGGGCAGCTGATCTAATGCTTTAGCATAAGTGGCACTCAGCTGTTTCTGCCAAACATTGGCTTGCACCATGAAATCACTTGTTAAGGAGAGAGAAATAGTGTTCGACTTGTAATTGAACCATTTTATACCTTCCCCCCTTCTCTATTCTCCCCTCTGTTGCCCCCGATTTCTTCATTATTTCACCTCGTCCTATACCTCTCTTTCCCGAGTTTCCTTCAACACAAACACATGCACGCACGCATACACACACACACACACACACAGTGCTTTTGTATTAGCAGCAGTATCCATTAAAACACACACACACGTGCACACACAGAGCAAGAGAGAGAGAGAGTGTCTCCTTTTGTATATGCTGCACCCATCAAAATGCGGATCGATGTGCGGTGTCATTGTGTGAGGAGGTTATTTACGTGGGCATCCTATCTGCAGCTGCTGTTGTGTTTGAGCAAGAGGGGAACACAGCCAGAGAGTTTGTTAACACTGAAAGGGGGGGCACATCAAAGCAGGGGAGATAGAAAGAGGGAGGGAGGGGGAGAGAGAGAGAGAGAGAGAGATGGAGATGAGGGGCCGCAAAGCCACATTGGCAGAGCCTCCACGGGTCCCCCGCCAACCTGGCCTCTTGTGAAATGAGCACTTTCACAGTCAGTTAGTCTTTAAGTAATAGATATATTGAGTTCATCCCTTGTAACGTCAGACAACTCGTTTATTTATTTTATTTTCCCAGCCGGCCTCCTTCTCTTTTTGCACCTCACGCTTTCCCTCTGTCTTCCGTGTGTGTCTGGCCCCCCGGG
>JAODTR010000008.1:1572235-1582283 GCA_025399935.1 Amblyopsis rosae | reverse complement strand
AGACTGCCGTTGTAACCCCCCCCTCGCTCTCTCTCTCTCTCTCTCTCTCTCTATATATATATATATATATATATATATATATATATATATCTCAATTACATTACATTTTGTATGAAGGTTCAAAGACAATTGCAATACAATATCAAAATACAGTCTATCCAACAATTTGGACAATACATAAACATCAATGTAACAGAACACCTCTCTCTCTCTCTCTCTCTCTCTCTCTCTCTCTCTCTCTCTCTCTCTCTCTCTCTCTCGTCTTTCTTTCTTTCTTTAAACCGCGGAGGTCCCAACCTCTGCTGTTTTGACCCATCCATACCATCTAGCCCGTGTGCCAGACCTCTCAGGCTGGCCGTGTTGTCAAACAAGAGACCGGTCTCAGTGTGGGCAGCTTCACGGCAGGTTTCGCAGGCCTTTTCCCTGCCCTGGTGTCCAGTCAGCCTCCATCTGCCACCGCCTCGCCACCGCTCCCACCGGGGGGACACGGGGGTAATTCTGCAGTCAATTAGCAGAAGGGCAGCTTTTGTTCTCCGGCGGGCTCCCATGGGTCCTGTCTGCTCCGCTGCTCGCTCACCACGTCCCTATACGCATCTCATACAGTATATGCTGTCTCGTTTATTTGTTCATGGTTGTCTTTATGCTTTTATCCCCGTCTCATTCTACTGCACAACGCTCTCTTCCAGCCTTTGTTTGTTTACAGGGGTCTCTCTCTCTCCCTCTCTCTCGCTCTCTCTCTCTGTCTATCTCTCTGTCTCTCTCTCCCCCCTCCCACTCTCAAGCATGGGACTGATAAAGTTATTCAGTGTCTGGTTACCACATTTCCACCCCCCACACCCCCTACGTCCCCAGGCATCGACCTTTATGACATTGTTGGCCAAACGGTGTCGCCAGCAATGATGAGCCATAAAGAAGAGGTGCAATTACAGACAGACATTACAGAAGGCACTGTCCATAAACCGTATCACAAACAACATTACCAAATGCATCAATTGTGCACATTAAACAGTAGGCTACAGATGTTATGTATTGTGTGTGTGTGTCAAATAAACATTTGACAATACATTATTATTGAAAATTAATAAAGGCTTCTGAAATAAACCTTACTCATGTCAGTGATGTCAAAACACGGCGAATAGTAAATAAAGCCAAAATGACACCATAACACTTTATGTCTATAATTGGGATTTCAACCCAGCGGTACTATTAAACAGTTCATACTGTGTGGCTACATGCTCTTCATGTAAATGGACTGCATTTATACAGCGCTTTTCTAACCTTCCAGCAACTCAAAGTGGTGTACAGCATTGCCTGACACTCACCTATTCACACTTACATTCACACACCGATGGCAATTTCTGCCGTGCAAGGTGCGACCAACCACCGGGAGCAGTTAGGGTTAGATGTCTTGCTCAAGGACAACTCGACACTTGGTGAGGAGTTAGCCAGGATCGAACCAGCGACTTTCGGATCACCTGTCGCCCCGCTCTACTCACTGCACCACTTTCACCGTATGGGTATGCCATAACAGCACTAACGTCATCTCTTGTCATCCCAGTGAGAGGGCCTTAAATCTTCCATATCTCCCGACAGCTATAGTACGTTTAGATTTTTACTACAGGGCACCTTTCAAACGAACAAGCGCCACATTAAGCCACCTTCCACCTCGTCCTCCACCTCCTCCACTTCTTCATGAAATAAGGAAAGCTTGGTCGAATGGTAGAGTGATTCTTTTGGCTGTGTCTTTTGATCGATCCGGCACCCCGCAGGTCTTAGCCCGCTGTTGTCCCCCTGGTTCTACCTGGCCCCTACCGAGCCATACCTGTCTTAAGTTAATAAATCACTTCGGCGGCGATATAAAATATTCAAAGAGGGAAATGGGGTGGCGGTGTAGGTGCGGGAGGGACGGGATCAAGCAAGAGCAGGTTGAAGAATTCTTGAAACATTTCACGCTGTGACAGACTGTTCCGCGTAACCCACCGCCCCTGCTGCTGCTGCGTGTTCGAGGTTAGCGCGCGCGTGTCAGGGTGAAGCTGTGAGGCGAGGGAGATCTTCGTGTCACTCTAATACAGCGGAATTACACATTGTGTCGCTGTCGTTGGCATACAGGGTCTATGTACACCCTTTAGGCCCGGCACGCTTCCTTTCAGCCGCCGCCGTCATGGCGCTTAAAACGCTGCCATTTGGGCAAAGCTGGTCCTGACAGAGTGAGTGACGACGTAGCCGGCCAATCACATGACCCGTAATGGTCATAGTCACCATGTTCTCTTCCGTCCCAAGCCTCTTTTCTAACTTCAAGCATGCACACACACACACATTGTACAAAGACAAAAGAAAAAAACTGCATTTTATTTGGATTCATTGGAATTATTTGAGTGTCCCCTGGATAATCATTTTTTATTGTTTAAACCTCAGGCAAAGCTATTTGGACTCTCCATGCATGTGTGTGGTGACACATCCATTGTGTCTTAAAGAACATACCCAAAGGTCCCCACCCCAATCACATACACACACGCACACACGCACGCACACATACGCGCTGCTGTGACCGGAAACGTTAATTCGCAAGCAAAGGCAAATGGCTGGGCCATTTCATTCACCATGTTGGGAAGCTGTCCTGTTTGTTTTGTGGACACTGTTATCACAGTGTGGAAATCAGCCTAATGGGACTATGAATGAGACAAGTGAGAGGAATACTGTGAGATGAATCGCACTGTCGCCTGCGCAGCAAACAACTGTGGAAGCCTGGGGTATATAGCTGAGCCTCACAACGGTTAAACTGTATATGAAATAGTGATGAATCCACGGGTAGAGGGACCAATTAAACCCTTGCTTGCCTTCAGTCTCCCACCTCTCCCTTCTCCCCATCGTCTCGTCTCCTTACTACCCAGATACAGCTCAGCTATCCTCTCTCTCTCTGACGCTATCTTCGTCCCCTCAGCCTCCCCTCCCACCCTCTGCTGTTCCTCTAGCCCAGTGCTTCTTAAATGTGGAGTCAGGACCCTCATTCATAGAGATGATGATGATGATGACTATGCAAATGTATACACATACATAGTAAACTGTACATATGCAAATAGTGTTGCCTATCTATCTATCTATCTATCTATCTATCCATCTATCTATCCATCCATCCATCCATCCATCCATCTATCTGGACCATAACATAGAAAAGCCAGGTATATGCACTCACCCAGGTAATTTTATTTAACACTATTAGCTATTAAAGGTATAGTTAGCGATTGTAAGCTAATATACTTTTTTTATCATATTCACCAAATACTGTAGCTCCTTGCATTTCACTAGCTAGACGTTCTCTGTGTTGCTGAACAAAATAATATGGTATTTCTAGATAGCTTTTCTAAACTAATTGTCTAAAGGAGCTGTAGGTATGATTTTATAGATGTGCATTTAGTGTAATTTGTTAGAAATGCCAGACACCCGTCAGCTATAAACAAGTCAAATACGCTGTGGGAAAATGTGCTCTGGTTGACCGCGCCTGCCTCTATAAGTCAATTTGGATTTATCGCCTGAAGATGTCTGACCAATCAGGGCCTCTTTCCCTTGATTGTTCACTCTCAAATCTTACAGTACCTAAAAATCTCAAATCCTACCTACAGCAGCTTTAAAGCATAGAGAGGTATTGAACATATAGATGGCTAGAGCTCAATGTTATGTCACACAAGAATGACATTGCTTGATGTAGCATACAGTAGCTTGGTAGTCCTGCTCAATACATGCAAGCGCATGCATTGATGGGAACATCAAGCTACGTATCACTTCTTGCTGGGGTAATGGGTAGATAGAGTTTAGCTGCTCACACAGATCCAAAGACAGGGAGCAGATGCCGAAAGTGACCTCAACATCTGCCTTTTATATTGGAAGCATGCTCAAAGGAAACGTACTACCGTGCTACATAGGTGGAAATCCGCCCAGTGTCGTCATGTTGGAGGTATGTGCGGCCGACAACCAAGTAGACTTCAGAGAACCAGCGTTCTATCTTCACCCCATCCCTCTGTCCTCCTATCCATCCACACATGCCGGTGTTATTCCTACCAAACAGGCAGACAGTGGCTTGGACGCTGTGTGCAGGTTTTGGACGCCAGAGTTGTTACAGTTGGATCAAGGAGGCTGCAATATGTTTTTAAACTAGCATACACAAACATTGTGGATAGAGGGATAGAAGGCAGCAGGGAGGGAAGGTTAATAGGGCCCATTGAGCATGTGGGGTCCAGCCCTGGTTCGATTTCAAGCAAGACGATTAAGTATCTTATAAATAAATGAATTGGGTGAGGGTTAGCGAGTTTGTTAGCATCAAGAATGGGAAATATAGAAATAGATGAATACAGAAAAGGGTAAAGATAATGAAGAAATTAAAGAAAAATACAGATAAGGCAAAGGGAATGAATGACATGATCTGGCAGCATACTTGTATCTTTTTATCAGGACACATACCTCTCACTGTTAATTATCGTCATGTGGTCTCTTCAGAATACCTGCAAAGGCCCTAGAATACCCATAGAATTGATAATACACACATGCACAAACTTAAAATATTGATATTTCCCCCTGTTAATTTCATTCCACCATTCTGTGGTGCTTTTGGTGCTTTTTTTACCTCTTTGGGAAACTCTGTTTTATCTGCTATTAATCAAACCTCAAGCCACAATGTGTAATTACAAATACACACACACACACAAACAAACAAACAAACAAACAAACAAATCAGTAATTGCATGCATACACGTGCATATGCATGCGCAGGCACACACACATACAAACATGGCATTCCTGCTGGCTTGCTGACGCTTGGGACTCATGTATTTAGATGATATGAAAGTTGACCACATTTACATGCAAATCGAAGTTCCAGATTAATAGGGTCTACGTTTGAGGGCTGGAGAAGATTGCATGGTAATATGCTATTATAGCTTTTAAATACATTTACCAATGTTTTGACGCAGAATTAGCATCGTTCTTTCACAAAGAAATCATGTCGGACTGATAGCAATTTGGTTTTCCAATTGGGAATACAATTTCATCAGGTTCAACTGTCATTTTTAATAATCACACAGGTTATGCTCACTAAATTGAAGATTTTTTCCTCTCTATTGCAGCCACAGCAGATGAAAGAACAAGCAATGTGTTAACTGCGGCTTACTGGTCAAAAATGGCTGCCCGTAATGCCATTTGCAATCTAAATGGAGCTTCAAAGACAACAATGACAAGTTCCTGCGTGTGCTTGTGTGTGTGTGTGTGTGCGCGTGTGGCACACAGCATGAAACAGCATGTCCAACTGTTTAAACCACTAAACCTGATTGCACCTGAACCTGATCAAAGACATATTTAGGCCGAAGTACAGTCTGAAAACAAAAGACCATTTGGCCCCAGTGATGTGCCTTGACTTATTGACAGCTAAAATCTAAATTTGCATAATACATAGAGCATAATATATTCTCTCTAAAGAGATGAGGTAATATGACTAGACAAATAACCGTCTTTCGCCTGGGACAAAATGTCAATCATATCGCACCCAAAGTGTTCCTGACAGCTAAATACAGATCTTAGTTTCCAGCCGAAGAATTCATTACTTTTGAATAATAAATGTACAAATAGATTGTTCAATCTTCAATTTTTTTTGCTTCGTATTTTGTCTGCAAAGAGATGCTTTTCAATATGTAGACAGTTGAGAACCTCAGGGCTGACCTAAAAGTATGCATAATCCAAGTGCTCTCCATGATTAGCCGATCTAGCAACATTCACTTTAATTAGTGCTTTCAAATGTGCCATGCTATGAGTTCTCTTTGAGAATATACAGAAATATGAGACAAAAAGGAAAGAAACATAAAAATAATAATAATATAAAGAAATTGAATATTCTGCTTGGGTGTCAAGCTTGCAATGTATTTTCTTTAAATGTCCCAGTGAAGCAAAACAAATAATTAACGGTCCCATAGGAAATAACACACAGATAGAATAATGTATTTGTGTCAGTCACATGCCTTTTTAAGGCTGCAGAGAAAGTCCATAATAAAATACTTTAAGTTATGTAAACAGAGCCCCGATAGCATCCAATTAATAAATATAATTATTTTATGATGTCTTCTGGGGGCCACAAATACTTTAGAAAACAGACAGTATGCCTTTTGGCGTCCTTGTCAACTTATGTAAACAGCCTGCAACCATTCTGGGAGCGAACAGCACAAGGAGACCATAGATTATTAATGAAGTTTGAAAATAACAAAGGCTGATTCAGCTGCTTGAAGAGCATCCTGTGCCATGCTATCACTGGCACCCCTAAATGGCAACGAATAGCTCCCTATACCCGAGATTCAATGCAGCGTATTGATTAGAGATAAATGCATTCTTTTGGGAGGTAGTATAAAGCTATAATTTTTTTCTTTCTTTTTTTACACTAACTAATTTCAAGGCTTTTTTCTTGCCAGCGAAAAGATTTTTATTTTATTTTATTTCCGAGAGAGCCTCAGCTTATGTTTGAGGTCTGCTAATTTGGCTCACGGGGGACAATATACTAGTGGCTCAGCAGGCCACAAATGGAAGCCCTTTGACATCAGGGATCGATTCAACTCTGAGAGGGTAGGGTTTGCACCATGCGTGCCCCTACTCATTAGCCGACCGTTGGGGAGAGAAGGCGTTAACTTGGCCCTTCCTTTGGGACGCTAAATGGGCCCAGGGCCACCGCTGGTGGCGGGGGTGGGGTCAACACCACTAAACACACTTCTGTACTGAGTCAAGATAACTTTCTTTCTTAAAGACCGGGGTGTCATGTCCCTTGTGTCAGACATGGCCTGGAAAGCATACACACGCACGCCCACGCATGCATGCCTGTGTATATACACACACACATTCTGGTCATAACCACACCTATTCTAAAACATCCGAGAGCTGCAAACAAGATTATGCTATTTTGTTCATTAACGGGGTACGCACCAACAACAAACTAGCAAGCAGCAAGGAAACTTTAGTAGACAAATAGGCTGCTTTGACTAACAAGGCTGGGATAAAGGCGTCAGATAACGAGGGACTAATCACATGCATCAGGCCTGTTTAAAAAAAAAAAAAAGAGGCAAAGCAGCATACTGCCTTGTTTACATCTTCACCTACAGGCCTAGCACTACATACTGTAAGGCATGCTAGCACAGCATAGCCCGTGTGTCAAACTGCAGGCCTGCTTCCAAACTCAGGAATGTAAATATACTGTGCATGCACACGCACGCACACACACACACGCACACAACATGCTAACACATGAAAGCTGGTGTCAACTATTCATTCTTCATTCATCAACAAAGATGAATACGGCCATTGCTTGTGTAAAGTACATTGAGGAAGGATTAAACGATACTTTAAATAATACTTTAATTCCCTTGTTCTCATCCTTCAGCTTAATCTTGCTTTTACACATCAATGCTGTTGTATATGGCTCTAACTCAATGGCTATTTCTCTATTAAAAATATATACAGTTTTGGTTTTCTAGGCTTTATTAATTGCTTAAATTTCTTGGTGGATGGATGACATACAGTCTATATTGGGCAGTTTGCCATATCACATAAACGTGTGTTTGTGTGTGTGTAGCTTTCTCTCCTTGTCTATATAAATTTGTTAGATATAAACCAATGAGGGGAAAACATATTTCATACTGAAGTAGGCTTATAATTGCATTTCAGTTTAGGTTAATCTCTCATGTTTGACAGTGAGGCACTTCATAGTAACTTTCATAGGCATCTGCAAATTAGACAAATTCTCAATTCAGTGCAAATAATATTAATGAACAAAACCAATTAATTTTAGCAGTAATCTTATCGAGGAGAGAGGCATTTGCCCTGTCTCAAGTGCATGCATTGGCAGTGGTTTGATCTTGCAACCTTTGTTATGCTGACAGAATTAAAGGCCTGGACTTTTAAGGAGGCTAAATATATATGGAGAGTGCGCATGTCTAGGTTTGTGTGCAGTTGTCAGAGTGGCGGAGACGTGTAAACCCCAGCATATCGACAGTCTTTCTCGACATCATTGTGAATCAAATTTTCATGGTCTCTTGTTGACTTTTGACAGTTTTACAAATTGCGAAAGGAAACACTGGAAGCTGAATTAATTATACAGCATTAATGAACATACATAATGCTTCTAAAACAGAAATGTCTGCCTCAGACAAAAGGAAAGCAAAAACAGAATATAAGATAATGAACAGTGTTAGATTAGTTGCTGCCATAGACAACGTGAAATCTGAAATTGTTCGGGTTTTCATTTTTGGAAAATGTGCAATACATCTCACATCATACATCAAATGGTTTCTTGTAATCTCTTATTAGGAGTAATGCCTAAAGATAATAATTCTCTCTCTTTCTCCACTTTAACCAGAAACAGATGTTAGCCACCACAGCTCCTCTCCTCACATCTTGTTGTGAAAAAACAAAAGAGGATCTTTAATACACCGTCTTTATGACGCAGTAGCAGTATATAAGGCCAGAGATAACCATACCAATAACAAGGGTTTCACATGTATCCGACCATGTCTTGTTTTCCTTAAGACCTGGGAGAGCAGATGAGAGGAACAGCACAATAACAGCATGGGCTAGCTAGCACTATTAGATAGCTGTGTGAGACCACCAGGCCCAGAGAGCACAGCTAATATGACACCCCAAGCCCTAATCTTCTTAGCAGGGTGGGATAAAATGTGTATCCATTACAGAATCAACCTTCATCCCAGCCCTTTCTCCCCCATATTACCGCTATCATCCTCTAACCCTTTTCTCTCCCCTCCCCTCCTCTCACCCACACCCAGCCCACACCCCTTACCCCTCTCCCTCCTTCCAAGCTCTCTTGAGCCAGTGTTAGGTTGATAGCCAGTGTTGAGACAATTGGCTGACTCTGAGCCCTAATCAGGTATTAGCCACTAAAGCTGTAAGGGAAGGCTGCTAATCTCCATACTCAGTCCATCTGTAGAGGAAAGGACCCAGCAGCTTGCTTTCCTCTGGCCCAGGCCCTAGATCAAAGATTAGTGCTAGAAATCAGATTAGAGGAGAGAAAAGGGTGAGAGAATGCTGGCCGCGAAGGCCACAAATCTCTCAAGCCTCCCTCCACCTTGCTTCTTTTAAAAAGCTTTTGCATAATCACAAGGGTGTGTGTATGTGTGGGGGGCGGGAGTGACATTAGCCCCCCAAAAACCCTCTTAGTGGCACATGAAACATAAACATCAAGGGAATGGTAAAAACTAAATGGTGGAAGGGGGAATGACCTTTTAGCTAACAGCAGTAATAAAATGATTCAGTTATTTTTTTTAACTTTTCTGGACTGCCAGTGCTTAAATTCTGGTACAGAAGCATGTAGGATTTAGTGAGGTCTCATTCTGTTCATTTTTAAGTTTACATCTCACTGGAAACATTAAAATCAATACTGTATTCCTTACCCACTGAGCACACCAGGTCAGTACAACACTGCTGAAACTCTCAAATCCCTTAAACATGCGTAAACACTTCGGTAGTCCGGTTAGCAGCGAGTTGCAGTCGTCCAGGCGGGAGATCACTAGGGCTTGGACCAGGAGTTGTGTCGCTTCCCTTGTGAGGAACGGCCTTATCCTTCTGATGTTGTAAATTGAGAATCTGCAGGTGCGAGCTGTAGCGGTGATGTTTCCCTCCATCTGTGTGTCATATGGAGGGAAGGAGAGGTAGAGTTGGGTGTCATCAGCATAGCAGTGATAGGAGAATCTATACGCAGAGGGATCTGGTATATAGTGAAAAGAGTAGGGGTCCCAGCACAGATCCTTGAGGGACTCCTGTGTTGAGTGGGCAGGGTTTGGACAGACATCCATCCCAGAGGACCAATGGTAGAAACAGGTCTTACAAGTTTTACACATGCATTTATTGATATATGAAATTAAATATGCAGTCTATAGTGATGTTTATTAAAACAATATGTGTGTGATATATTATATATACACTGTATTAAATATGCAATCTATAGTGACGTTTAGTAAAACAATATATATATATATATATATATATATATATATATATATATATATATATA
>JAODTR010000008.1:1530281-1559204 GCA_025399935.1 Amblyopsis rosae | reverse complement strand
CCCCCCCCCCCCCCCCCCCCCCCCCCCCCCCCCCCGTTCCCGACTTATCGGTTTCATGCGAATGGATAATGGAATTCTAAGATTTCGGTCTGTGTTTTTTTTTTAAAAGTTTGTTTTTCCACCCGATGTCTCTCCTGCTTTCTTCTCTCTTTTTTATTTGCTCATCATTCTGTTCGGAGGATCTGGTTACTGGACATGATATGCTAAATCACCTGCAGTATCAGTTTGGCCAGTGGCGACGCACTGAAAGGCTGTAAATTCCACATAACCCCCCTCGGCAGAATTTGTCTCGCTGTTGTCACTAAACTTGATAGTCTTTGAAACGGCACAGTAAAGCAATGCCTTCTGAAGTCAAGAGCTTAACCTCTGGTATTATCATGACAGCATCACGTTGTGCTCTGGAACGATGAGGGACTGTTACGAATTGAATGACTCAGATGGGATTTTGATCACAGTAATCATTCATTTCCAAGACTCAAACTTGTGTTTTTTATTGCCCATTTATAAAGGCTAAACCTGTAATGTTACGCAAGGAGAAGCTAGTCCAAGTTAATAAAAAAAAACATGTTTAAATGGTAGACAAGGCAGAAATAAGCAGTAACTATAGTTACTAGTAACTAGTTACTAGTAACCAGTTACTAGTAGCTAGTTACTTTAATATTATTACTTTTTCCGGTAACTAGTAGTGTAACTAATTACTAATTCCAAAACAGTAATAATATCACAATTACTAATAATGCTGCATTACTGCGTTACAAGAACAAGATTTCTGGTCCTTGCAAACTTAGGGTAGGCTAATTGAACCAACCTGTCCAATCATCTGGTTTGAGAGGCTGCAATGTTTTCACATTGGCTGATTGTTGACTCCTAATGTTCATTATTGTTCCAATAAAGAGGATTCAATTCTAAAATGAGATAGCTACACAGGTTGTCATTTTTCAGAAAGTAATATAGTATAAGTATAAGTAATAAAGTAATGTAGCTAGTAATGTAACTAATTACTTTTAATACCCAGTAATAAGTAAAGTAATATTATTTTCATACTTTTTGAAGGAGTAATAAGTAACTAGCAACTTATTACAATTCCTAGGTAACTTGCCCAACCCTGGAAATAAGCCTCTACATCTTAGCCCTCAGACCAAATTGTATAGTCATTGTGAAACCGATACTATATTCATACATCATGTTAGACAGTCCACACTATCTCATCTCACAGACACTGTATAACATCTGAATCAATGTTACGGTCCATCCTAACACACAGTGCAACCCACTGCGCCCTATTCAAGTCACATAAAACAACATGCATGTCCCACTTTCTAAATGCTACTATAATATTTCACTCTCCAGCACTGAAAAAAATATCAATATGAAAAGTTGAGGTTTCATTAATTTAGCTGTTAGCCTTTTTGTACTGAAAAGGGGGCAAACGCAGCAGAACAATAATAAAGTCAAAGTTAAACATACTAATAGTAAAAACCTTAGCCATCTGAATCAATAATTTGGTCAAATATGTATGTTTAGAATAAATGTAATTAAAATATGGCAGTTATGCCACTGCTTAATGATCTGATTCCTGTTATAAGGGATGGTTTATGTTAGGATATTTCATTAGACTTCTGGAAAATGTATTACAGTAGGGTTGCATATTGTTTGTTTTCTGGAAAGTCTCCAATTACTTAAAGGCTAACGAAGCAAGTTCTGTACAGAGGGTCTGCATTATGTAATTGCACCCTAGTGGTACAATTCAGCATTATTGTACAATGGTGGATGAGACTAATATACTTAGTAATATCAATATAAAACATCTGCCTTAAACTCCCATGCCGAAACACTTACGAGATCACAGGCTTAATTACCTTTTCAATTAATGTATCATGGAATCTAGCATGGCCTATGTCAATATAAGGTATTAGTATTATTAAATTGATCACACGTTGAACACACACATGGTGTGCTTTTCACCTTATTGTAGAACCTTATATAGTGTCATAAATACATACTATATTAGGCCTTAAAATAATTATACATTAAGTATATGCAGTATGTCTCAGCAAGTTTCTTTCCCTAATTTCCTATAATCTTGTTCTTTATAGAATGTCTTGCCAATAGGATATATGTCTAAATATAGTTCTTATTGTATTGTTAGTCTCACACTACTGTATGTCTGTAGGTCAGATGTCTGAAGCAATATGCATTTACAGTAATTTTGTTGTTGAAAACCTTTTTTTTTTTTCACTATATATGTATGTGTGATTACACTGTGGTTCAACAGTGTCTGCTAAAGTCTGTTCAGTGTATTCTGTCTGGTGTTTCAGCTTTAGATATTGTGAGCCCGTAGTCCTGCTTTCACTTGGTGACTGTGTACAGAAGTGCATGATCTCAAGAGACCTGCTTTGGTAGGAGGTGTGATACAGGCTGGGGAGTCATTGTATATGCATGACGGTGTTGTAGGAAGATTAGAATAACACTCACTGTATTCTGTAAATGAGGCAGATAACCAAGGGAAGCCTCAGGAGTCTATTATGGATTTCAATAATACATCAAGGTAGTGTAACTGAATAACCGATCTCAGAGGAAAACCAGGAATACAGGAAGAAAGAAACATGCAAACGCGCACACACACACACACACACACACACACACACACACACACACACAATTTCTGCTAATATTACAATATGAATTATGAAGACAAAAAGGCCTTTTAGTTAATCTTGTTTCTCTACTTTTATTCATCTTTAGGCATTTTTTATATATTTTTAAATTTCCCACAACTTTCCCCTGAATCCAGAACACGGTGTAAACAAATAAAAGTGGAAGAAAAACAGTTTGCCATCTCTGTAGATTAATTAATGTGCCTGCGACTTGGCATCACTGAGTGAAAATTATGTGCATAAATAATATCACTAATTAAAAAGATGCAGATTAACATGCAAATAATGTTAATGAGGTTCTGCGATTCCAGAGTGTATTCGCATAACATCAACAATTAAATGCGTTGGAAGGCCTGTGTTTGCATTGCATTAATAAAATTTGAAGACCTGCGCATCGCAAATTCAGTTGGAGTCTCCGTTTTTCACTCGTGAGTTCTAAATTCTGTGGGCAGTAACCGCCACTTCTTTGGCACATGCAAAAGTTATTATCTCAAAGGCAGGCTGAAGTGGTGCCATGAGCCAGTAGGACCAGCTGTTATAAGCGGTCAGCCAGAAAAGCTCTAAGACAATTAACTGTATTAGTTGTTGAGCTCCTCTTGTTTATTTTCCTAGAGATTAATTTCACATGGCTGACTGACCAGGAATACTAGAAAACAACAGCAGCATAAACCACTGCCACTGGGAAATGGGTGAAAATCTCACCAACTCAGCCCCCCACCCCCCGTTCTCCATTCCCCCACCCAAACCTCCAACCCTACTGGTGATGATGAAGCAACTAAAGTGGAATGTATATGATTTGACACCACTTAATCCATATCCTCTGCCAATTTGGCCATGTATCGGTGAAAGAACAGTCAAACTAATTGTTACTGCCCGGATTAAGTCACTTTTACATACAGTACATTACCCTACAACACGAGAGCTGAATTGGAGTTAGGAGGTCCCACAAAAAAAAGTAGAAAAAATTCAGAAAAATATACAAACAACTGTACATATAGGTATGAAAAAAAAACTCTCAGTGTGTGGACTTAATGGATTTCACAGTAGAAATGAGATGACAGACTTGAGTGAACGTTTCTCTTCCTGTGGGAAAATGTCTGCAGGATTTGGATCGTTACCTGCAGAATAAACAGGGCCCTTTCTTAACAAGGAAAAATACTGGCCGTGTCTATCATCACAGTGTTGAGCAGGGAAAGAGGGAAGGCTCTCCAGTCTGCGGTGATGTGCATCGTCCGTTCTCAGGAGGACATTTATTCTAAACGCATTTATTTCACAATGAGCTGAGGCTCTATCCCAAGCATCTCACAATGGGCAGAGACCCTGTAACAATAATATCTATCATAAAAAGGCCAATATGGCACAATGTGCAGAAACACTTTTTACTACACTATATGAATATACAGTATACTGTATATAATGTACATAAGTGACAATTAAAATGTTGTAGAAAACAAGAAAAAGGGAAACGTTGATTCTTAAAAACAAACCCAGCATATATAAAATAAATAAATAGCCGTTTACAAAGTTTCTACTGAACCAATGCTAGCAAGTGCTAAAACAATACATTACATATAATCTTAAATACACCAAACATTAATTCATGTAAAACCATTCAACCATCCATAATAAACACAATGATGTATACAATGATAAATAAACAATGATAATTTATCTAATTTATTTGGCGAGAGCAACATTTTACTGTTTAACAGTTTTACCCAAGAAGTAACCTGCAGGTTATATGTGAGCATGCCATCTAACAGTTCATTATTTGCTCTTACATGGCAGTTGTTCACCCACTGTTGCCCTGGAGAGCATGGCATTGCATCCTGACAAGCAGAACATTTGGATTCAATAATGATCTGTTTATTGTTAAACCATTAGGTATTTATGACATTGAAATGGTAGCAGCTGCAAAACATAAATCAAAAACTATAGATTCCAACATTTGCTTAGGCTATTGGCATGAACTAGTCGTTTGACAAGATTTCATAATTTCTTCAACAAAATCTGAGTGCACTTATTTTACAAACATTGCAAGCAATTATTAACAATAATTTTGATATTAGTGCATATACTGAAGCGATATAAAAGCCACAAATCAAAAGAACACACAAACATGTATTTAAAATAAATTCACGCGTCAACAACCAAGCATACTGTACTGTACTGTATGTATTTTTAAGTGCGCCAATGTGTTTGCCCATATGTAACGATGCCATGCCTGCTAGAACATTCAGCCCATCGATGCAACGGATAGCTTTTCAGGACATACGGTTTGTGTTATGCTTGGCTTTGACTGTGCTACAGTACGATTCTCTAAAAGAGGAAGAGAGTGAAGGAAAAAAAAAGAGAAACACAATGACCTCTTCAGATGGGCACGGCTCGAGCAGCTGGCCTATAACTTAAACAGGGCCTTGTAATATGGTTGCTTTGGGCTGCGGGGGGAACAGCACAGTCAACACATAAAAACATGACAAGCAGATGATGGATTAGGGTCATAAGGCTCAGTTCAGGCATACAAACAAAACATTATGATCGCGTGTTACGACAATGCGGTTAATAGACAGAAATTAGCAGATGTTGATTGCATCCTGGGTACTGTGCGCGCATACCAAACGCTCTGAGAGTGTGAATGGTGTGAGAGCGAGAGAAGTCAACTGATGGGAGGGGCATGGGGCTGTTGGTGTGGGCAGGAACCTATCCAACCCTCCTCCCTTTGCATGTGTAAAAACACAGCTAAATCCCCTCTGTGGAGATGTTTTACAAACTCTTTTCAAACTGAGTGCAGCCAAAGTATAGCCACACACACACATTGCACATGATAAATGTAATTGGGGGGGGGGGGGGCATAATACAAGATATAAATACTCACCTTTTGATCTTGAGCTGTCATCCCTGGTCAACATTATTGGGTAGAGAAGTCGTTTTTATTTAAACGTTTTTTTGTTGTTGTTTTTTTTGCCCTACATAGCCTTGGGTGAAATACACAATTCATCAAGGTTATGGAGGACTGCTGCAGTGTGTGCACCTCTCATGAATGCAGAGTTGATATTGCCTCTCTGAAGATGTTCAGTGCTATTTGAATGCAGAACTACAAAGCACATGTTAGACTCAAGCCTGACAGGTAATTATGTTCAACCAGTGTCTTCCAGCATTGGATATGGAAACTATACTGTACATTTCCTTCAAATATACTGCTGCCTTCAAAACCTGTTGATTACCGCTGCAAACAAACTGATGTGTAGTTTCCGCGTAGTTTACAAAAGACTTCTCAAAACGATGCTGCATTGGAGAAACACATTAACTTAGTTTGAAGGCTTTTTTTCCAACATGTATCATACATTTTAGAATGCAGTGTTAACGTATAGATGTAAAGAAATAAATATTTTGCAGTTTACACACAGTAACACACCGCAATACACACATACTGTAGTATGTGCTTCTTGCTTCTTGCGGAGCTGAGGCCACTTTGGCACATATTTTCCCACCTGCATTCTATTTTTCCCACCTCGCGGATTGAAGCATGCAGTGTAAATACATAGTAGAAACTACGAATAATAAAAAAAAAATTAAAAAAAAGTTGGTTTTCTAGCCCCACCCCTTTACCCCACAATTTCATTGACTAGACTTGTTCAATATAACATATTCATATAACATCGTTATATTTGGCATTCTACATAATGTAATAATGCACATGCATAATATAATGTTTATACGGCCAATGCAATGCAACATATATCCTGAGTGAATTACATAGGGAGTAAAGGGTGGCGAGGCAGATCAAATCTACTCAGAAAATGCTTCTACTTCAGCTTCACATGTAGTGTGCACTGGGCTTGCTGACTACACAAAGAGTGCTCATTGATATCATAATGACTCCACTGCCATCTTAAATAGCCTTCAATGAGATCCACTCAAATAAGAGAATGTAACAAGTGCTTCCCTGTTTCACAAAATGATCATCATTTACAAATCTCAATTCAGGGTAAATTAATTAAACCCATTCATTCAGCTTTAACTAATATAGAATTAATAGCACCCACAATGGCCAAATTATTTTCAAAACTCCAGGCAGATAGAGGGCCGTGAGACGAGGAGAATTAAATCGCAATTATCATAAAATCCATCATTGTAATTCACAGTGGCTGAGTGTTGCGGTGTTTGGATAGGTAATGATTTTGTAATATGAGAGGGCAATTTGCATAAGTAGTCCAGGGATGTGTTATCGTCGTCATCACCATCATCATCACCATCATCATCACCATCATCATTTTCGATTCTCCCACAATTACAATCCCCTGCACTATATATCAGAGCTCACAGCTATGTAAAACCACAGTGCTAATTAATAAGCCATTTACAGGCTAGGAGCAAGTTACAGTTGGTCCCGTTGATGACCTTAGCGAAGATGAGCCGTCTCAGAAGTGCCTGTGTGTAACTACAAACATAATGATGTGCCAGGAGGGAATCATTAAAAATAATTTACACAAGCCTTCATTTACCCAGATCTTTTTGATAGCACGCTTCCCCCCGGTGTTTAGATCCATGGCACAGAACCTCCTTACCATTTGGAAAGCGCCGGTCGAGGGGGAGGGGGGAGGGAGATGGGAACGAGCGGGGATACCTAAGTGGTTAATTAAGAGCTGTTGGGGCGCCACGAGAGCCTACTGAAAAATCTCTCTGATGTCTGCTGTGTCAAGTGTCTGTAGCAGGGCTGAGCAACGAGAGGTGGCAGCCAGGCTAGGCTAATTACTGCAGGAAAGCATGGAACAGCTGAGGAGAGGGGCTCCTAAATGAGTCCCCTCTCTCTCTCTCTCTCTCTCTCTCTCTCTCGCCGAGCACCCCGGTGTTCACACACATGCTTGTATGCACACCCACCCACCCATCCACTGCCCCTCGCACACACACACGCACACACACACACACACAGAGACTCATGCCAGAAAATATTTGGGCAATCAAAAACCCTTTGTGCCGAGTTGGCCGGCTGTTCCTCGAGTTGTTGAGCACAAAGTGGCGGTATCGGGAGGGAGGGGTGTCCCAGACCGTGAGCAATGGGGTGGGGTTAACTACACCTGGATGGGCAGTCATGTGATGCTCTGACAGACAGCAGGATGTTTCTCTTTGAGGACAGTGAGAGAGGCGATAGACAGCGATGGAGGAGGAGAGAGAGAGAGAGAGAGAGAGAGAGAGAGAGAG
Organism: Amblyopsis rosae; assembly: GCA_025399935.1. NCBI lineage: Eukaryota > Metazoa > Chordata > Actinopteri > Percopsiformes > Amblyopsidae > Amblyopsis > Amblyopsis rosae. The sequence continues at coordinate 1,551,345 of JAODTR010000008.1, read as the reverse complement.
AGCGAGAGAGAGAGAGAGAGAGAGAGACAGCATAAACAATATGGACATAAGATAAAGACTCTTACTGTAACTCAACTAATGGTGTCGATATCCCCCTTAATTGCCTCACCTGCCGCTGGAGTTCAACAGAACAGACGCGCCTGAGCCCGTTAGGAATAATTGTCGGGCTGCACGTTACCAATAAAATGCCAGTGTTGTTGTCGGAGTTCAAAAGTATCTTCCCGCACATTTCTATGTATGTCATTATAGTTTATCTCCTGATGAATATTATTTGGAATCAAACAATGAAGGCTAAGGGTAAAATAACATCCCTGCCACCCGGCTTTACAAAGAGCCAAGAAGGAAGTGTATCAAATATGTCCCCTTTAATCTGCCGAATTCCCCGCTGCAGTCTTGAAATTGTGTTCAAACGAAAGCCCTGCCGGAGAGGAAGTGGTTGAACAATGCTGTGGGATGCAGGCAGGAGCAGCCGTGAAAGCCTATGTTGATCATGATACATTGGACCAGGCCCTCGAATGTGCTTGGCGCCATTCTCTCTCTCTCTCTCTCTCTCTCTCTCTCTCTCTCTCTCTCTCTCTCTCCCACCCTATGGAGGGAGCAGAGGGAGAAACGGGCTAGCCTAGGGAGGGATAGACAATAAGGGTTTTAAAGCCTCAGAGCAGCCTACAGCAAAGCAGCTTTCCAGGCAGCCAGGCAGCCAGGCAGCCGCTAGCAAGCCAAGCGAACATTCACATCAGCCATGACAGAAGGCTGGCAGAACAATCATCTTAACAATATGGCTGAGTTGCTGACCCCACACTGAAAGGGGCTATCGCTCCAACTGCTGTAGATATTCTAGCGCTACGGCTGGTTTGCCACTGGCACTAATAGCGGAGCAGCTAGCCAGGCCCTGGACTGGTCTGGATGGGTCGGCTTGTCATGGAATGCAATGAAAGCCTGCGCATTAGGAATCTACTTGTTTTGATAAGGAAGGTCATGAAAATGCAATGATTGTGAAATTCTGTCAAAACAGGTCTAGCTAACATTGTGCCAGACATATAGCCTACTGTTTAAAATTTTTATATTTTAGGTATTATTACAGACATGAATGCATAAAAATTATATATTCCATTATTATTATTGTAATTGTACATACATTAAATAATGTATGTAAAATAAAAATAGATATTAATCTATAAAAGCCAGGGTTAGTCATTTTTGAGAGTGCTTGCTAACAATATCCCTCCGCGCGTCCGCAACGATATGCTAGAGAAATGCGGGGAGATATTTGGCGAATTTGAAAAAATGTGCAATTAGCTTGCAAATAGCTTGCAATAGCTGACTAGACATTTAATACACATCACACCACAGAATATGTATAAATGTTTATTGCAAATATGCATGTATATTCAAGATATTGAAATATTTAGTATCTATCCTGTATATATGTATTTATATATATATATATATATATATATATATATATATATATAGAGAGAGAGAGAGAGAGAGAGAGAGAGAGAGATTGAACCTTACATTGGGAATCACAGCACAAAGGCTAGCCCACACTATGACTGTGTGTTCTTCCATATAATCAGGTACTTTCTAAGGAAAGTATGGAGGTGGACTCCAGAGCTGCAATTATATGTGAATTGCAAATCCCTAAATGTTCTAAAATTCTCAGACCTTGCAGTTAATACAGAAATGCTGTAATTATTTTAATTGACCGGGCTACTTCTACCAAGCCGAAAACCCAGGTACACCTATGTGAGCTGACAAGCTACTAATGATACGTTTAAGTACATTGAAGGCATTTTTGAAGAATGCTCAAGGATTAAAGCAGTTTCAAACATGCTATTAAATGATTTCCGCTTGTGTGTATTGTACTTTATAAGAGGCACTTTGCAGCTTTTCCAAACATTTGGATGCAACCTGCTGTTTGACTTCAGACAAGTGTACTTAATGGAAAGAGTGTACTGTATTCCAACAGTGACAGTGCAGGTAGAATTATGTCTAAATGTGATTATCTTTCATCATTTCTCAAGAACACCAAATCAATGATACTGTAACCAATTATACTGATTTTGATGTTTGAGCTTTAATTGAGAGAAAAGGCTGGTAGGTTATTTTCTTCAGATTTGTATTTATTTTTGGGGGAGGAATCTATATCAGCTCATTAGAAATCAGGGAAAGAAACATATATGTCTTGTTATATGAATAGTATAGGTTTGCTTGAATCACATGCATTTATTTTATAAAAAATAAATAATCAAGGATTTCTGCAGAACAAAGTGTTATAATGTAAAGAAAAATAATCTGTGAATCTTCACACCCATGTAATTTTATAGGATTTGTGTAAAATACCGCTGTCCACAGACTCATTCTATTGTTTGAGTCAAAAACAGACATTTGCACATGAGGCTAGTCCCCAGACTGAAAATAAGGGGTGTAGGAAGACTGTGGCGCGGCCCCAGGGCGTGGGCACTGTCGCCAGCATTCTCAATGTCGATCCGTGATACACACACATACACACGCACACACATTGTAAAGGAAGTGTCTTGTCGCGCGTGTGGTCACAATGGTTATGTGCAAAGGCACACAGCTGCAACATAATTTTGTACACGTCTAAGTTACAAAAGACTGCTGGTAGCTTGGTATGGTCAGAAATAATTCATCCATTTCCATCAAAACTAATTATGTTATGTACTGTAATGATATTTATCTAGTTATTAACAATTTAAGTATTTTACACTCCAATGATATTATACCTTTTTTTGTGGACATTTGTGGCTTTGGTCTTAAGCAGTCTTTTCTACCAAATAAACCACTGGAAATATGGCCGAACTGTAAACATTGCACAAGCACATGGTTTCATATTTGCACTATATTCTTTCCTTTTTAATGAGATGAAAATGAAGGATTCCACTTATAATGCCACATTTTCATGCCTGCCATGCTTCATGCAGCTCTGCGAGTAAACACTAGTATCAATGGTTGGCTAGAAAGTAGTGCCATAAAGGCTGCCATGAAATTTGTTTATCTAGCTGCTGAATTGTATTCAGCTGGGGATATATGGCATAATAATGCAAGAACTGTCAACTCCATAATTAAGTCTGTCTTCAGATGCTTTCAAAGCAATCATTCATTAGCGCACTCACTCTCAGCTGAGCCGTAGTAATACCATTCATTACACAAAGAAAGTTGATTTATTATATGATATTTACATTTTTGTTTTGTAGGATAACTATTTTTCTCTTCCAGTTTGTTATAATTAGTGTTTCTCATTAGGAGTTTTAGAATAATGTAATTGGTTTTCCAGGGTACACCATTAAAACCACAAGAGTATCAGTACCGTACATGTACTATTTATTCTTTACTGTCTAGTGTTCCAGCTAAACCAACAAATAATAAAAATGTAATGACAAGCAATAGCACCTTTGTTCATTCATCCAACATTGAAGTGGCCGAACAGTACATTTGTAAAAAGTACACAGTACAGATGTCAGTCTGAAATCATAATAATAAAAGTCAGCTACGCTGTGTTCAAGCAGAGCACCAAATCAAATACCCCCGCAAATAAAAGGCAAATGCATACATAACAATGTCTGCCAATCGACAGCACATCTTGGTCAGACAATACAGTATAATTGTAGACACCAATTGAAAGACTACTGTATGCAAAAACAACTGTGGTGCTAAATTACAACTTGCTTCAAATGCTGCCACAGTGTCACCAACCAACATGATAAGACTTGCAAAATAACATGAGGCTCACCAATAGATAAGTCATAGCCCATGTCATAACGTAGTCTCACTATGACGCACGGCTCTTTTCTCCTCTTACATTTTAAACACCTTTCAATGCGCCCACAGAAGCTTATCCAATTTTAAAGTGTATATGAAATTAAGTTTTTGCCCCTGGCACATTCTTGCCAATTGGCTGCAATGGAAACACATTCAAAGCTAAAAGGTGCTTTTTCAAAGCCTGGCCAATTAAAGTATATGAAAAACAACATGATTTTGAATGTGACCACTTGGCAAAAATGGGAATGAACATTGGCCCCTGAAAGCCAAGGGTGCTTGGGTGGGAAATGCTAAGCATTTCAGAGCGAGAGAGAGAGAGAGAGAGAGAGAGAGAGAGAGAGAGAGAGAGAGAGAGAGAGAAAAAAAAACTGTGTTCCATAATTCTATCCGATTGACTATCTGGGTCAAATAATCCCCCTATCATGAATGCAAAGTAAAACAAATCTACAGGACAATAAACAAATAGACATATCTGCAAGATGTGATCCAAAGCATACTTTACAGGTATAAGGAACCTCACAGCCATTCCTTGACAAAACAGTCACCTTATTTACATGGTGCACAATAAGCCACTGCAAATGTCGAAAAGAGGAATAAAGAGAGGGGCGAGCAAAATAATTAGCATATTAATCTTTTTTATACCGTCATCTCTCAGGTTCAGGGGACCTGCGGTGTAATTTAAATCTAAATGCTTTCCCTGGCATTAGAATTCATTTTAGATGGGTCAATTGTTCCATAATAAAGGAATAGAAGGTGTACTTCATGCAAGAGATTTATGTTTGCCATTTGTTCATATTCATGTGCTACTGAATACCCCTCAATTCAAATGGTGATGGCAGCTCATATCAGCCAGGCTCCAGACCTACAGATCACTAACCGGCAGCAATGAATTTCATTTGTCGAGGACAAAAACAGTGTGGGGGGGATGGGGTGGTGTGCAGGGGGTGTAGAGAGAGAGAGAGAGAGAGAGAGAGAGAGAGAGAGAGTGAGAGAGAGAGAGATCAGCTCCACAACACAGTTTATTGATTTTTCCCCTCCCCGCTCAACAGAAAGCCTGTATAACAGCTCTATTGCCCTCATAATGATTAGTGACAAAAGTTTAATTAAGCAATTATGAAGGCAATAATAGAGTTGTCTGGTTTGCTTAGCTTTAGACTGTTTAAGACTTATCTCCCTCTCCCACATCAGAGCAGCTGGAATGTGCTTGAAGAGATTAATGTCGTGAGAACACAGATGCCCACTTTAATACAGCGCCATGATGCCGTTTGAATGAAGTTGAGAACACAAGCCTCCCCTTTATCAAATTACAAGTCTGCTTTTCATGAATATGGAGAGAAGAAAAAAATGGGGGGGAGGCACAAATCCAGCTATGGCTTCAAGGTGTAATTATAAAGACGTACAACAGAAAGACACACAATTCCGTTTAAGTAATCTCCCTGTATGAAATATGCATGATAATGTATTACTGAATAAAGACTTACAATGTTCTAAGAGGCTTTGGCATTTTACAGCTACTTGAACAATTGGTGTTCCTTAATGTTATTTTCAATTCCCAATGTCTCTTTTGTCTTCACCTCTTTCTCTGGACTGAAAATTGATTTGATTATCTCCGAAAAACCTATTGACGATGCAAACTTTACGTTTGCATTCAAATGTGTTTATTGACTATTCTCACAAATGTACATTATGGACACTTTGGGAAGAAATTACCTGCAGAATGAACAACAATTTCATCTTTTTATACAGGTGTTGTAGAAAAGTTTTCTGTGGAATGATGTAGACTGTACAAAGCTATACTGTATGTAGTATAAAAGAGGGCTGATCTAGGCAGTATCATAAAACAGACCTCTAAAATGTACAGTACAATGATCATACCATAGTCGTGTTTAATAAGTTATAATATACATTAAATATTCAACTGCAGATTCTGTGCAAAGTTGTATGAATTGCAGCTAAATGTAATATGAACTGAAATGCTACAGTATATTAAGCAGTTCAGTACTGTTTAGGCGCTAGGTCCTCTTGGCTTATCCACTCTCAGCGTGAGCACTGCAATACCGAGTTGAGGAAGCAGATGAGCAAACAAACTTAACAGTGGGGGTTGAGAGCATTACACACCTTCTTTATGGGTACTAAAATAAAACTATTACAGGGGGGTATCTTAGGAAGCTCTGGGACATGGTTTACACTGCTTCAGATAATGCCCCCGTTTGCTCTACATATATTTGATCACATATTAGTCTGACATCAAGCATTGCTTGCACATCAGCAAAAGCAGGTCAAACCAAGTGAGTTAATGGTTTTAGTGCATGGGGTACATGAGTACCCAATGTCAGATTTCATGGCTCTTTCCCAACGAGTTGCTTCGGAGAAAGGCTAAGCCAAAGGGTTAGATGAATTGTGGTGGCTTTCTAAACAGCATGCATACACATGTACTTATAAGATTTATTATCGTTTACGGCCAGATGGGTGATGGGAACACATACGCTTGTGTGTCAGACTCCACAAAATAAAGCTCCAACAGAGCAAGTTAAAACCTAATTTTACTTCACCACACTGTCACGGGCTGCGAACAAAGAAGCCAGACACTAATATGTTTTTTTCAAAGTGTCTTGCAATTGCTCTATTTACTTTGAATAAAAAAATATGTTCATAAATTATGTGGGGATTTTTAGTTATACATATTAAACTATCGACATTTGCAGGCTAAATCAATTTCACCATATGGACAATAAAGTTAACTGTACCATATTGCATCATATCATATTGCACCAGATTGTATCATATATTTTAGTACTGTATCATATTGTATTGTATCATTTAGTATCATTATCAGTTGGCAAAAATACATAGAGAAAAATGGGACTGTCAATGTCTGATTTTCTATCCATCACATAAGCCATCCAACAACAGAAGCATTGGCTCTTCACTGGCAGCAATTCTGCATTTGTGCATGTGCTCTGTTGTGTGGGTAGACACACATGCAAACATATGGATATTATGCATGCATGCATCCGATTGGGTGTTCGTGGTTAAACCCTAAATGGAGGTTAAGCCCAACTCATTTCACCTCTCAAGGTCAAGGTCACCTCGGGTCACTTCAGCTATCGCTCTCTCTGCTCTGGGTGTGCCTCAGCAAGGCGGCTGGCATTAACGGAAAGACAGAGAGCAAAACAGCAACAAGGCGGAGGAAAACAAGCTTCATAGTGCTGCATGGCATGTTGTGGGTGGCTCTCTCTCTCTCTCTCTCTCTCCCTCTATCTCTCCCCCTCTCTCTCTCTCTCCCTCTCTCTCCCCCTGGCTGCCTAGGACAATGAGATGACATGCTGAAGGTGGGACTGCATCTGGCATCATATTTAAGCAGGGCTGCCACATCTCAGGAACACGGGTCGTTGCCAGATTGCAGGCTAATTAAGGAGCTTCTTGGATGACCATCAGTGGCTGTCGGTGGGAAAGGTAGTGGGCTGGGCCCTGCTCTGCCACGCTCCAACTGTGAAGCCTTGGAAAGACGAATGGCCACTGAAACCCCCACAGGACCTCATAATCCAACATATTTTCCTCCAAAACAAAAGATGGCCGTTGTGGGATTTTTACTTTTTTTTTTAATGATTATTATTTTGTTCTTTGTTACTCCTTTCTCAAACAAGAGTAAATTACCTTGCTATGAGTGTGGCCTAAAAGTGTCCACCCATTAGCTGACTGCCATTCAATTAAACTGGCACTAAAATGTGTATTTCACAGTTGCTATTGGCTGAATACAATAAGTGATGTATTGTGTTGTGAAGGCTAATTTGCTCAATTAAAAAAGTAAATCAATAAAGGCATTGTCATAAGTTGTTGGCCTGCCTATAATAAAAAGGACAAACATTAGTAGGCTACTTTGTTGCCATATGAACTATTTTAGTGATAGCATTTCTCTGGGCGTGGGTAACCCTTCCAATCGTTTGTCTTGCTATTAATTACTGTACACTGTAAAAGTTTTGCTTTTACAGTGTACAGTACTCAAGGACTCAAGCAAGAAGCCTTCCCATTGTTTTATTTTTTATTTGGCATAATGCCTGTTTATGACAGGCAATATAACATAGCAAAGTACGGCCAGTTTGACAGCGAGTGGGAAGGCAGAATTGTTTACTTGACTTCATTTCTTTTCCCCGCTTGCTGCCTTTATTTCGTGCTGCTGTGAGAAAAGCGGAGGGAAACAAGACGTGGTTGAAAAATGCAGCTGGCGGGCTGCTTGGCTAATAAGATGCCCATCATGCTAGCTAGCAGCGCTGATTTGCGTCTCCCTCTAACTCTGGCCATGATTACATTCTAAGAAGGCTCCCCCTCCCTCCCTTCCTCCAGCTGATCCTCATCTTGTTACGTGGCATTAATGACACTTCACTCATTGTGGATTTCAAGCAGAGCCCTTCCACACTGAACAGAGAGTTGACATTTCCTGACATTTTCCCAACTAATTACAGTACAAATAATTAAGCATGTTCCTCTATGTAACAAATGAAGGCGAAAGCCGTCTGTCAGCCCAGGCCATGATTGATGACACTCCGGGAGACTTTATCTGATGGGTCCTGCCACAAGGTACAGAGGAAGCAAATTTATTAGAACGAACAATGCAAATTTAGAGTCATCTCATCCGGTTATGCGCCAAGGCAATATCCATGTCAAGGTGAATGTGACAATGAAAGCAAAATATTAGCATTTTGTGGAGCGGGCTGAAGGGGAAATCAGAGCGCAGAGATGACAGGCCTAATTATTTCGGCTCACACAGGCCAGGACAGCTGTTTCTGGTGTCCTGAACAAGCCTGTCACACAGGTAACCAAATAGGGTTTGCGTATGAGCTTCTGTATTCCACACTCTGTGGATATGTCTGCCACTAATGACCAATGCTAATGTCGCTGCCATGTCTAAAAAAAACTGCAAAGATGTCACCGTGCAAGTTTTTATTTATTTATTTATTTATTTATTTATTTGCACGGCAGTCAACACTTTGCTACATAATTATGGAGGATTAGAATTAATGCATGCCTGTCACCAATTGGTCACCTATATGTGCCATGAAATAATTAGACACATTTCACTATTACTGAGAAAAGGTGAAAGAGAAAAATGTATAATATATGAGATCATATATTATTTTAAATAATAAAAACATTTTTTTTTACATTATTAACTGATTATATAGTAACTGTAAATAAACAATATGCCATTGAATATATATTAACTACAATAATTTCTGCAAAGGAAAACCTGAGCAACCAGCAATTCAAATTATTATGTCTTATGAAAATAATAACAAAAAATATATATATATATATATATACACAAATATTTTATTGAAATGCCACGTGTTACCTGTAGATGTATTAAAAAGTGATATTATGCATACACATTGTGTCATACATTAGATAAATATAGCTTTATGATAAAACAATAAAAATATGCTGCATGTTCATCTGGAGTATGAACCAACTTTATTCCTTTAATAAAGCAACATGGTGAGATTAAATAAATAGGTTTCTAGGTCAAGTATGAGTGATGTTGAAAAAATGTAATCATTAATGGCAAATGTTAACCACAAGAATTCGACAGCAATTGCTTGGCTCACTTATAGTACATTTCTGCATTTAAGTAATAAATGAACCAACAATGAACAATGGGCCCAGGCTTTTATGCTACCAAATAACAATATGTTGTCTGCATACATCTGCGCTTTGGGGAAAACAAAGGTTGCCGCCCACATTCATAATGAATCTAGAATTTGTACTCCAGGGCTGGCTCACAATGACTCTTAAGGGGCAGGCAAATCCGGATGGGCTTGGAGAAAACCTACATGGGATCAAAGTTTGCATCTTAGTGGCTTGCTGGCTGCCTTGGAACAGATGGGCGTCGGAGGCACTATGAGCCCATTGAGATTCAGGATCCAAAGTGTCTGCTGCTGCTCTGTACACACAGGCAGATGATGCCTTTGTGCCGTTGGATTGCCGATATGCATTTAGTTAGCCGGGGAGGGATGTGTTTTTGTGGCTAGCAACAGCAGAAGCAACGCAAAGCAGTGGGAAAAGGAGTAGGTTTACCGTGGAATGTGTGTGTTTAGGGATTTACTCACACATCATTGGTAAAATACCAAACTTTTATATTCCTTAATTGTAAGCACAAATTAGATTTGTGAGCCTTAAATCAAAACATAAGATACTGCCCAGGCAATTTGTCTTTTCCTTTTTTTGTCTCTCCAACATCATCATTGAAAATAGAGTAGGTATTAAATCATAATCCAAATTCTTTTATTAAACACATAATAATGATATTACATCATTACATTTCAATGCTATGCTATTACAATTATATAAATATTATAAATTATATAAATATTGTAAATTGTTCAAATGTATTTTTTCCCAGCTTTTAATCAAACATTATTTAGTTATTTACATATTAATTGAAGATACGGTACATTAATTATTGGCAGCTATTCTAACTGTCTATGTATAGATTACAAATTAATTCCTTTAAACTCTATCACGTAGAGAGCAGCAGGGTTACAGCACTTTCAGTTCAATGTTGTCAGCTCCAAAATGCCACCAAGCTGAACAGAGTTAAGGCCATGCCAGCTTAGCTACTGCTACCGAGACTCTTCATACCACCAGACAATTTGTTTTAAACAAAGGATGTCCGTGGACTTTAAGCAAGGGGAGAAAAAGGCATTTTAACAATGTAAAACAGGTTTAGCATTTTTTTATATAAAGACACCAATGATCTTCTGGCCCATGATATACATTATATTTTGGTACCCACTGTGTAACATAATTTAGCATGATAGTTGATTTATTTTTTCTGCATATTTTCATGCATACTGCATAATGTTTTTTGGGATATTTCTTTGCATTTCTGTTGGATGCTTGTTTTAGTTTGACACCATGCTCTATTTTGTCCAGAATGAATTTATTGTGTAATTTGCATCACGTTAAATAAATATCATTACACATGTTATGTACAAATGACTTCTCACTATCATATGATTTCCTGTTGTGTGCTTGAAAAGCTCAAAATTCTTAGAAGGCATCACTACGTCAGAACTGGCTGATATAAGTAGGCTATATTTAGTCATTTTTGTATGTACTTAACTGTACATTAAGTTGATATGTGGCGATGTCTAGTCACATACTGTATAGCAGCTAAGGAACATTTAGTGAATCTAATGAACCTACACAGTTAAATACCTCAGCATGACAGGTAGCCAACACAGATAATTAAGGTAACTCAGATAAATGACAATAACGGTCCCTGCTGGATTCCTATGTTAATGACGAATGTGTGGCTGGCCATATATGCCCCTCCATCATGTTACGGGTAGAGGGGGGAAAGAAGACAGAAGAGAGCAACATCGAGAGGGAGAGAGAGAGAGAGGGAGGGAGAGAGAGAGAGAGAGAGAGAGAGGGAGAGAGAGGGAGGGGGATGCCTCTGGGGCTAGTATTTAACCTGCCCACCAATCCCAATCAATGTCATTGCCTCTTTCCGCAGCATTTTATCAGCTCCTAGCAACTGTAGTTTCCTAGAAGTGACCATTGTACAGCGCTCTATGAAACAGTCACAAGGCTAATGGGATGAGATGCAAAGAATTATGAATGCTGACAGTAAATCATATTACATCCCTAATAAGCATTAACTGGATAACTGGGTCAAAGCTGTATTATCTTAATTGATTTCTCTAAAGAAACCTGACAGTGAAATGTCAATGCTTGAATATTTCTTCATGCATCATTAAAACAAGATTGGCTTTTAACAAAAGGGGAGGAGGACGGGATCCTTTAGGCAGAATTGATTCTTGCTCGGGGCTGCCTTGCACAAGTAAGTGTATTACATAAAAATCTATACAGGATATTAAAACAACACACATTTTGCAAGACAGTTACAATTAAAAGCTGACACCCACCCATGCTTTTGTATCTGCCATCGCTGCCTGCCAACAAATGCATTTCAGCCCTCTGACTCGCTGCAATCAATGGAGACTGCATACTATGCGTGCCTGAGAAAGAGCGCAAGTGCAAAGCTTACTGAATGGTGTTCCCTGCTGAAGCAACTCATCTATCATGTCCATTATATCGGTGATGTCCATGATGTCCAATATGTATGGATAGTGAGGTTTTAGAGATCAGAGCTAAAAACAGTCACGGAAATATGCATAATGAGACAGGATGGAGTCTTATCTTGTCTATAAATATTAAATAGCCACTGGTGTCCTGAAATCCCCCCTTGTGGTTTAAACCAATGTTCCAAACGTTGCTCTGGTTTTTAGTTTGGAAAAAAATACACATTGGGAGTTATTTTTTAAATAAAGGTGAACAATGTAATACTCATCTTGCAGCTTGTTTGTAGATTTCCCTGCTTACTGTTTATTATACCAATGTCCCACTTAAATGCAAGAGGCTGAAAATACTCAGACACAGTTTTACCAACACAAACATAACCTGACACGGGATGTCCACGCCATCATGTTCTGTCCAAACATTTGAAACTCTCAGTTGGTAGTGAGCGACTTGTGATCCGAGGATTAATACAAGAGTGTTTAGTGGTTCTGACTGCGATATTTCATGGTCCAAACGTCAGCAGAACCAGCGTATGCCAATGGCATGTGAAATCACTCAAGGCGTCATCAAGTCGAAACACAACCCTTGTGAAATGACTCAGAAGATATTTTGCATATAAAGTTTCTTCAGCTCAGTGGATGGGTCCTATACTGAGGGTAAGCAGAGCTCTCCAGTATTTTTTTGGTTGCGGTTTGTGTGTGTGGGGAGGATGGGAAGCGGGCGGGTGTGGGTCATTTGGCATGGCCACGGATCAAATGCTGGGAATAAATCAGTCTCACTGACACAGCTCTTCTCATCAAGCAACACCCCGCCGTGTCCCCATCAGTTGTGAACTAATAAAGACGTATGGGAGGAGTGCAGCAGCGATCGTGGCTGATGCCAAGGTGAAATGCGTCTTGTGTCTGGAGAGAGATAAATGAACTAGGACAGGACCATCAGGAATATTGGCTGCCATGATGCTTTTTTATTTGGTTAGTTATGGCACAGATATAACATCATATATGCTCAAGTGAATGCCTAAACACAACCATTGATTTGTATGTTAATTTAACCCTAGCCCTAACCTTAACCCTAACCTTATTAATCATAGAAATGCATGCTAATTGTATAGCTAAACATAACCATTGATTTGTAACCTAACCTTAACCCGATTAGAAGCCGAGAGTGACAGTGAGACTCAAACCTAGACCAAGAGGAAGTATTCCTAGCCAGTAATCTCAGTGTATATCTTGCCCTGTAGTGCAGAAATGTAGAACGTTTGTGTGTGTGCGTGTGGACCCTGCAGCAGTCCAGCGGTGTTCACCTGACATCTGCATATGGCGTTCAGAAGGGCAGTACGTGTCCGCATCAGTGATTTCTAAACACTTTGGGGTCAACAAATTATTAATATTTAGTATAAGCACTGATGACAATGTGGCATCCTCCTGAGAGCTGGGCAAGATGTAGAGTGGGGGCCGTTCTTTTGACGTCAACCATGTTTGGCAGATGGTGCTGTCAGGTTTGGTCTTCGTTTATTCCTCCGTGCATATGGCAGTGTCTCCCGCTCTTTAAAAAAAAAAATATATATATTTAAATAAAAACATTAAGCTCGTAAGCTCATGTATTATCTATGGGTCTAAAGAGCATGCAAAGCAGGAATGTATCAGAGCGGCTAAAATGTCTGTAAACAACAGGCAGTGGCTTGTTGTAAACGAGACTTCACTGAGGGAAATAGCAGAAACATATGGTCTGAGACAGGAACGGGGCTTGATACCTGAGCAGGGATGCAGTTCTGCCACGACTGACCGGAACGTGTTGGTGACAGGGTGTCGCCTGACAAGTGAGAAACTTGGCAGCCATGGCAACACTAATGACTTTTTCATGAAGTGCTACCTGACTGACATCAACACAGTGTCTATGGAGTGCACAGTCTTCGAAAGATTTCCCCTCACCTGCTTAGCGTAAAGTGAGAAAACTGTTTCGCACGTAGACGAGTCAGTGAGGCGGTGAAAAATAGACTTGCAATTGGATACTTTTGAATACATGAGATTTAATATGTGAAGTTGGGTGACGCCTTTTGAACACACTGTACTGTAGTGATGCTATGTTCCACACTGCCTATATGCATCATGGTGTCTAGGCAGTAATTCCTGTTATTCAGTAAATCATGGACGTCAATATGCACCCCACCACACACACACAGACTTGTGTGTGTGTGTACACAATAGTAAATTACAGTACAAACTCCTTAAAAGTATGCATTAGTCATGCATCTCTAATCTAAGGTATATCACCATTACAGCCACACTTTTCATGGGATTTTAATGGTGTATTTCTATAGTTTATTTTTTCCATTTTTTTTAATAGTAAAAACAGCTTTTTCCAAAGATGGGGATTTTGTGTGGGCGTGTGTGTGCATGCACTAGCTTGGTGTGTTCTATTGCTGCTTCCACGCCGAATGAGATAACATTGTTGTAGTGTTTTCTTTTTTTTTCCAAAAGCAAAATAGCAGCTCTCCCAGCGAAGGACAAAAAATAAAAAATAAACAGCAGAGCGCATCAACAGAGACCCCGGTTAACTTAACAGCGAAGGGTCCTAGTCCTACTTTTCCCTGACATGTGGCGGGATGGATAGAATCGACACCGGGGCAAGCAGACGGATGAGTAGCGATACCAGGGTCCCCGTGGTAACCTGTCAGGCTCCATAGCAACAGAGGAAAGCGAGGGGAAGGCATCCAGCTAGACAGAGTGCCGTGACACCCCTCAGTGACATCACACACGTGACGCTGGTCGGCAGCTTTCATGACGGATGTGAGGGCAGGGAAGAGTTGAGCGGGTTGGAGAGGAATAGATTCAAGGTGCGGGAAACAAGAACAAAGACAGCAAACATGAATAATTAAACGTCTGTTTGGTTGGGTGCTGTGGTCGTCGGCGATGGCAACAGTTTTGATTGACAGATCAGGAGCGCTTGATCTCTATGCGCTGCACTTTACCCCCACCCTGGTCCTTTAAATCCTCTGTATGTGTGTGTTGTTTAGGGTTCCTGGCTACCACGAGGAAACAGAAGACCTCTAACTGTCAGTGGAATTGTATTCACCTTGGCAGCTACACGAAACATCATAAAACATGTTTGTACGTCACACATTTGTAAAGTATGACCAGATAACAGAGAGAAGAAAAAATAAACACAACGAATATGGCTAAAACCTGAGAACCTTTGCTGGGGAAATGTGATACAATTCTTCCATGTCTAGTAACTACATTGGCATCATTGCTCGATACCATCCTGACCCCAAAATCATAACAGGCATTTTGGACACAATTCAGTTCAATCAGATGTGTGTTTAACAGGGCTTTATTTATTTAAAAGGATGCTGCCCATGATATCATTTTTTCTATTCATAGAAAGAAAGAAAAAAAATCACCTGTGACAGCTAGTTGAGTTGCTGCTTATTTCTACCGTGTCAGAAATGGTACAGTATATGTATCCACAAATGGTGGGAGTCCATCATTCAGCGAGACATTAAGCATTCTCTGCTAAAACAAGGCCTTCGTCGGCCTAATAACTGGCAGCCTACTCCGTCACTGCCATGTTGAATAGCATTTATTATTCATGCTCATTAAATTCTGGGACTCATCTGAGCAAAGACTGCCAGCTTGCTGCCAAACTGTGTTGGTTTTTGTGATGTGCCCACTTGAGACCTGGAGATTCAAAACCAGGACACCACTTGTGAATAACTAGCATACAAATACACCTAATTCATTCTGCTTCCAGTTTAATTTGATCACATTGACAAAATACACAATTATGCTCACCTCCATTCTTTCACCATAAATGGGATTGGAATTAATAAATGGGTAGGATTGTACCCAGCCTCTGCCATGAAATTATATTGAGTCAAATCAGGTTATTTGAATATAGTATGCATATTCATAATTTGATGCATTTTGTTCATATTCTGTTTCTCATCGCTTATTTTGCAGTGGAATGGAAAATGTTTTAATTGAAAAGCATCTCGATGCTCACAGCGCATAACATTGCATCACATTCTATTCAGTTTTCATTTGTAAACATACAGTCCTTCCACATACTGTAATGTGTGTAAAAAATAAAGTAACAAAAATAATAATAATATACAAACATATATAACATATATATACACATACAGTACAATAGCAGCTAAATATTTTTGCGTATTTTATGTTAAGGCAGGTTTAGCACAGAGGTGATCCTGAATTTACAGTGATATTTCAAAATGCCGATTTGACATGATCTCAGCCAAAAAAAAGGTTTATGGTTCTACACATGCTATAAAATGGTTGTGACAAGATGAAACTCGAACATTAGTGCACTTAAAAAAACACCATGTCCATACCCAGCAAAATAATCTTCCCAAATGCACCCGCTACAAAAATAAAAATAAATAAATAAAAAGAAACATACATACATATTACATGCATAATCTAAGAGCCAGTATACGAGCACACAAGTTCTTTACAAGACATGGTCGATTTTTCTTTTCTTTTTTTTCTTACACTTCCATCCAGCAAGGAGGTGAAAAGTGGCTTTGACAGGCAGGAAACAATTATTTATTGGAACACACGTTCAAAAAGTACCAGCAGCTGTGCGCACCTTTCCACAACTGTGGGCCTATCCATATTAGTCTCCTACATCCCAATCCCCCAAGAAAAATACTCCAGCGGTTCCAGCAGAGAGCATGGATTACTGCTTTCCCATATGTCGACCTGCACAGCTATATCAATCTAAGCCTGGTCAGTTGCCCTTTCATATACTCCTAATGTACTGGAAAGATTTCCACAGTCGACTGCCCGTCGCTGCTGGTTTTGAAATGGTCTCGCTCCCAAAACTTCCACAGTGGAGAACAATCAGGCATTTCTGCTGGGATGATGTGGAGAAGCAGATAGACCCCTGTGGGCTGATCATTGTCGGGTTAGGTTATGCTTTAATAGTGAGACACTTGTGCTCTGTTTCTTTGGTGCAGGAACTGTGTCAGAAACAAGAGGTCTAAATAAACAGCGAGGCCCACCGGAGCCCTTTCATCCATCATGGACTGCTCTGGCAGTGACATGCTGGGGAAATCATCTGGAATCTTCCTGTGCAGGGCCCCGACTAAGGGGAGCTCCCGCTACACTTTCTCCGAGACCCTGTGGCTAAACCGGCAGCTGACACATGCAGACACGCACACGTACGCACATAAAGAACTAGGTGGTCCGAGAGTCTGTGCGTGTGTGTGTGTGTGTGTGTGTGTGTGTGTGTGTGTGTGTGTGTGCGCACGCATGAAGCTCACAAGAAATATGTACATACTGTAAGTACATACTTCACGTGAGTTGAAACTAATTACTAGCACGTTAAAAAGTGCACAAAGTGTCAAGGTTGAAGACAACTCACGCCCCACTGGAGAGCATTATGTATGAATTCCTTTTGAGACAAGTCTTCCCATATTTATAGAGGATCAGCATGCTTAAATCACTATATCCATCACGCAACAGATCCACGACGACAGCACGTTTTATGAGTCACAAACTTACAATAGACTCGGTTGTGAGACATGAGCTCAAATATTAGTTTTGAGCCTGTTCTTTGAATTTCTAGGGTTAGTTTGGATTACTAACTCTAATCTAGGTACTAGAGTGTTGGGGAATTTCCTGGATTCAAAGAGCAGGGAGTGTTTCTGATCAAACAAAAGTTCAAAGCCCTGGTGTTAAAAAAACAGTAAAGATGGAGACAAACACATACTCATTCAACATTATTTCTACTATTACCCTGAAATCATATAATTGCCAAATCAAGAGCTTAGCCTTTTGACCATGTAGAACTCCATCACTGGGTTTGCTTTTTTCAATGCAGGGCTCAGACACTGACGAAGGTCAGCCTTGTGGCCTGAAGAGCTCACACATGCCACTTGTTTGTGCATTCAACGTAGCACATCATTGAGGGTTAAAACAACAACTGCCAATTAGCTATAGAGCAGACATCGGCCAAACACAGATGTAAACTATATTACGTCAGTTTACAGGACACCTTCAGCTGTCATACTGTAAGTAATGTTGAATTGTCATGGGGGTTACTGTAGTGGATGCACTAGGATGAATACATATTGACGAGAAATATTTAAGTAATGCATGGAATAGCTGTAACCAGTGTTGCTGCAGTTGTTCTTCAGCTGTGTCACATAGAGGATACTTAAAGGCACTGTTGATTGACTGGTTGGTGTGCTGAGAAAAATACTGTGTGAGAAATATAGCATACATGTACACAGCTATACAAGCAACATTTTCCAAAATCTAATAAATTATACAGAATGTTTTTATTATGTTGTTACATATTTGTTGGTCTTTGAACTAATATTTCTTCATGCTACTGAACAGAAGACAATGATACTATGTATTAACACACACATTTTAAAATAAAAAGGTAACATATCTACCAGATAGAGACAAGGTCTTTGGAAATACCCCCAATAATGGCAGACAGAGGAGAATTTATTTCATAGTATCACAAAAAGCTTGGCTATTAAAGTGTAGCTGCAGCCCAGCTCTGAGCCTGACTCCCCCACTTCAACTTTGAAAAATGCATCATGGAGCTGAGTGGGGGGAGGGGCTTGAGAGGGGGACACCTTTGCCATTAACGCTAACATCTGAATATAATGATTGAATATAATGACGTATGAGCGTACTAAGTGTATTGATGAAAATCAGCCATGTCCGGAGGTGATTTTTAATGGATATGACGTGAAGCTCTTTTCAGCTCATAAAAAGCTGAATTTTATTTTAAAAAAGAACTTAAAATTATCCAAATTCAGCAGCAGGCAAGTGATCGAGAACAATCTTATACATGGAGCTTGATACACTGTAAAAGATTCTGTGGATTTCCTGGTGAAACACTGTCAAATCATGACAGTAAAACACTGTTAACTCCAAATAAGTTTAACATCTTCTGTAACAGTGAAACACCGTAAAAAAAAAAATCTGCCAAAACAACAATGTATGCATCTATTTTCTGCAAAAAAATGCATTACTCCGCTGTGATGTGTTCACGGTCTGGAAGAAACCGCGCAATGTGACGCGCAAATAAGTAAATTGGAGCTAGTAGCCTACGGTGACCTCATCTGGAGCCGTACATCTCTCCACCAGTCACATTAATAGCCTTACTCTGCCCAATGTGCATGCGAGCATGCGGTGCAACTAGAAGCTAGCCGGTTTTATCCTTTGTGCTAGCGGGACTCTTGGGATTTAGTGTGACACTACATGTAAACACCAAACCGACTTTTTTTACAAACAATGTTTGCTGCTGGTATGGGACATTATTCCAGGGCCGTAAGTCTAACCTTCTTGCTTGCGAAATCACTGATCATGTCCTTAAGTCAATATTTTAATACTTTCAATAGAAAGGATAGCAGGTGGTTCAGCATGTCCTGGCTCATCTTAGAGCAGTTTTTTTAATTAGCTTTAGCAGTAGCAGGGTTTGTAGAACAAACCATTTTTAAAAAAGGTGAATCACAAAGAGCTATACAAAATAAACAGCTAGAAAAATACATGAATCCAATTCATCAATGCAATTTCTGTATTTAATACCAGTGTAACTGTTTCCATACTAGTACTGTATTGTAAAGATGAATGGATGAAGATGAATCAATTGGGCACCCCCACCTCCCCCAAACTTTACCGGTTGTTTTGCCCTGTCGGCGTCAATACATGCCACCCACGCCTAGACTAAAGTGATTAGACACGTTTTATGGGACAGGTTTAGCAAATGGGTCAATTCTGCCCACCTTCTCCCAATGTCAAACTCGATCCGACGCTAATGGGTAAATGGACTACATTCATATAGAGCTTTTATCCAAATCGCTTTACAGTATTTTGCCTCACATTCACCCATTCATACACACATTTAGACACCGATGGTGATTGCTGCCATGAAAGATGCGACCAACCACTGGGAGCAGATAGGCGGTAGGGGTTTAGGCATATTGCTCAGAATGCTTACAGGTAGTGGGTAGAGAGATCACATTTATTTACAAATTAGCATTTGTAGTAGCAGTAGTAGTAGTAGTAATATGTGTTGTAGTACTGTCACAGGGTGGACCAATTACTGTGTATTGTATTTTAGATTGTGGTGTATTTTGATATATTGCTGGTTGCTGTGAATTGTTGTGAATTGTACACTGTGTGGACTGGTGTATTCTTGAATGTTTGTAGACGCCGTGTGACTGTGAGAATTATGAAATATAGCTATGCTATTTTAAAGGTATTCGTGAATAAGTCAATCACTATTTAGCATCATTACCAAATGTTGTTTTTATTACATCTAAACATCTTAAATATAAGACATTCTGATATGCAATGCAATTATTGTGAAATCAAAAATGTTGACGGCGGCCATTATGGACATATCCTTCATGTAGAGAATAACTATTGGTACACTGCTCCCAGAGAGGGTGACAGAAGAATGTTCGAACCAGGAAGTGGGTGTTGAAGAACCAGTAGGAGTTGGCTTCGCGGGGTATTTAAAAGGGGGGCGGAGATTGTTTCGGGAGTCGGCCTCCTACGTTCACGGGGGACAGACTCCATGGCCGTGTAACATATTATATTGAGTATATACAGTATCACAGTGATTTAATAAAACAAGTGTCAAAGTGTCCACTCCAATTAGTAACCCAACATGACCACAGAGGCCGGTGACCAATTGGTTAATTAATCATGGACCTATGAGAGTGAGGCGGAGGAAGAGTTAATACTTTTTAAACAAGAAGTGAAAGAGTCCAGCAGAACCGGTCCGGAGTCCGAGAGAACGGGTGAATGGGAAGTCGAGTGCTGAAACCAGTTGGAGAAGTCGATCAGTGGACCCAGGAGATGTTGCAGGGGAACGTTGGCGAGGATCCCTGAATCACCAACTGGCCTGAGTGCAAGGCGATCCTCTCCCCACACTGGGCTCGTTGTAGGGTTTCCTTCTGCGGCATGGACAGCTAGCGGAGGTCAAAAGGAGAAGACAGAGCCGGCTGGACGTGTGGATGTGGGGATTGCCGGCGTGGGATGAGGCCCAATGGGCTTCATTTTAGCTATTTTATGCTGTTGATTGTAAACCAATAAAAAAATAATAATAAAAATGAATATATATATATATATCCATCCATCCATCCATCTTCATCCGCTTATCCAGAGTCGGGTCGCGGGGGCAGCAGCTCCAGCAGGGGACC
>JAODTR010000008.1:1515934-1527410 GCA_025399935.1 Amblyopsis rosae | reverse complement strand
GGGGATATGATAAGGGGATTGAGAGTTTAGATAGAGAGACAGAGAGGTATGGATGTAAGATAAAATAGAGAATTTCAAAACAAATAATGAAAACCAAGGGAACACAACCAGTACTACTGTAATACAACAAGCAATTATACATAATATTAACAAGCAATATTATGAACAAATACAAGTAATTTCACAAGAGACAAACTAACAGTGTTGTAAGACAGAAAAATATTATTGACAAATTAAAATATGGTGTGAAGATACAGTACAAGCAACAACAACAAACACACCAATAAAACAATTTAAAATAATAACTATACATGCAGAAAACGACAATATTAGCGACCATGCCAAGTCTGTAGGCATACATGTAAAGTGTCACTTTCGGCTGAATACCTCACATTGCCCACTTCGTGCAAGCTGAACACAACATAGATACAGAACACTGTACACTGTATAAGGTGTTAATGTATCACTGGGCTCTGCCCCAGCAGCACACAACGCAGCAGAGGCCAGAGGAAATTACCGTGGCCTGGAGAAGCCTTGAAAGTAATTAATCATCTTACCCTGAAACCTGTCAAGATACCCCTCAGCATTGCTCCCGCCCTATGCTGATACTCCTGTCAATTACACGTCTAGACAATTGGACAGCCTCTTGAAGTCTCTCTCTCTCTCTCTCTCTCTCTCTCTCTCTCTCTCTCTCTCTCTCTGTAGGCCAGCCTGCCATCTGTATTTGCTTAAAAATGTTGCTTTAAACCCTTTTTTTGCCCCAACATTCTTGAATGATTTTTAGGAAGTAGGTGTGAAGGAAAATGTTAAGGGGGAAGCAATGTGTTATATAACAATGTAATTAAAAATATCAATTTTTAATAAACATTTGTTGTCCTAAAACGAAATGTACATGGAAACCAGTTTAAGAACATCTATCTATCTATCTATCTATCTATCTATCTATCTATCTATCTAATGTATGGCTACCTGTATCTGTTCTGACAACCAAATATACAGTAATGGTAATCTTGTGAAACAGGCTAAGTCAGCAGATGTGTAAGAAGTCAAATGAGTGTCATGAGCGCTACGTGCACTGGTGTCTGGTGTACATTTGGTTTCACAAGAGCCTTCCAGTGTCGCGAGCGCTACATGCACTGGTGTGTATTTGGTTTCACAGGAGCCTTCCAGTGTCGCGAGCGCTACCTTCCAGTGTCGCGAGCGCTACATGCACTGGTGTGCATTTGGTTTCACAGGAGCCTTCCAGTGTCGCGAGCGCTACCTTCCAGTGTCGCGAGCGCTACATGCACTGGTGTGTATTTGGTTTCACAGGAGCCTTCCAGTGTGTTGTGGTGGCTCCATGTGTTGACGGCCCTCCCAAACAAACCCCTGTACTCGTGCCATGGGGCCCCCCAGGCTCCAACAGGCCGCTCAGCGCTGCGGTGTGACCCAGAGGCTGGCTCCCCAGCAGTGGTCCCCCTTCCCCTAATTACCGCTAACAGACTACCTCTCCCCCAGCCCCCACACACCATTGCTGTGGTTTGGCTGTTTGTGCCATCTATCCTTTTCCCACTCATTTTCTCATCACTATTGTTCCCTCATCCCTCCTTTCCGCCATCTTTCTCTGTCTTCCCATCCAGCCCCTTTCCCGTTTTCTCCTCCCATCCTTCCTTCTCACCTCCTCTCCCTACACACCCCTCCAGGGAGTGGGCCCAGTATTAGTGCTGCCAAGAACAGATGTCCAAGAAATACCAGCCCAGCAAGAGAAATAGAGAGAGAGGGGTTGAGAGATAGATAGAGAGAGAGAGAGAGAGAGAGAGAGAGGGTGGATGGGGCTTGGGGGGGGGGGGGCGCACCACATGGAGGCAGATTAGGTGAACCATAAGATCCGCCACCGCCGTCTGGAAATATGGGCTTCTATTCAGAGATTTGAAAACCTGTGTCACTAAGCTTATGGTTTTTGTGTCCTACAACGGTTTGGAATTGGAAAGGCTGTGTTTTTGCAGAGTTCTTTATTTTTTATTAAATTATTTGTTGTGTGGCAATGCTGAAGTGTTTCATAGATGTTTTATTTGTTTATTTTTTTACTCTTAATCTAGGATTTATACAGCTCCCACCCCCGCCACACCACTCTCCTTTTTTATCGATTTTTGCGAATGTTTAGTTTAGCCTTTTGTCATATGTGTTTCAGGGAGGGATATTTTCTCCCCTTGTGTTTGTGCTTGAAGTGGCTGCCTCTGTGTGCCTCATGAACATTAAATAGGTGCATTCATGTGAAGTGTGAGGCAATGTGCTCTGATCCTGAAGCCAAATGGGTAAACTGACATTATCCCCATATTTTAACACTCTTGAGCGGGTGGATCCATGCCTGGATGTACTCTAATCAAGTGTAATCCACCCTTCTGACCCCTACCCCCAACACAACGCGCACACACACACACACGCACACACACAGGGACTGGCGAACAATGAGGGAGACGAACCAGATGAAAACAGCCAATAGAATGCCAGATAGATGAAGAGACAGTATATCAAATATGAGAGAGAGAGAGAGAGAGAGAGAGAGAGAGAGAGAGAGAGAGAGAGAGGGAGAGAGAGAGGGAGAGAGAGAGAGAGAGAGCAGACCAAATAAAAATGAGTATGTTGGAACAAACCAGTGACCCCAGTAACCCACGTTCCTCCCAGCAGATTATCATGGGCACTGCGTTATTGGAACGTATTACGGCCCACCTAATTAGCATAATGATTTCCCATCCTCCTCCTTTCTCTCCCGAGCCTCCCTCCTTAAGGCTGAGCCTGTGTGTTGTTAGCCGCTAACTCCCTGCGCTCCTCGAGTACTTTAAGCTTGTTAATAATCATTATGTGTGTGCAGTGAAGTGGGGGAAAGGAATAATTACCTCACCTGAGCCAAACCAAATTAACCCTCTCTTCAGCAGTTCCCCCTTTCTCTGCTTTTGTTGTTGGCTAGCCACACACATCTCACACCCTCCACACACACACACACACACACACACATTCATCCATCATCCACCAGGGACTTATTAGGGTTGTCTGTTATTTAATGTTGAATTGCTAAATGTTTGCACACCCCATTTGCTATCTGATCACGCGGTGGATTCTTTTATGCTATGCAACGCTTTCATTTTGACAATTGATTGACAATGTTGTCAAAAAAAAAACATATTTAAAAATTTTATTTGATCTAGGTCGTATTTTAAACACTTAAGGAGTTTTAAGAAACATTAAGAAACAATTTCATAAAAAAGCTTTATGCCAAAGTTAAGCTCATCACAAAGGAAGGTAGTGTTACTTTGATACAAACATCCAATATCAAACTTTACCATGGATAAAAGGATAAAGACTGTAGGAAGTATAGGGGACAGCAAGTCCGGGGGAGTAATGTTACTTGATGATGTGGCATTAACATGTGTTTTAAGCCTGTTGAGAAGAAGCTGACATAGTTAGAAACAGTCTGAAACAATCCAGATGTGACGGTATCTCATCCACGCACACACTGAATTCCCATCAAAAGGTCTATTATAGTAATAAGAGAGAGGTTAGAACTAAAAAGGTGGTGTTAGGGGGGGCTTTCAGTCTTTCAGGTGAAGTTTGTCTTCCTTTACATAAAGAAAAGTGAAAATGGTTGAAAAACACAAAACAGTAAGTAACACAAAAACTTGTCACACTAAGTGTGACAAGTTTCTCAGCGTGTATCCAAATATCTTCGTAATACTGATTTTCTTAAGACGCTGCCGAAATGCAATGATACTTGCTGTTTATACATAGGCTATTACCTTTTACAAGGAATTTGTAACAACAAATAAAATTCTAGGCAGTAAATATATTACATTGAAACTAGTAGTTGAAATCTGGCAAAGTTTCTGAAAAACACTGAGTCAAGAGAAAATGTGCTGATGGGTCGACATTGTTCCTGATGTGATTCTTCACCCAGTGAGTGACACAGAGTAACAAGTGAACAAATTCCTACACTTTTGTGGTAAATATTACATTTCTAACAGTATTCTGTTCACCGTAAATCCAATTTTCTCCCTCAGCAGAGGGTAGACCAGAGACATATGTTTGTAATACAATAACCTGATGCTCTAAAAGAGACGGATTAGGGGAAATAAGAAATGAAAAATGTTAAAGTTGTTAGTGAAGAGAGTTGATATTTTCCATATTTCAGTGTGTGTATATAAAAATGACATAATCTTAAATGGGAGGAAACAGAAGTGATCGTTGAGTGCATATTTCTCATTTGAGTCAGATGAGGAGTGCAGGGATGTAATATAAGTATGGCTTAACTGTATTAAGGACGGCAATGAAACACAGATGTTATTCTGCTTTTTGCGTCAAAACACAGTTTCCTGGCTCTCGCAGTGAATGCTTGATAACACAAACTTAATAGAATTACAGCTTGACATCAACGCTTTGTGGTCGTATTTGAGAAAACACAACCACATTTTATTATCATGTTATTTATTGTTTCACTAAGTGTTATCAGACATTAGTATGTCTAAGCTTGTATGTTTTGGGGTGTATGCGACATTACAGAGAACTGCACTCTAGGTCTAAACCTCTAGAGGGCCATCTACACAGACAATGTCAAAAACAAAAATGTAGAACTACTGTGTATTATGAAAGATACTGTATGGAATTGTTTTGCACATGATATGTTTATTTTACTGTAATACTAAATTCAACTGCATTATTACTAATTTACTCCTACTGTACTGTAAACTCTAAACCCTCTCTCGTCCATCAGTCGCTATTATTTCTTCTTTTTTTATTTTCCAACTGGAATGTGTTTATTTTGCTTCTGTTAAATACAGTTCCTGTAGTTTATTATTAACATCCATTTAGATAAAGTGTGCCTTATGCTCTGCTGAACTAGCTATGGAATATTTTGGCATTTATTGTACCATTTGGATCACATACATATGAAAGACAATGATGGTATGGACCATATACAATGTTTTCTTGTTATTGCCCATCATCTTAAAACAGTACAACTATAGCTGGATGAACTCATATCAGGGTCGGAGGGTTGTATAACAGATTTTAGCGCATCTTTCAAAGAGCCCTGTATGCGTTGTTATGAATGCCACGACCAGAATGGCAGTTTAGCAAACAAGAGCTATTAAAGAGTTTTTAAACCTGGCAGAGCACCCACACTGCTCTTCTCTACAAGACAAAAAAAAAAAACACCAGCTCCCGACATGAGCTCCTCTTAAACACCCATAAGCACACTAAACATGGGTGTATCTGCCGCCCGTCAATGACAGCATTCATGGGAGTGGTGCGTAATGAAAGACCTGGTGTGCACGGGGATAAGCCTACAAGCAGAGCCATCATCACTCAGGTGTGCGGTTTGAGATGACGAGGGATCAAAGGCAGTCTCCGCCACCGGCACGCCTGCTACACTGCTGGCCTTCCCGCTAGAAAAAACAACAAGACACACACACTGGGTTTATATTGGAGTGGATAAAACCTGGATTAAGAATAGACGAGCGCTTGAACGCACAACATTATCCACGCAAGAAACAACAGGCTGAATATGTGGGAGGCCTTCTCTGTTTGAATGCTCAATCAGGGGGAAAGCACTTCCAGCAAAATGAAAAGGCATGAAGGAGATAGACAAAGCAGCCCGCCATGGATGCAGTACAGTGAGTATGAGTGTGTGTGTGTGTCTCTGTGTGGGTGTGTGTGTGTGCTAGTGATGATGTTTAGTGTGTTGCAGGTATGGAAGCTGGCGTTAATTGATAGTAATTCCTGTTTACTGTGGTAGAAGTAAAAAATGTTTTGCCCCTATTTGAAATGGAAACAAACAAAAGCTTTAGGGTGTGAGATAGTGCACGCGTGCTAATTCCTCATTGATTCAGACCGGAGTGTTTTAATGTCTCTCAGAACACGCCACGCTCAGTGTGAAAGCAGATCTCTCTGCCTATTTGTGTGTACTGTATGTAAATAAGATTACGCATTTACCGCACACTTTTTTGTTTGATATGTTTGTGGAGCATTCCGGAATCTTCCACATGCCGCATCATCTTTGGCCCCACTGCCTCATTGCTGTTTTTCATCACACACCTCGTTGTTTCACAGCTCGTGTTGTCTTTTGTGTTCTCTCCCCCTCCCTGCGTTTTAATTGCCACCGTGGAGGTCAATTAATGTTGCTTCCCCTCACTCTATCTGCGGCCCACACATCTGTGACACCACGCACATTCGTTAGCACAGCTCCTTCCAGGCCCTAATGCCGCCTCACTTCAAATGGATTAATCGAGCCACTTTGTTGTTTAATCTCGCCTCGGCAGAGCTGGCGGGTGGGATATAGTGTGTGTGTGTGTGTGTGTGTGTGTGTCAGTGTGTGTGTGTGTGTGTGTGTCCGTGCGTGTGTGTGTGTGTGTGGGATGGGGGGTGAATGACCGACAGACAGTTTGGCACTCACATGCTTGACGCCCAGAACGGTGCAGAGATCCAGACAGGCCTGCAGCAGACAGACAGTCAGTCAGTCGGAGAGGTAGGCAGACAGACAGATGAGAGCGACAATATGAGAAATGCACCTGATCTTTCTATAGAATATGTGTGTAATACTATAATATACACGTTAAACGTATAGTAACCAGTCCTCTACTCTGTTTGTAGTACTTTATACATTTTGTATTTATTTATTTAATACTGTTTATTATATTTTTAAGATGCCAAAATGTATTGTATGGATGATCTGACTAAATATGAAAAAGGAAAACACATGAATATGGGAAGACAGGCATTAACCACACACACTTTTACACAATCACACACTTTCACATAAACACAGAGGCACACCAAGTAATGATAACAAACCTTTGTCACAGCACACACACACACACACACACACACACACACACACACACACACACACACACACACACATGCACACACATTCACAAACACATATACTGTATGTGTACAAGCAGACCTTGACACACAAAATGCAATTGCCATTACATACAAACACACAAGCACAATTATATTTTTCGGTATTGTTGCTTTGATGATGATTTCATTACAGAGAAGAACTGAATCTCCTGACACACACATGCACACACATGCGCGCACATGCACACACAAACACACTTCTTAGAACACCTACTACAGTAGCTACAGCAGTTATTTTTCATTCTGATCTGCTGAGTCAGAAACCGCTTGTCCTCTGGGTTATCAGGGGAGAGCTACTGTAGCAAAATAAAGACAGAAAATATTGAGACCATGTTGAAAAGGACAAAAAATATGGAGGGAAGGAAAGACAAGAAGAGAGAGAAAAGAAAACAAAGTCAGAGGCCAAATCCAACTGTAGGCCTAAGGCCTTTGTAGCGCCACCATGCTGAAGAAACACTGAAGAGACCGCTGACCTGAAACTAACCAATCGGTGTGTTATACATAGCAATACCTTATGAAACAGCAGCAGTTATTTTTGCTTCACTGAGCATCTTGCCACATTTTTTCATAAGGCGTTTGAATTGGTATGCCTGTGCACAAATTGAAACAGCACACACCAGCCACGACTTACTGTTACATTAGATAACTAAAACTGATAGCAAGTTTAAACATGAGCAAGTATTATGTGGTGTGGTTCTACAATGTAGGGCCTCAGTGGGTGTCTGTGTGTGTGGGTTGGAGGGGGTCCGGACAAAGACAGACAGACAGAGAGACAGACAGACAGACAGTGTGTGGTTTCCTCTGGTGGGAAAGCAGGTCTCTGGTTGACGCGGTGAATAAACGGTTTTCAGTTAGCCCTCAATGGCATCAAGTTCATTTACTGATAAGAAGAGCTAAAGGCCTAGGGGAGAGGGCAGGAGAGATGGAAGGAAAGTGAGGTGGTGAGAGAATGAGGATATAGGAAGAGAATACAGGTACAAGAATATCTTGTCTCAAAGGTCAAGCTTAACTGGAGGGGCTACTGCCGTAGGATACTGTGTGCGTTTCTCAGGCGACAGTTGAGTAATACTTTTACTGATATAACAACCGTCACAATGTCCAAATCCAGGTCAGAGGTACTCCATTCAGCAAATATTGTAAAAACATTTCTAGTATTATCATGGCTTGTCATATTATGGCTTGTTTGCCAATTATTTAGACAGTAAAATTATTGATTTTGTTTATGGTACCTATACTGTATAATATTGTTTTTCTTTGCCCACTCTGCATCTGAGGAATCCAAAAAAAAGGTAAGCGACTATGAGATAGGGGAAGCTAAATTTCATCTGCCAAATCATCCCTAGTCGAGTCATTCCGGAGTGTAATCCTTTATTACACTAAACCGTACAATGCTGATTACTAATTACCAAATAGCCCCCCATAGAGCACCGTAACTTTCTAATCTGTTAATAATTACCATTTCAATGATCCTGTACATTAATGTATGACCTTCAAGAACTCTGACCCTGCTCTAATTAGCATAATATCCAATCACTACTATATAAGAAACTAGCCATGACCAAACGAATAGACCTCAGGTAGGGCTAATTTCTGGAGCAATTATCTTTTCATGTTAAGCGATTTAGCAGATTAGATGCACAATTTGACACATTTCTTTCTGTGTGATTCAAAATGATGTTATGTTATCTTTTTTATCAATTATTTTCTTTTATAAAGCCAAAGACCCTGCACCAGGGGTGGTTTTGCTTTGATTGGTCATGTACAAGTTAACAAAATACTGGTGACCTTAGTGTCAACAAAAATATAGTTTTTTTAATACAGTCGTTTTTTTATGTTGTTCCTTTATATGTCACTAATTAAAGTTTGTTTTTTTTGCCTATACTGAAGAATACTGCCAGTTTTTTCTCCAATTAATATGTGGTGCTTTGTTGTTTTCAATTATGTATAACTGAGTCCAAAAAGCAATTCAACTGAATCTATGTATGGTGTAAAATGTTATAATGTATAATTAACTGAATTATATAATGTACTGTATAATTCTGAATTCTGAGATTCTAAATTAGAGGTTAGTGATATATCTTATACTAAGTGTGGTCCACACACCATAAGAGATGGTAACCCAGAGAACAATGATATTATCCAAAAGCAATCATTAAATGCATACAATTTAAAGCATGCTGTTCCTACATTACGTATGTGGCCATTACATAGAAAAAGTAAGTAAACCCATCATGCATGTGGTTTCTTTCATTCACAACTCATAAACTCCTGTTGGGCTAGTACCAGTATTAAAGGCAGTGTTGTTGTATGTCATACAATGTGTTTCACAGAGAAAAAATAGCATATATCATTAATGTTTGGCTTCACATAGAGTATAATAATTGTATTTAGGCTTTCTGCTTTAGTATTTAGTTGTCTCCTTGTGTGGTTCCTTTTTTGCAGATATGCATGATAGCAGCAAAGCCACAGTATTACTTATCTAGAAGAAACCTCTTTAATTCACTGATTTTTAATAAAGAGAATATTTATTGTGACTCTTTGAACCTCTAACGCGTTTGATTGCTAATCTTATCAATCCTGTACAACAAAGCGCTGAACACATTTCGTGTGGCGGGTCTATTCCTGGGAAATGAACAAAGTTTGTGGTCTAATAAATAAATGAAAATATTGTATTGGGAAATTTGGGTAGTAAAGTGAGAGAAAGGCAGCAATCTAATACAATTTATTGGTGTGCTTCAAATGCTATGATCTAATCAGCAAGCTCATTTTAATAGCCTTGTGTACCACCATGATGGTATGCTAACCTAAAACAAACTGTTAGGTTAATCGCAAGTCCAATGAGAAATTACATCTAAATAAGGTGCATTTACAAAAGAAACGGTTTTCTAACTTCAAATTCACATCTGATAACTAAAACAAAACATTTGTTTTGCTTTAGGATGATACCATTTTATATTATATTCAAAACAGTATTAATCCTCA
This sequence comes from Amblyopsis rosae, assembly GCA_025399935.1. NCBI lineage: Eukaryota > Metazoa > Chordata > Actinopteri > Percopsiformes > Amblyopsidae > Amblyopsis > Amblyopsis rosae. The sequence continues at coordinate 1,517,531 of JAODTR010000008.1, read as the reverse complement.
TTTAAGTACAACATGTAGGGAATATACACCAGAGGGAGATAGAGAGAAATATGAAAGGTGGGAAAGAATGTGAGAAAGGTGCAGGAATAAGTATGAACGGTATGTGGATTGGCTGGGTGGATGGTCCCCCTCTGAGCAAAATATAATTTCATAAATGCATCTTCTTAAACTGTCACCTCATCTTCCTCTCCTCTAAATGTGTATTTTTCTAATGCATAATAAGGCCATATTCAAATGGAGGGGGAAGACCTTTCACACATGCACCAGGCTATAATGGGGATAGCTTAGCATAACTTCTGACTGATTTCCAATGCAAATATTAGCAGTCAAGTTCAGTGTGCGACTGCAGATTATGTTTTATCCCTCTCACACACCACAGACTCCCTTTACGCTCTGGAAACAGTTTTGCTTATCAGTGCAACACAACAATCAAGTCCCTTCTCATCCTCTCAGCCCCTCTGAGACTTCAAGAGAGGGCGAGAAAGAGAGAGTGCACGGGTGGAAGAGAGCGGGAGAGAGAGAGAGAATACAAAAGGAAAGGGAGAAATAAAAACAGACTAGTCAAAGCTTGGGATGGAGAGGCAGAAAGATGCGAAATAACATATCAGTCCCATGCACCTCAACCTTTATCTACCACACATTATTGCTCATCTGAAACCATATTTCTAAAATGCAGCATCTTAATTGCAAGTGAGCCTGCCACCAAACAGGAATAACAAATATAGTGGAAGCCCGACTCTTAATAACATAGCACATAGTTATTGTTAAAGTAATTAGACTGTGCGCGACGTGAGAGAAATGCTGACCTTGACCCCCACTGCTGTCCATGTTAGCATTGTAGCATGGCTAACCGTTTGAATGCTTTAATTGAACAATATATGTTTGTCATTATAGCTGTACACTGCCACTACTTTCCATAATAAAAAATACTGTATTTTAAAATAACAACTTAATAGAGACAGTATTCGTGCCTATTGTTGTTTCTCTTTCCTAACTAAATCTTTTTGACTGATATTTAGCATACATGCCTCACTTTTCTAAGTATTTAAAAGGTAATCGGTAAAAAAGAGAGTATAGGCTACATGGAGGGTCAGAGCTTCATACCTGTAAGTTGTTTTATGTTTATACTACAGCATCCACAGACAGGGGTGCACAAGTACTGCCAGGGATTGTGAAGCAATGCACAACATAGGGACAAAACAGAGCCAATTAGACGTCGCTGAAGGTCAGCCCCTGGCCCTCTGGAGTAGAGGAAACAATAAATAATTTGGAGGGTAAAAAAGCAAGTGTTGCCCAGTACAAAATGCATTGTGTTCTTTTAACTCTTGACAATTTATTTTCCCAATGAATTATACATGTGTGATTCTGCTGCAAAACATGCCACAGCCCAATGTGGGGTGTGGAGGGGGGGATTTAATATTCCATCTTTGTACTTCACAACAATGGTGTGTATGAAAAAGGATGGACGATATTTAATGCTGGGTATTCAGTCTAACACACTCCCTCTCGTGTGTTATTGCTAAAGTCAAGTCAAGTCAAGTCAATTTTATTTATATAGCCCTTAATCACATTGCAGTCTCAAAGGGCTTTACAACCT
>JAODTR010000008.1:1466692-1478281 GCA_025399935.1 Amblyopsis rosae | reverse complement strand
TATATTTTTTTTTTTTTAAGCATCTGTAATTGAGGAGCACATTTCTAAATCTCACTCAGTCCATATGTTGTCAATTTTTAGTTATGGTGGGTGCAGTTTAAAGTCTTTTAAGGTCTTCCATAATCTGTAAATTAAAAAAGTTGATAAATAAAAGTGTTTGAAATGTTATGATATGTATTTTAAGTATTTTCCAACACAGCACCAAATACTGTATAACATGTATTTAGACTATATTATGTTTTTCCAAAACAATAGAAATATAGGGTAGGTTGATTTGTTAGTTCATGGAGCTAACAAACATAACTAATGTCTGCAGGAGGACTTCACGTTGAGGTTTGCAATCTGTAAATGTAAGCGTTTTTAAGGTCAACATTGCAGTTTCTCTTACATGAGAAAAAACATCTACATTTAGTTAAACGCTTACATGGTGCAGAATTAAACTTTTTCAAAATGTCGTCTGTTGCTCTAAATAAAAGTGGCTCACAGTGGATACATTTCCCAAATTCACATCTTAAATGTTTTCCTTTGTTTTGATTGTCACATCACACCCATCCAACAGATAACAAATGTGGCATACCTTAGAGGATACACTTTGCAGTTGACAGTATTTGAATTTGATCCTGCGTCTTCACCCTGAAATTTTCACAGTGAAAGTGAACCGGCTTTATTTTGAGTCAACAATACAGTACATGAATGAATGGCACAGCTGATGGAGCTGCTATGACATGTTGTGGATTTCACACCATATGCAGTTTGAGTTCCCTCGCTCATGAGAAAGTATGCAGGGACATATTAGCCTGTGAAGGATATGACTTATATGAGCCACTGAATCAAATCTGAGACGAGAACAGAAGTCACTGAGAGACAGCATGGCAGATCAAATAACGAAGCAAACATACTGACGCTCACTTAAAGTATCAGTGACTCAATTATGACTCAAATATGATAAAAGGCTCATGCACTGTCACTTCACAAGACAGATCATGTGTTGGAAGTTTTGTTTATTTTGTTTTTAATGTACATTCCTTTATTGTGCTAAAGCACCTGTCAGATACCCAATTTAAAGCACCCATCAATTTTCTCAAATATCAATTTCTATGTTTTATTGTGCTCGTACCGTATGCGCGGCGGTAAGCTACAGATGGGGGGTAGAGAGACGTGTGAATGTGAGAGCTGTAGGGGGAGTAGAGATGAGTGCAATCCCCTAACTGTTTACCTTTGTGTTGATAGTCATGTCACACCCAAACATATGCCAGCTGAGCTCAAATGTGACCACAGGGTTAATTTCAGACACAAATTGAGATGTGTTTCTTTCGACAGATTAGAATGTACTGTATGTTGAGGCCAGGCTTATGTTTTGGGGTAAAATACTGTGTGTATGCTTGTTCTTTTATGTCATATGATGAGCAATGGTGTCTCAAATGGCATAATTGTTTTTCTTTGGAGACAGGGTTCCATACATAATGTTTGTGTGCTAGTAATGTTTGCTACAATATCGCCAAAGCCAACAGGCCAGGCTACTTAGAGAGTTTAAATGTCTAATGTGTGTGCAGGAAGGAAGATGAAACCGATATAAAAACAACACAATATCTTAGGAGCAAAATATAGTTAGCAAACTGGTGGGGAAGTTCCAGTTTGTCACTTTGTTGGTAACATAATATTCAAAAGGGTTTAGAAAAAAAAAGAAAAGAAAAAATTAAAACATGCACACCCACACACACACGCACACACATATTCATCAAACTGTCATTTTACCTCAAGGGCCTTTGGAGCAGAGATGTGTGGGAAGCGTTAATTAAGAGTGCAAACCTATGTTCACCTACTATCTTTATTATTTAGTGGCTAGTTTGTCAGTACCAATGTTTAAATTTTGCTTTATAATATTAAACAATTCTGACTCAAAGTTTTCCTTTGTAAAAGCCAATAGATAGATAGATAGATAGATAGATAGATAGATAGATAGATAAGGTAATACAGTAAATGCTAAGATATCAGTGGTAATATTTACATTTCAAAATGTTCTGACAATGTTTTGTGTATCTGTTTTTGTTTATGTGAGAAGAAAAGAAAACAAGTTTATATTTGAAAGTGCGGCCCAAATGCTTCTTGGGCAGCAAACGCATGCACGCATGTGCATGCATACACACACACGTACACACACACGCACCCACACACGCACATGCACACACACGCAGACACACACGTACACACACACTTCCCCGGACATGTTACAGTATGAAAACAAAAAAGACTGGAGCTGGGATTACAACACACAGATAGTGTGTTGTCTTTCTCTGCTCAGGATACAATTACTCCACTGTACAGTTACATACAAAACAGTTGTTTACTTGTAAGTTTAAAATATCATACTGTAAATAGGACCTTTACAGTAAAGGTCGCCTCCTGCTGGCGGCGTCGTTCGGCGGTGCGTCAAGGAATGCCACTTTCGAAAGGTAAAGTCAAATTGACGGAGGAGCTCAGAAACCTGCAGATATTCAATGCATGTTTATGGCTTGACGTCCAAGCGCAGCGTTCTAAATCTTGGCGTCCACGCATGTCAGACACTGCCAGTGGGCGTTGCCCTGTTAAAAATAACTAGATCTAAAACTCTGGCGTCACTTGACGGACGTCAATGCCTTCAGTGGGCATTGGTCTTATTTTCTGTATTTTGTCGACACCTACGGTGACAATTGCTGAGTCATCACTGCCATTGCAGTCAGTGGTGTCAGTGACTGCAGTGCTAATAACCAAATATTTGAATATTTTGAATATTTGACTCTTTAAAATGTATCAATTAAATTAAGAATGAAGTTGATAAAGTTTGAGTTTCACACTGTAGATTCCAGCATACAGTGCCTTCTGTTTAGTTTACGCGTATGTGTTTTCTGCTGTGGCATACGTGTAGAATGGTGTACAATTAAAATGACTGAGAAACAGATAAGGGGGTCAGGCACTTTCCTTCCACTCTTCTCTGCAACACTGAAAGTGAACATTATATTCGAGCTACTTTCAGGTAGCAGGAGGAGTGATGTCTTAACATTGATGAGTGTTGAGTGGGTGTCTCGGAGGAGTCAGTGCTTTGGCCCCTTTGTGTCCCTGTATGGGCCAGAGCGACTGGGCATGGCTTACATGATGTGATTAGGTGTAAATTAAATCTTCATTAACTGTCACTGTCCATTAGCAGAGTGAGGACCATTGCATATCTTTCCCCCACTTTGTCCCCATATTATTTTCTTTTTTGTAAATTATGTCTTCCATTAAATGCTTTGATGCTACTATACGCAGTGATTTTTTTAATTTAATTTTATAATTTAGTGAACTTGCTTTGGTCAACATAATGACTAATACAACTGTTTATATTTTTAGTCTTTATTTTTAGTGATTTATTAGGTAACTTTTTTTTTATGAACTTGAACATAAATGCTTGAATCTATTATTACGTGTAATAACAACTCAACTTATTTATTTATCTTTTTGTAATAAACTGATGGATGAATATTTCATAGCGCCAAGGAAATTGTGTTTGTGATTGTGTATTGTTTGTGTGATTTGATGAAAAAAAAAAGTATACAGTAGTAAAAAAAAACATGTTCTCAACGCACTTGAAATGACTATTACAGACAAAAACACAGAAATATAAGGTGTTTTTTCTGAATCAACAGAAAGTCATTAGATGCTAAATTAAATTTTACATAAGGCATAGGCGTATATTTCAGGGGTGATGCAGTGTCACCCTCAATATTTAGAACAAGTGTATTTCTCCGCCCCAAAAACCTGAAAGACGCACTGGGGCTGCCCGACGACATCGGAGTAGTAGACCATGTCCATATTATACCACTCACTGAACCGCTTGACAGTTTAGCCATAACCTAGAATAAGCCTATACACTAATGAGACTGTAATATTATGTTTGATATTTTAATGCTTGCATTGTACACCCCATGATTTTAACTTTTACCAGTGTAATTCTCCAGTAGTAGTTTTAATAGGTTATGGCCAACATGTGTCGTAGACTAATATGGTTTTAAGTCAGCTATATATTTAGGCTAGATCATGCTAAAACACAGATGTTTTGAACATTAATTTATATATATAAGCTATTGAATACATATGTTTGATAACACTTACTGCATTATATTACATATATTTTGAATTGCGCCAGGGTTCCTGTATTTAATATTTCCTTTTAAATAAATAGAAATTTCGTTAGCCTATGTTTATGCAGAAAATGCACAAATTGTTCAATAAGAATTTAACAGAATGCAGAAAGTGTTTGATTCTCAAAATTTTAGATTTCCATGTTCAAACAAAATCTACGCCAATGATGTGAAGTTGTCACTACATAATGACATTTAGGAACATTTTATCATTTTTATATTAGCATATTTTGTTTATTTAAAATGTATCAATATTTTTTTAAGGTTAGTCAGCCCTTTGTTACGTTTGTGTGACAGGGGCCTTGGGAATTTGAAACCTGTGCATCTTGGAAGAACCTCCATTCAGAGAGCCATGTGCAAATCCTCCATCCACCCCTCACCCCCATTCACCCTGTCTCGATCTTCTTTTACGCTGTCAATTACCACTCGTGCACTATGCATTGCAGATGGCACAGCACGTTGTTTAAATCCACTCTTCCTTCACTTGACTCAAACACACACGCACACATGCACGTACGCGTATGCGCACGAGCACACACACACACACACACTAGGGACTTAGGGTTTTCTAAGAATCTGCAGGCTGGGCTAGATAACATAGAGTAGTTACTACCCAGAAGTGTGTCTGCAGGCATGCATTACTGTAAGTAGTGTGTGTGGGGTGATTGTCTTTTCTCTCCTGCCCTCCTTACAAAATACAATCGACAAAATGGATTTGATGTGTGGAATGTGTGGCACTATATTTCTAAGGTGTACACAAGTGAAAACAACTCACTTAATCGAGCACAAGCCTACAGTTGGAAAACACATACACACACATACACTCCATGTATGTTGTGAAACATACTGTTCTACATCATAATAACACCTTCATTAGTCATTACCTTAATTCACCCAGCAAACACAACACCTGCACATACTTTCGTCAACCACAAACGCATTGACAATTAGCTATCGCTATCGTTGTACATGATTTACGTGAGCTTATTCTTTCAAAAATGTACCTGCCCATATGTGCGGGCATACTGATCCTGTGAGTCAGGTTTGGAAACACACACACACACGCACACACTCACACACACACCCACACAATGTTCAGATATTGTGTTCAGTCAATTATAGAGCCAGGTGTCATTTTCTAGCTAATCTTTTGTCCATTGCCCATTGCATATTGCATAAACATTCTTGAAATGTTTCACTTAACTAGTACAGTTAGTGAGCCGTTATGGTTTAGACTAACAGCACTGATGGGTTTGCCAAAGAGAACATAACAAAGTAAATAGACCACAATCATCCCCATTAACAAGCTGTCGTGATTTGAATTGAAAGAGGTTTACAGTAACAGTTTACACTGTAGATCACACTGCACATTGAATGTCAGTAAATGGTAACTTTACTGTCTTGTTTCTTTCAAATTATGCTTATAGTAAAGCTCAGTGACAGGTTGCAGAACAGCATTACAGTAATGATAAAGACATATTGAAGAAGCACCGGATCATGTCTACACCCTAGAAACCGCTTTGTGCTTCAAGTACTTTTATTGTGGTTTGTGAAGAGAATATTATTATTATATTGTTGACAGATTTAATTTGGATGTATAACACAAAAAAAGTGAGAATATCTAACATTTGCTTCTTCTGTGACAAAGAGCAGGTGAATCAGGCTGGAAGCCCTTATTCCACACAGCTTTACCTTAGGTCAGTCACAAAAGGGAGATGTTCATGACAGGGAACTGACACTATTTTAGTTATCAGGAAAGCACTGTGAAGCATGGAAGAGGTGAGGGTGGAAGGGAGAAAGAATATAGTACAGTTTGTCTTTCCCTTTCTAACTCTTAAGTTATTAATATGATTCTTGACCGCAATTCATTTTGACAAATCGCCACTTGGGGCATCAGGGTAGTTTGACTGTGTCGAACATTGCCTCACACCGGGGTTTTGATAACCTTCCCACCTCCACACACTCTGCTCCTCACCACTCCTCCAGGATATTTGATGGAAAGATAAGTCCAGATGGCAAAGATACATTTTTCTCCCCCACACATTAAATTCATCTCTAGCAGGGAAAATTCTCTGGGCGATAACTAAAACATGAAAAGGATGTGGGTGGAAGAAGGTTCCCACAGTTTGATCTTGAACTGGCTGTCAGTCACATCTTCTTGAGATGAACATGAGAGGAGCAAGAGTGATTGCAGTGCTTTGAATCAGAAATGGCCAATTAGTGAACTGTCAGGTGTCATTTTTGCCCTCCCTCTTAACATTTGATAAAAATGGTTTCTTAACACGTTTAACTGCTATGCTTGGGAGTTTTCAAGGTTTTTAGAGCACTAGTTTTCTGCTTAGATGGGGTCAAAGCAAAGAAAAATGAGCATTCAGATGTTAATCACATGTATTTCACCACAATTTGATGAACTTGAGATGATCAGAAACACAATTGCTGTCCAAAATCATTTAAATCAATCAAAGTCAATACAAAGGCATTAATAATGTACACTTATTGCATATACAGAGCCAGACCTCTATTAATCAAATGTGAGCATGGATGGACTTTGAAAAATAAATGACAGATGTGTCTCTCTCAAAATATATCTGATCAGGTCACAGCAGCTTCATACAACATAAAATGTCTTTGAAAACAATTCAAAGACAAATATCACTAGAAGTTTAACTTTGACTAAACACAGGTATCGACTAATTTCCCCGGGAATGTGATGTAGGTCTTCTGAGATAAATAGGTTCTTATCAGGAACCATAAGGACATTTGTCCATTCGCGTGCGTTCAGAGGTTGTTCTGAGTGCTGTAAGAACATGTATTGGCAGGTGAAAGGCCCTATACCCTACTTCTCTCCACCAGCAAATTAAAGGCAATACTTGGTCAGTTATCAAAGCTGCTGGAATGTCCCACTCACATATCACTCTTACATGCAGAAACATACACGCATGTGCGCGCGCACACACGCACACAGGCATATGCCAGAGCACCTGTAAGATAAAAATCTACTCTGACTGTACCCCAGGCCATGCTAAACTGTTATCCAGAGGGTCACATCTTCAATCAGGAAAGTGTATTGCTTCTGCAGTTCTAACCATGGTGAAAGGTTTAAATGATGGTGCGCAGTGCATACTGCATATGTACAATGTATTACGCTATAGCCACCATGCCTCTACTTGTGTTAAAGAAATATGTTGATGTATATCTCATACGTAATGGTGCATTACATATTCCCACAGGTGCTATGCTTACATTACTAGAGGCAAGGTTACCTTTCTGGTTTTGACTCTCCTTGCCACATGCCTTTGGTTGGTGCAACACCCAGCTCTTTGCAAATGCTATACACGCAAACACACATATAAAGTGTGTGCATGTGAGGTGCACACATTAGACAAATGCATACTACCTCAATATATTAGACACAGTATGCACCCCCACAAGCTGCAGGTGACTACAGTAGCATCTGCGTAGCGGGGTCTGCCCCTGGCATCGCTACTGGCTTCCTTCTGGTTGCAAAGACACAATATCATCTCCTCTGCCGTTTAACACACAGAGACAGTACTTATTTCATCTCACATATTGGACTGGGTCCAGCTGTTATAATGTTCCCATCCATATTCCAATAATGTTGTGATAGGCCAACCCTGAATCTATATTTGACCATAACCTTCAACTTTGTCCACTCATTCGTCATCAAAATTCAAATGTTAACGTTAATGGGGTCTCTCTCCCCTTCAAACACGCAGCTTGTTGACTATGTTTTAGCATTTAGCAGTTGTGCAATGGGTGGAGTCAGGCTCAGCAGAGGTGTATTTACCCTTAAAGTCAAATATTGACCTGATTTGATGTCCTGTGAACCTGCCAATCTTTTTTAACAGTTTAACATTGTTATTTATTTATTTATTTATTTATTTATTTATTTATTCATGTATTTACTTATTTTAATGTATGGCCAATTTCAATAGTTTTTGTTCCTAATTTCTGTTCTTCATATATACTATTTATGTTGATGTTTTTATTGTACATCACTTTGCAATGTAATACTGTATATGATAGGTTCTATATAAATAAATGCACCTACAGGGTGAAGAAGCTATAGAGATTTTATTGGCTTCTCTGTGTGCATGTGTATGGGTGAAAGTCTCGTCAAACATCTCACTTTCAAATGGTGGTTTATGGTCAATGCACAATTAATGTGGAACTTGAAGTGATGAAGTGGAACATTGTGTTCATAAAATCAACCCTAACATAACCCCTTACTATCACCATTGTCTCCTATAGCACTTAGCTCTAACCATAGAAAATAGGCTGTTGTCCTAACAGTGATCTGGGAGTCAGCGGTCACACATCCCCCCCCCCCCCCTCATCCTCTCTACCTTGGCATTTCTGTGTCAGGCCAGCCTCTAAATAAACCACTTCCAGCCATAGGGGGCAGGTCACTGAGGATGTTGCTGTAAAAGCACCTTCTCTCCACATTGACTCTCTCTCTCTCTCTCTCTCTCTCTCTCTCTCTCTCTCTCTCTCTCTCTCTCTCTCCCCCTCTCTTTCTCTACCTGTCTCGGCCAGTGGGTCTTTGTTACTTACAGGTGTGTGGGCTGCCTGGTTACTGACACAGACAGATGACATATTTATTAGCTTGTCAGATCCTCCCATGCCCTTCCCCTGGTTCCCACAAACAACACACAGATGCACATCAGCCACCACAAGTCCCCCAGCACCGGCCCTGACACATACAAGTGCTTGCATGTGCACAGATTAGCGCGCACAACACACACACACCCACTCATATTTTGCTGTTGATTTTTTTAAAGACATTTTTATTCCCCTCCTTTTTTTATTAAGATTTAGAAATCTTTGTATTTTCAATTAAAGATATACATTATGTTTGCTCTCTCTCTCTCGCTCTCTCTCTCTCTCTCTCTCTCTTTCTCTCTATCTCTCTCTCTCGCTCTCTCTCTCTCTTTCTCTCTATCTCTCTCTCTCTCTCTCTCTGTCTCCTACACCGATGCTAAGCAAAACAAGTGGCGGCTCTGCTGGCTAATTGGGATGGTCTCCCATGGCGAGGCAGAGGCAAAGCGCTTGATGAGGCATAAAATGATGATTAATTAATTTACTGCTCAGTTGGTCATCAAACTGAGAGCTTGATGGCGCTCCCAACGGTCAGCTAGCACAGCCCAGTATATGTGAACACACACACACACACCCGCCATGGTCTGCCTTTGTAATGACCTGTTTTGGAAATGTATTAGAGCATGCAAGTGATGAGGGAACCTATGGTGTGGCTCCTGGTAATGTTAGCATGTAATAAGATGCATATATAGCAGTATTTTTGTAGTACATTGTCCATATTGCTGTTTAGGGGAGGAGGCTCATTAATCTCTTACCTCATATACCTAATGTCTAAATTAAATGGGACCTGTACAGCACAAATTACAAGTTTCAATTACAGTGGCAACTGCCAGCATGGAAAAAAAGAACAACTTATTTGTTATTGAAAGTACTGTCAAATAAAGGTGACAGGCTGAATAAAAGAAAAGAAGAACAGATTAGACACAGGCGATAAGCGTCAGGGAAGACACAGCTGTGTCTCTCCTGCACACTGCCACATATTCAGTCCGTCCTGTTGGTTTCAAATATGTCAGTGATTGATTGTGTGATGTGCCCACACTGCCAGTCTAACTACAGCTTTCTTCTGTTTTTTTTAGCCCACTGATATGCAAATGACAACAAGGAGTGACAGAACGAGGAACGGTGCCAAGTTCAATGTATTAAGCGGTGGCAATAACAGCTCTTTCACAACATCAAACTTTGTCAAACAATGAGCATCTCCTCACCATCAAATAGTTAGTTGTTGGGATTACGTGCTGAATGCAATGGCCTACATGACTCCATTGTCGTTAGTTTAATTGTACAAGACGTTGTGCTGTCTTTGTACTGCCGTAGTTATGCATTTGAATAGGGATCAGAGTGTACTGTAGATTTAAATATTGAGGATTTAGTTTTCTCAGAGGCTTACCAGTAACGTTAATTCTACATTGCAATGAGACCATGTGATATTGTTGTGTCAGACAATGCATGTCTGACACCTAGTCAATTCATAGTTATTGTCTTTTATATAACAATGTATGGTGACACACATTCATTTGATCTTACTGTTGATGCAAATGTATTCCTTTAATAGTGAAGTTGATATAGTACAAATTAAATATAATGAAATATTAGTTATACATTTTATGTAATGGTGATATGATGTTTAAACCAGAAAACACAGAAAACCACTGACATAAATGAACTATCAAAAACAGATAATTTATTATCAGATGAGAAGTAGCTAAATGTTTGTAAGTATTGTGAATAGGATACCTAGCATGCTAGAACAGCATGTTCTGATATAAGTGCTTTGGCATGTGCCTGATAGACAGAGCTTGAGGCAACTGAAGTTACCTGCAACCCCCCAAAACAAACACATTACAGTTTTAACTGTTCGTAGAGTAAATGTATTTGACTCTCCAGTGTGATTTAGATTATAGTAGGGGAGGTGCAAAAAACTAAAACATGATTAGTACTTACATACACCAATGTATTGTAGTATCGTGTCATATTCATAGCGGGTGTGGTTTAGGTTTGGCGACAGCATAAACAAGATGGTTCATCCATTCAACAGCAAAGTATTTTTTGAAAGTGCCTGCCCTTTTCAATACGTTTTGATGGACGGCTCCCCAGATGACTAACATTTAATCTGGCATGTCTGGTTAGAGAGGTAGTATAACCCGTTCCATATCCCAACTGAAAGAAGAATTCTACCATGCACGGTAAACGATTAAACCCGATGACATGCTGGTTCCTTCTTCTGCGCATGCCTAGGCTACTGTTGTTGCTGAATTGATTGGAGACAAAGCTGTAGGCTATTCTGCTCAGCCTATGTACAAAATCTGTACAAAACTGTTGCGATGCACAAATAAGTGAATGGGAACTATAGTATGTGGTGACTTCATCTGGAGCCGTACATCTCTTTACCATTCACACCAATAGCCTCACTCTGCCCAACGTGCATGGGACACGTTACATTACCGAGCATGTTTAACATCTCTTCTGATTAACTGCGCATGTAATCCCCAGACCGATTAGGTGAACTCCCATGTAAACAGTTAACCCAAAATCTTCAATCGAAAAGATTCAATTCTGAAAGACAAAAAATAGTCTAGGTAAACCCAGCTAATGACAAAATATATTATTCACAGGTTGTCGCTCCACTTCCTAAACACACGCGCTCGTATGCGTGCACACACACATGCACACACACACGCAAACAAACACCATCTTGTATCAATCCCTTTTAGGTGGATAGTATTGGTTGTTGAGTGTTAACACATTCTACTCAGTAGAAAGTGTTAACACTACTGTCTGTCTTACAAGCACTACAACTTTGCCGGACAGCACA
>JAODTR010000008.1:1452795-1466592 GCA_025399935.1 Amblyopsis rosae | reverse complement strand
TTTGGGGTACCCTGCTGGAGCTGCTGCCCCCGCGACCCGACTCTGGATAAGCGGATGAAGATGGATGGATGGATGGACTATTTTATGTAAGTTTATAGGAGTGTAAGAAATGATTGATACACCCGAGTATTGCGATATTTCGGTACGCGATATTGTATCGGTTCTCAAAATTACAGTATATAATTTATATATATATATTTCAACTTTTTAATTTATTTTATACTCAATTTATTTGTAAAAGAGATGATGCACAACATGATACAATAGCCTTGAGAGGAAATATGCTTTTTACCAGATTTAGCTTAACCACTCCCTGAGCAAGTAGATAAACTTTCTGTAATTTTTTCCAGTGGCGCCACACATTAGCTATTGCTATCACAGTTTTCCACAAATTAGAAATCACAATATATTGCCTTGCTTACAGTATACAGTATACTCATTATTGAATTGTGGCCCCTGTATCGTGAAACGTATCGTATCACCAGATTCTTGCCAATACACCCTATAATTTAGTTCAGTAGCCTTCTACACTTTCATTGCACTTGCACTGCAAGTAAACATTCAAAAGCAAACGAGAAAGCAAGTGGGGCAACCAAAGCATCATCTGCAAAATTAATGAACAAACATAAATGAAGTGATTTCTAAACATTACACACCCATTACAACTGCCTTCTTTGTGCATGCCCTTTTGGGTGTTCATGGAAGTGTGGGTCTATGCTTTTGTGTGTGTGTGTGTGTGTGCCTGCCTGCCTGCCTGCCTGCCTGCCTGCGTGCGTGCGTGCGTGCGTGCGTGCGTGCGTGCGTGCGTGCGTGCGTGCGTGTGTGTGTGTGTGTGAAAACAGGCGGTTGTTTCAAACCACTAATGTCTTTTTATCTTTCTCTCTCTCTCTCTCTCTCTCTCTCTCTCTCTCTCTCTCTCTCTCTTCCCAGTGTCACTTCAGATTCAGAGGCATGTTGGCTAGACTTACACCTCATCAAATTAGCCAGCAGTATCACAGCGACCCTGAAGAATAGCCAGCTCTTTTCTGGACTCTGCAGTCACTTGATCCCTGTGTAACACAATACCATAGGGCGCAGACACACACACACATGCTTGATACCTGAGTCTCACAATGCAACAATAAAGGGGTGGGGGGGGCACAGAGACGTCAACAGCGTTAAAACATGAGATGGGGAAAGGGAGGGGGGAAGGAAAGAGCCAGGTATAAAATTGATGGGCCACAATACGGCAGGCGCTAACAAAATGAATTTGTCGCCCTATTGTCAGTAACAAAAGAGCTAATTGAAGCCAGGGCCTCCTGTTTCTTGTCTGTTGCTCTATTTGGCATGTTAAGGATGCTGTAAGATATTCTGATTCGAACACGGGCTGAATTATTTAGCTGGCCAAGTAGTCGCAACTGATCAAGGAAGAAAACACATGGTATGGGCCTGTGTGTGTGTGTGTGTATGTGTGTGTGTGTGTGTGTGTGCGTGTGTGTGTGTGCGTGTGTGTGTGTGTGTGTGTTGTTAATATCAGTCTATTTATTTATGTATTATACAGTATTATCCGATTGTATTTTTATTTAATAAAAAAAACATATTTTCACTTGTGCACAATTTCGAAGTAACAAAGTATTCTCTCTCTCTCTCTCTCGCTCTCTCTCTCTCTCTCTCTCTCTCTCTCTCGCTCTCTCGCTCTCTCTGCCCTCTCAGCTACTATGACACAGCATTATCAAGCTAGCAAGGACATCTTGGTTCACTGTACTGCACGTCTAGAATCCAATTACTAGGCAGCAATTTGCGCTGTGTGAGGATGCATTACTATTTCAATATTGAGATGTCAAATTACACACAAGGCCTCTAATGCACTCTGGCAATCATACCACTCACACTGCTTGCGGGAGGGGAAAAAGTGCCAGGAGACCTTGACACAAGGGAAACCAAATTTTCTCTCTCTCTCTCTCTCTCTCTCTCTCTCTCTCATGTTTCCATTGGCCAGCAGTCTATGACAGGGGGATTGGTGATGAGGCCCCTACTCTTGACATTTACCAGGGGCACAGATGCCCCTAGTGGAAAGCAGCACACACTACATGTGACAAGACACTCAATTTTACATGACAGTGTACCACAGGACACACACACACAAAATAATTGAACACTTTGTCTTGATCACTTGATCATCCTAAAATCTGCATGGTTACTACACTGAAAGAACTGAGTTAATGAATACGTGTTAATACATGTTTAATTAATTATATGATGTGTTCTACTGTTAAATCTGGAGCTTTTCATTTTTCATTCATCCTTTGTCCTTTATTCTCCTTTACGCTCCTCCTCTCCTCACTTCCTCTCCTCTGTATTCTCCTTGTGGTAGTATAGGTCTCAGGAGGTCTGTCGCCAGTAAACCTGACGCAAGGACAGGCGTCCTCACAGGGGGGCTCCAGCGCTGAGCACAAAGCGCCGATGGTTTCTGACATCTTATTGGGGAGTAGGGGACTGGGGACGGGGGTGGGGGGGGGAGGTGAATCGAAACCATCAGGGCCGTCTATACTGCATTTTTAATGCCACAAATGCATGGGCAGCATGGTGTTGTCACCCCGGCATATTTTATCACTGATCAAACATTAGTCGGCAGCTGTTGTAAACTTGTAGCTGTCTCGGCGGCAGCGGTGCTGACAGGCTCTGCGACACGCAGCCGAAAGACAGAGGCCCAGCTGGCTGCTACAGTTACTCACATTGTGTCCTATCAGAGAGAGAGAGAGAGAGAGAGAGAGAGAGAGAGAGAGAGAGAGAGAGAGAGAGAGAGAGAGAGATGTTTACTCTAAAAAGAACTTGACGTGTGTGCTCCCGCCTCTCCACAACAGACTTTATTGTCATCTTTCTCTTATTTTGTTTTAACATGTTCCTTCCTTTTACAATGACCCCCCCCCCCCCTCTCTCTCTCTCTCTCTCCCTCCCTTCCGACTTTGATTTTCCACACCACATGTTTTGTGTTCTTGTGATGTTAAATGTTCAGCTACGCGTCATGCATCTAAAAGTGTGGAACCTTTGGGAAGGATGAGGAAATATGTTTTAAATAATTCTTAGCAGTTAAATTGTGGTTGGAATCAAAAATATTTACAGTAAACCATTGTAACAGTAAAATCACAGTACAGCCTAACCAAATGTAATCTCCATACTTATAAACATATACTGGTTATGTTATATACTGTATAAAAAGAAAATGAAGTAAATATATTTACAATTAATAAAATATATTGTCATTTAATACAGAAATTAATCATCATCCTCTCATTTACATATTGTAAGCTGCATGTTCACGTAGGGTAAAACATAATTTCAAGCAAATATATCAATATTTAATTTGCTAATTTATTATGTTAATTCCTCGACTGAATATATCAGTAATTGGTTAGGGCACAGGGTCTTCCCTCCTTCTCCCCTCTCCCTCCCCCCCTTCTCCCTATGCTCTATGTGTCTCATTCTCATAAAAGCAGCGGTTGGACAGCTCACTGGTGGGAATTACCTTTTGGCTGCCACTAAATAATTTTTATTTCTAATTTATTTCATGACAACAGGCACACGCGAAGGGAGAGTCCCCTCAGCCAAGCCAAGTGCCTTGTTGGCAATGATTGATTACCCAATATCTAATTAGCCGAGATGCAATCTCTTATTATGCAGAGTACGGCACAAACAAACTCAAGTCAACTGTCAGATGATTGATTGATGACGCTGTCAATTGCTCCTTTGTTTGCTTTAATGTCCTGATGCTTGTTACAACCACACAAGCTAGCTCGGACAATGCAGTCTGTCACTCTGACGCTCAGATGCCCGGCCTCCGTATTACGCACTAACTGAAACATGGTGTGTGCGTGTGCGCGTGTGTGTGTGCGTGTGTGCATGTGTGTGTGTGTGCGTGCGTGTGTGTGTTTTATTTCACAACTCTGAATTTTTAGATTGAGTAAGGTCTATGGTTCTAGTTTAATTGTTTGTCTTTATGTGTCCACAAGTGTGTGTGTGTGTGTGTGTGTGTGTGTGTGTGTGTGTGTGTGTGTGTATGTGTGTGCGTGCGTGTGCACGTGTTTGTTTAGTGGGAGGTTTGGTTGTGGATTCCGTATGCTGGATGAGAATCTATTATTGGGGGCAGATACAGATTTGTTGGGTGGCTGGCCTTATTATAGGCAGGTCCCCTCTCTCTGCCCCAGGGGCTGGTTGTTTTTAACTAGGGGCGAGAGAACATCAGAGTGCACGTGCGGATGAACAGAGCCGCATCATGATTAAAATGAGACAAGTATTACTGCAGGGCTGTACTGAACACAACACCTGCTTCTTCAGACCAAAGTGTGCAGTGCCTCACATTGATCAAATGTGCTGATGTGACCACACATGTAAAAAAACAGGAACAACATCACAACAACAAAAAACCCAGATATGTTAATAAAATGCACTGTACACAAAGTGTAAACAATATCTTCTAATCAAGCAGATATTCAACAAACATATAATACATTATTAAGAGAGTTCAAAAATGTATAAAAAATTATCTTGCACCAACAAGCAACAAGGTGTAAAACCCAAAGGCAGTTTCATTTTGTATGTTTGTTATGTATGTACCGTATCACATCATGCAAACAAGTGATACATTTGTCCTTGATTTTGTCTGTACACTCTTTGATACATTTGTACTGGCTGTAGGTGGGGGATATTTATTTCCTTTGAACAGCAAACACCAGAACGAAATGACAATTTGACACCATTAAAAATGTATACAGACTCAGGGGCCTTAGAGGCTTCCATTAGTAGATAGGGTCGAACTCAGTCATTCAAGCACACACACACACACACACACACACACACACACACACACGCACACACACACACACACACACAGGGGGTAGTGGGTGGTTAGGGAAGAGGTTATCCAAAGTTGGAGGATGAGGCCCTCTGAGATTCAGTTGCAATTTATTGTGCGGTATTCAACATCTGATCTCAGTGACAGTAGCCTCTGGCTTCTTTTACGTAAAGGCCTGAAATATGCCTCATCTGACCTGTGTGTGTGTGTGTGTGTGTGTGTGTGTACGGGCTGGTGAGCGTGTGTGTGTGCGTGTTGTGTTTCAGTAAAGTTTGCAGATAAGAGAGCGTACATTTTCAACATACATTGAACAACAGAGGACAGACACCAGGACAGTATTAATCAAAATGTTCCCTAAGAATGATTCAATAATTAATTTGGCAGCTACAGGCAGCAGTAAAAGGGGGCTTGTGCCTTCCCGCTGTTTAGAATTAGTCCTTGTCGGATGGCTAGATTGATATATTTATTATTTATCAGATTAATCATGGCCAGTAATGTTGGGGTGGGACTGGTGCAATCATACCCGCCATATCACAAGGGGGGACGTGTGTGTGAGAGAAGTGTAGGGGGGGGAAGTAGCAGCTGTTTGTGGTGATGACAGTGGGGCAGTTCTCAAAAAGTATGACCTATGACCCCCACCCCCATCCTGCTAATCAACATGATGGAAGCTCTTCCTCTCTGACGTCCAGGAGTTGTGTTGTCTGGTACATTGTCAAGAGAAAAGCACAATAGCCAACATAATAAATGGGAATGATGATCGCTTAGTCGTAATTTGTGGACTCGCGGCTCCTTTTAGCTGAGCCGTATTATTATTCTGCACATATGCTGACAGGAATGATTTGAAACTATGAATTAATCACACGTGCCGTTGCGTAAAATCACGTCTTAAGCTCATGTGGCGTCGTCGGGTGGCGGTTAAATCAGCCTTTACAAACACCAACTTATACACTATAATTTCTTTAGCACGCTGTTGTGCTCCCTGTGTCATACAACATTCCGACATGAGATGTGTTTGAACAGTTTCGGTGGCAGGAAGCAGCTGTACGCGTTGCGACGTGTTAATTAAACCATAGAAAGTGAAATTACCATTCCACCCCACTCACCTTTCATCTCCCTGCGCTCCCCTTCCTATCTCACAAAATGGATCAGGCCAGCAGAATTGGGAGGTGTAATTGTACATCACGAGCACAGATATTGAGATGAGGGAATGGGGGGTCGCGGCTCGCGCTCCTTTGCCAACGCAATCAAAAACGGGTCCATGTCAGTGTGAAAATCCCATTTATGTTCAAAAACAAAACATTTCCCCAGCTAATAATGGGCTAAATCTCTCGGTTATCGCCAGCCATGCAAAGCAAGACCTCATCAAGAGGGCTGGTAAACCCACATCGCCTGTTTCAATTGAAAGGGTGGGCGAGATGGAAGGGGGCTGTGGTGGCGGAATCGCAAGGTTGCCCACTTTGTGGAGGGAAAGAATCCATTTTGAGAGATGATTTGGCTTCAAATCTGCAGGGACTAACCCCTGACATAAAGTCATATTGTGTTGGAGTTTTAGCCCTAAATTCATACATCAATTATTTACTGTCAACGGCGGTTTGTATAAGTGTAGGAAATTACTAGGGACGGATATTTTCTCTCAGGCAGAAAAAATGTGATACAGAGGATTCACCCCACCTAATGTGCTGGACCTTGTGTCCGCATAGCACTGGGGAGGGGGGGGGGGGGTTATTTATGCATTAGAAAACAGTGTGCCAGGGCAAAAGAAAAGGCAGACACATTATTTTAAACCTTTCATAACATGCATCAATATTTCAGCAGAAATAAATAAAGGATGTTGGGCTTGTTTGTAGGACAGCTGTAGCTCGCTCTGCTCGGCTAGCTCAGAGTAGGGGCTCCTGGGATGCCACGCATACCGGCCCCAGTAAAACCCTCCATCTCTTTTTAATCATCCACTTAGAACAGGGTGACTGGAGGAGCTGTCAAGGTGAGCTCCTGAGACAGTCGGGATGGATAAACTGTTGGACGGGCGATGAAATAAGGGACAGATGCATAGCATTTAGGACAGACAGACAGACAGACAGACAGACAGACAGTCAGACAGACAAAAATAGTATATCTTTTGTGCTGTAAAATATTTTCCTATACATTTCAACTCTCTGGGTGTTTGACTGTGGCTCTACTGTGACTGACTTTCTAAATGTTGAGAGAGAGAGAGAGTGAACGAGAACGAAATACGTTTATACCCCCGTGCTATTGTGAATCACACTGCTTTACCAAGGAAATATTGAAATGTTATTTCAGTACTGGACAACTACATTTTTCATGTTATCTTAATTAACTCAGTGTTGCAACAAGCATGCGTGCCAAGCCAGTTTCACAACACAACCTTTAACCATCTACATTTCTCTGTTTATCAAGAGTCTAATTACTAGTGCAAGGTGTATTCCTATCTTGTTACATAATGGCCTTTCTTAACAAGAATTTTCTTGTTTAGAAAAAGAAAACATTTGTGAGTTAATAGCCAAATTGATTACAATGACATGTTTACCAATGGGCATTTCTCACAATCATTGGGTCCTTTGATTTGCTCTCTACAATTGAAAAAAATCAATTCTCTTAGGTCTGAGAGGGAGAGAAAGAGAGAGAGAGAGGGGGGGGGGTTC
Organism: Amblyopsis rosae; assembly: GCA_025399935.1. Lineage (NCBI taxonomy): Eukaryota > Metazoa > Chordata > Actinopteri > Percopsiformes > Amblyopsidae > Amblyopsis > Amblyopsis rosae. The sequence continues at coordinate 1,459,101 of JAODTR010000008.1, read as the reverse complement.
AGCAGCAGAACAAGGTACAATACATTATATTACAATCCCTATTGAACCAGCAGGAAGCTAAATTAAAGCTAATTTACAGTAAGCGGTCTCGCCACAAAGTGGATTCAGACCAAGTCTCCACGACTGTTATTAAAAAGAAGCACTTAGTGTTGGCATCCACTATTTATATATATTTCATTCTATTGTCCTTCCCTTTATAGCTCTCCTAGAAGGCATTTTCATGCATTTTAAAATGTTGTCCCATATGTCCTTATTCAACTGACATTTTACAGTCAAAAATAATATATATATCATTTTCATAATGTATGAAAATAAACAGGTGCGATATTAGTTATTACAAATATATATGAAAAAAGCCATGAATATGAAAAAAAAGTGTATATATTTCATTAGCTATACAGTATTTCTATGCCCAATGACACCTCTTAAAGGTCAGAACTCAGTGAGGAAATGTTGAGAAAAAACAGTTGACAGGAGCTGCAGCCTGTCCTGGCTGTCTGGCAGAAAATAACCCTTCCTCTCTATTTAGCTTCGACAGGAAGAAGAGCTTTGCCAAGGCAGATGCATTTACATCATTGATTAGCCAAGTAGCACTGTAAATATCAAGTAACTTCACTCAGGTGAGCCTGTGACAATGCTCCTGTGAGTTGGTTAATTCTGGTATCTCAGTAACATACAAGGGCAAAAGAAAGTGGTAAATAAACGCCACAAAGGTCACAGTTACTGTACAAGGCAAATGCCATCTCCTTTTATAATGTTTTTACACAATATTTTTTACGTAAGTGTTGCATGTAAACATACTATTGGGACATAAGCTAATACACCTTTTTGTCAAATTCAACAAATATATCCTCGCATTTCGCTAGCTTACCGTTCTCTGTGCATGTTCAAAAAAAACAAGATACTAATACACAGCGCTGGCTCTGTAAATTGGAGCATAAAGAAAGTGCCGAACACTGCTCGTATCAACAAAGCCATAGCAGTACACTTTACTTCACAATGCATTTCGACCTGTGATCCGCCGCCGCAGAGGCCCGCGGAGGCCTGCCGATACTGTTTTGATTTGAGCTCGAAGTTAGCAAGAATGACTGACCATACCTTAAATGAAGAGAGGAGGTGCCATAAAACTTATCCTCTGGGTGCCTGAAGAGAATAACAGGTTCCAGGTTGAAATCTAAAAGCAGTACAACCTCCTGCAGCCCTGGTCTCTTAATAAGAATAAGCTGCCCTTTATTTTTTTACATCTTTGGTTCAGCCACTTATAATATGCAGGAGATAGCTCCCTCATCATAGCTCTGAGCAGTGGAACTCATTCCTGCTTTGCATTATCTTCATGTTCCTACAAGCCTGTGTGAATAGAGAAACATTATCTCTGGGTACACAAAAGAGCCAGACATCTACATTTGAAATGTTCCATACATGATATATTGATCAATTTGCAGGGACTAATAGCATTGTAATGAATGGAGCCGGGAAGAGTTAATGTCTTCCAGCCTCATGCAAACTGCAAATGAAGCACTCAGTGACACAAAAGGTCCGGTTGGGTGAATTATAATTAGACCCCAGCCTCAATAAAAGTCAAGAGGTCGCTTCTTGGCCCTCGGCTTAATTTACTGCTGGCACCTATGACAGTCCTAAGAAAAGACACTGAATGTCCTTGCCTGTGTGTTATTTTGTAAAGGGTGTTAGAACACCACTCTATTTTACTTACATTAAAGAAGCAATTTAGCAGTTTTAATCTTCAGATATATACTGTATATATTTTTTTATTGTATGATAATGTTCGAAGCCTCTTAGCCTTTGGACATGATATTTTGTTAAAAGAGAACATCAGAAATAGAAATAACGGAAAAAAGAGACAGGCAATAATTAAATGAAACCCTTTCTAACATTGTCTGCTTCTTCAAACCCAAACCATTTGCATTAACATATTATTTGTTGGATAATAACAATTCAAATATTTGACATTTTATTCATGAAAAATATTGAAAAAGACAGCCCTTTTTTGCATATAGAGGATATGTTTCTCTAAGGAACCCGTTGTCTAAAAATGTCAAAAACAAGAATTTTACTTATTTGCATCCACACTTCAGAATGTAGGTGATATTATTTCACACTATCATAGGGCAAGCCCATTCATTAGGCCTCAAAATCATTACCAGACAATCTGAAAGTCAGGTTTATCAGATTTTGCAATATGACACTTCCAATCCAACCGACATAAAATGTGAGCAATAACGTACCTTTGTAATTTCTACCAGCAGGCAGCTAAACTGATACTGATGCATTATAATGCTTGTCATTTGTTTTGTCCAAGAAACACTCAGTCAAGTACCGCTTTTTTTCTTTCTTCACCAACCGCCACTTTTTAATCTCCTCTTCTTCTTTATGAATACAGCTAAGTATATTACTCACTGACAACAATGCTCTATCCCTCAATTTATGTTCCAGCAACCTCACAGTGAGGGGAACAATTTGTATCTTTCAATATGCAGGCTCAGAGCTATATGTTCAGAGGGTGGGGTCTGTAGGCATCTGATAGGCCTACCTTTAAGAAGATAGACAATAGAGACCCCTGGAGTAGTATTGTGCCATTTTATTTTTCCTTTCAGGCCCCCCTAGAGTAATGTTGTGCCATTTTCCTTCTTTCTCTCCTTCTCTAAGAAAAGCACTTGAGGCAAAGCCCACCTACTGCTCAGTGTGAGAACACGCCTCTTCCTCTAATCCGCTACCATTCTCTGTGAGTGGGAACTAACAAAGATGACTTTTGACAACCCGAGAAATCAAACCACAGCTGTCAGAGATTTACTTTGGAGAATCCATGCAGAGCAAAGAGCATCCTACACAGTCAGCGGTATTCACACACAAGTGCACGCACAAGCACACACACGTGCAGGAAGCAAATCGAATCCTTCCTAGAAGCCCCTTCTGTCCCGACCTCTTCCGCTGCTCCACGAGAACTTTTGCTGACACTTACCCCCAGAACAAATGTTCAGAGGGAAAAGTAGAGAGATGGAAAGAGAGAAAGAGAGAGCAGAGCAGAGTGGGGGAGAGAGGGAGCGAAAGAGAGAGAGAGAGAGAGAGAGCGAGAGCTGCTGAAAGGATTAAATAGAGAATTAGCTCACGTTTCAGAGGGTTCACTTTGCTGATCTGGTGAGCATTTCACTCAGAGAACCCCTATCCATCCCTCCACCCACCCTCCTTCTCCTCCACTCCATTTTCCCGTCTCAATAGGCTGCTAGAATTAGTGAAACTCTTGGCAGTCACTCTGGGTGTCACTTCATGGGTTCACTAAGGGCACTGCTGCCCTCTTTTCCTCTGGCTCAGGGTCGGAGGGATGCGGGGGAGGGCGGCAATGAAATCTCCGTTTGGTTGAAGCGGAACAATGGCTGCTCTGCGAAAAACGTCTTGCTTGGGGGTGGTGGCTTGTGAAAAAAACATGTTGTTCTGGGGCCCCATGCTCTTTGAATAGATGTGTTAAAGCCCCTATGGTTGGTTTATGCTAAGCAGAACCCAGGCGAGATGGAGAGGCCAAGGCAAGGCCTAGCCAAAACATCACCCCGCTAACCCCAAATACACACTTTGATGCTGTGTTTCTTTTGCTTTTTGCTTTTTTTTTGGTTGGAGGTGCACACTGAAATCCCAATCTCTCCTCTCCTTCCTGCTCTGTCTACCATCTTCCCGCCTCCTTCGGTTCCCCTTTTCTTCTATTTCTGCCATGCAAAGATAATCAGGTTTATGTAAAGTATGTGTGCTCTTTTGACAGTCGGCAATACCTCATTAATTCAATCACACCAGCGCCATTGTTCTCAAAGTGTTTGAAATGCGTACCAGGGAAGGGGGCCTTTTTTAATCCTGTCAATCAATGTTAACATTTTTCTAGCAGTTGCCATGGCTGGGGTTAGAGTTCATGAAAACACAGAATATGAGCCAACAAAACATGAATAAAGACTTATTTGAGGTTGGTCTTTCTAAAAGGATATCGGCCATGCACAAAAACACAAGAAGCAAATGTAGACAAGTTTGGACACTATGGTGTGGCTGAGAGGGCGCAAGAGAAAAGAGCATTTGGATACCAAACAGGCCTATAAAAACTTGACCCATGAGGGCTCTGGGAAAAACCTGATGAATCGTTCCCCCGGAAAGACCAGGGCCTTTCTCCACATGCACCTTCTCCTATAGCACAATCACTAATTCATTTCAACACATGACTCCAGTGGTTCCAGACTGTTGTAATGCCCTGCCTGAACGCTGCTACTACAGCACAGAAACATTATAGCAGACGTCCATGGACTGATATTTTTGGAAGGGCTACAGATATTTATCGTAGTACAAGAAAATACAATTTAAGATGTATTAATATTTATACTTTCCTTGAAATATAAAGGTCAAATATTAATTACAAACATAATACTGTATATTATAGGACATTTTTAAGTATATCAATTAACATTTAAATGTGTTTTTAAATAAACAACAAACTGAATTGACATCGTCATAACCATCCTTAAAATTAACACAAGGAACAGAGTTGAATTATAATAATTTACTAACTTATAATAATAATAATTTAGAACTAATAGCATATCCATGTACTGCATAGTATGAGCAGTGTGTGTGTGTGTGTGTGTGTGTGTGTGTGTGTGTGTGCGCGTGTGTGCGTGCGTGTGTGTGTGTGTATGCGCCCGCTCACAGACACAATCCCTTCAAACCGTTTACCCATACACTCTAGAAAACGTGTCACCCACCCACACAGACACACACGCACCGTTTCTCACACTGTGAAGAGACATACCCATGTCTGCCCCCTAGTTGGCACTATGTCAGTGACACTATACACACCACTTCTGGAGGTTTCGTGTAAATACAACAGGCCAATGAGAACCCTGGAGTCTCTGGGCTAGTAGACCAATCTACATTCTTCACCAATCTACATTCTTCATTCCACTATTAAATTGGTGGATCATTAAATTACAATTATATTAGTACGGTTGAAATGTGTACCGAACATCTGCACCTTTCTAAAATGTTTCATGATAGTTTTAACAGTTCCAGATGATGTTGATGACACCAGGTTTACTAATGGCACTGCAAATACTACTGTAACCCTTGGAAAATATAAATAATAAAACCTTGCTCTTTTACACACACACACACGCACACACGAGTGGCAAGGCATGCTCGCGTACGCACACACTGAGTTGAATGTCATTTAATCTGAATAGTAATGTGATATTTCTGTTTTTAAATAATGTAAAACCATATTGGGTGCGGGGAGGTCTAGTGTCAGAGAGCTTTCCCTTATTCTCCAGCCGTTTACAACCTAATCTGTTGTGAGAATGTTGAAAGAAAGACAGAGGAGGGGGCAGATTAAGATACTGAACGGCTGGGGTGCTTCCTACGCATCACTGATTCCTTTCATGGCAATTTAAACTGTGTTTGTTTATTAGTGTCTTATGCGCCGCATTAGCGGCCTAGCTTATCTCGGAGCACACAAAGAGCGGCACAATACGGCACTGTTCAAAGCACAGATACGACCGTGTGTGTGAGTATGCGTCTGTGTTTGTGACTGTGTGTGTGTGTGTGTGTGTGTGTGTGATATGAGGGCGGGTGGCGAGGGAGGGGGGCTCGGTTGTTCACTTTGGTGCTCTGACCTTGTTTAAGCAGTGAAGACCATGGGAGACAGGAATTATTGGCTGGCAATGCTCTCATGCTTAATGTAAACATGCTTAGCTCACCCCTGGTTACTATAGTCTCAGTCACTCTGACAAAGGACTTAAAGGTGCGCGGGGGAGATTTGGTTTAGGCTAATCTCTCATCACTGTTTACCAATATGCATGGAGATACCAGCCACTGCTGCCACTGTTTGAGGAATACCTCTGGCTGCTGTGTTTGATAGTAGCTGTTGTCCCACATTCTCTCTCTCTCTCTCTCTCTCTCTCTCTCTCTCTCTCTCTCTCGCTCTCTCTTTGGGGTCTGAGAGATGCTCTCTGCACCGTAACGGAAGATGTACTAGCAATATCTCTTTATATTGGAAAAAAAAGTGTGTCTATGTGTATGTATGTATGTCTGTATATGTTTTATAGTAGTAATAATGGTCATAGTAATGATAATAATAATAATGATTGTTGTTTTTGTTGTGTGTGTATATGTATGCATATGGGTGTATACGTGCGTATATATGGATATGCATGTGTGTGTGGGTGTATATGCATATATATGTGTGTAAGTATATATACACTCACCTAAAGGATTATTAGGAACACCTGTTCAATTTCTCATTAATGCAATTATCTAATCAACAAT
>JAODTR010000008.1:1433460-1452723 GCA_025399935.1 Amblyopsis rosae | reverse complement strand
ATTGTTTTAAACTTTTTGATGTAAAAAGAGAATTGTGCCAATAAATGCTTGGTTGAAGGTCTCTCTCTCTCTCTCTCTCTCTCTCTCTCTCTCTCTCTCTCTCTCTCTCTCACTCACTTACTCACGAAAGAAAGAAAGAAAGAAAGAAAGAAAGAAAGAAAGAAAGAAAGAAAGAAAGAAAGAAAGAAAGAAAGAAAGAACTTGAATACCGGACAGGATTTTCAATAATATTTAGTAGTATTTCAGTCAGATAGTTAATTATTAGCATTGGACGATATGTTTGAAAAGATTAATGGGGTGGCATATCAGGAATTCTAAATACAGTAATAAGTATCCATACTGTATGTAAAATGTAACAACTATATTTTAAAGCAGTTGATCCCCTCAGATATGGCCACTGTAAGGCAGTGTTGTGTGGGGAATCATTTTACCTGAGAAAAACTGTGTGCTTGCAATATACAGAAGTTACATGCAGGCACTGCCACACACACAGTCCTGATTCCTTAAGGTAATTAACTAGTGAAACATCTGTCCCATACAATCAGTACATGTCCATATCTTGGAGTGGGAGAAGGGACTGACTGTCTGTTTTGCTCAATGCGATCACGTGACTATAGCCCTCTCTGACTGTAACTGTTTTCTGCTTAAGTCATACAGCTTCACTCTACAATACTGTAATGTATGTGTTTGTCTGTCTGTTATACATTCTGTATATGGAGGTCAGGAAGTCATGATTCTATTAAAGCGCTCAGGCATGCAAAGCATTTGTATGTGTGTGCACATTGTTTTCTTGTTCTTGTGCGTGTGCATGTGTGCGTGATTTAATGGCAAGACCAAAGCTCACGTATGAAGTTATCATTGCGAATCACACACATTTGTGCAAGGTAATTTAATGTCTAGTGATTTTATCTCGCTGGTATACAAGTGGACAGACATATAATATATACAGTATTGAAATTATTGAAAAAGCTGCAGACATCCACGCTTATCATTATGGTACATATTAATAACCCATAGCAATGAGCCCTTAACATTAATGTATGCTTGTAGTTGAAGAGAATATCACACATGGTTATTATTTTTGATAAACTGATAAAACTGATCAAATTTAAGATGATGTCTAACCACATTTAAACACACTATTAGTACTGTATCTACGGACAGAAATAGACTAATCGTTATTATTAATACCACAACATTTCAATAGTTCAATGTAAATAAAAATGATAATTTTCTGTAATATATTTACAGAGACGATAATGCACAGAAACAGACAAGCCCAGTATCATGTTAGCTACGTGCTACGCAGGTTTGCATGTGGCTTATATACGGCACACTGATGCATGATGCAGAATAATATATATTTATGTCGGGCAAACATAATGGCTGTGAAGTGTAGTGGATAATAAACTATTATTTCTGCAGTGTATAATAATATCGAAATGTAAGCAGTCAACAGGAACTTTCGTATTCTTGTTGCTCAGCATGCAGGGAATTACGTGATTCATCTTGAAGGGGTGGAAATATTAGGAATACACCGGGTGTAACGCACTTGTCGCAGGCAATCTCCGCCACACAATCGGAGACATCTTCATTGTGGGAGCAGAGACAACATCCGTCAACGTTGCATGAAATCATTTGCAAGCTTTATACAATCTACATACATCGCCCCTCTTTCGCTCCACCTCTAAAACTCACTCAGATGAGACGCCAAGAGATTGTTATCTACGCCTCGCCTTTGTATGAAAATCAAATTGGGAATTGCTTCCCCTATCCCCCCCTCCCCACTGCCATCTTGATTCACTTCCATGCAAACAAAGAAGTTGTTTTCTTATTTTCATGTAAATGTCTTTTTTATAGGAGGCGACAAGTGTAATCAATCTTCCTCAAGACAAGGTAGGAGGCCCTTGTGGAGGGGTATTATTGGTGCTTAGTAGCCCGGGGATCATAAAACAAGGAAATTGAAAGTGATATTTAATTGACACTGCCATTTCCACTGCACAGCAAAGTCTGGTCTTACCCACCGCCCCCCACCCCCCACCAACAGCCCGTCGCCTCTCTTGCACACCGGGCCATCCCGCCTTCCTGCAGGTGAGGAGATGGAAGGAAGGAACTTGCCCGAGCAAATATCCTTTCAAACCATCTACACAAACCCAGAACCCTGAAAGTAAGCTGTCAATCTTTGAGCACAGCGCCGTGAGGGGTTGAGTCGGTATATGTGTGTGTGTGTGTGTGTGTGTGTGTGTGTGTGTGTGTGTGTGTGGGCTTGGGTTACCTTCAGAAAAATAGATTTTCAAATGTCACCCCATCGGCATGGAACACCCTATGGTGAAGTGTAACATGCTTCTCTATGAATATATAGCTTACTTGTTTTCATCTTTGTCTTTGTACACAGCATACACAATGCAGACATCCAAATGTTATACATTTAAGAAATATATAAAGGTATATGTGTATACATTTAATATTTTTAGACCAATTACTACTACTACTACTACTACGTGTTAGTGTTAGTGTCCCCAGAAACACATTAGTTTTCCTCAGCTCATTGTTTATGTTGAAGAAGTGTAGTGAGAAATGACACTCACTAATCTTTCCCAAGGTTTCTTCACTTTTTTCCCCATGGGGTTTTTAATGGAAGATTTTCCTTGCTTGGGGGGAGGAGCAGGTTAAGGGGGTGTTGTTTGATTCCATGTGAAATGTAGGCTGTACAGCCCTTTGAGACTGCAACGTGATTAAGAACTATATAAATAAACTTAACTTGACTTGACTAATGCATGGCAAGGCATGCACTGTGAGCATTTGAAACCAAACAAAATGTTGTTATGCTGATTTCCACCTATAAGGTAACTGGATACAAATCAAAGCATGTCCCTGTATAGCTATGTACTGTGTCACTCTGTCTTTCTGTTGGCGTACTGCAGTGTCATACATACACACACATATATATATATATATATATATATATATAAACCATGTATGTATATAATTTATGTATGTATGTATGTGTATGTAATGTAATACACATTTTCTTTTTAAAACCAATCCAACGTTTTCTCACTTTGTGTCCCTGGACGAAAGATTATACCGTACTGATGTAATAACCCGAGGTCCAACAAACACATTTTTACCACAATAATGGGCGGACACAGATAATAACCTATTCTATTCTGTAACATCGGTTCACGTCAATAATAACCTGGGTGTTTTTGCTTTTGTATAGTAGCCTATTAGCTACTGAAGTTGAAATGTTTGATTGTATTTTAATTCAACGTTGCAAATTGTACATACCACCACCGTTATCCAAAGCGCCATCAGGAAACTATGAAAACTTAACTTCTAAAACTCCACAATTTTCCTTCTTCATCGTGCTAGTATTCCAGTCTCTTTGCTCGTATGGATTGGCCCAGTCAGCACTCTCAAAGTTTGCCACAATAGATAGTAAAGTAGATAGTTTGCTATGCTTTTAGATTGCTATTTATTGAATAAATAATTTTTTATGAGTAAAACATTTCAAAATAATCACAAAGATTTAAACACATTAACGCTCCCAGCCCTACTATATATATTTCATACACATTATATAGTATTTTAAATAAATATACTGTACTTAACAGCTATGCAATAGACATTTAATATGTGTCTAGAACACTGAATTTTCCTTTGGGATCAATACATTACCATTTTATCTTAAGTTAAACCAGAAGTCAATCATGGGTCTTCATCCCTCTAAATGCAACTAAATTGACTTAGTGTTTCCCATTAACAGTGCAACTGGACACTGCATGTCAACAGATTTCTCCCCTAGAATCCCATAGCCTCCAGTTTCACCAATTAGCTACGCATAAATTAATCAGTCTTCATTCAATCATAACTCAAACAATCTTGCGCAGCAATAACACCAGCATGAGATCATAAATGCCATCTGAGATACAGCTTCTGGAATGGAAAGTGACACTGTCTAATTGGAGCAACTAATGAGATCTGGAGGGTAAGTATGTGTCCAAAGACGTATGTATGTAGTAGACAATGTGTGACCCCATAGAACCTGACTGGGCCTCCAATTCTAACAAGAGTTGTTGTAATGTAAATGTAACATTAACAATAAATGGCTCCAAAATAAAATATTCATATTCATTGTGTCCATGCACAAATCAGATGTGTTTGAGATAACTAAATGGTTCTATTTTGGGACCAATACTTGGGTCAGATGGGACAGATGCAATGTATGTGTTGTATTGGGTCATATGACATTTTTTTTTAAATCACGTGTGCATTTAAATGCATTGCATTGCATTGCATTTAAATGCAGGCTGAAATGCATTAAAAACACATTAGACCTTAACCTGACCTTAGCAGCAGATGGGTCAGGTGTGGTCAGCAAGACAGATCGTTGTCAGTTGTCATGTGCCCACAAATCTTAGACCCTACATGGGGTATCTCTGAGTGTTAGTGTTAAAATGTAGATTTATGCTAGGTACACACTAGGCATTTACAAAACGTAGGAGATCACACAACTAACGACAGATACAAATATGTTTTACTGTATTGATCCTTATGGGTATGGAGGGCAACAATTTGGCCAAAACATTAAAACCACACACACTCCAATTCCATTCCCCAACAACCCAGTCCTGAATTCCAAATCCCACAATAAACAATGTGACTTTAGGGCAAACAAACAGGCGGACAAGCTGTCGCAATCATTTCTTTAAAATGTTATAAAGAAAAACTATGAAGACAGTGGACAAAGTCAGAGAGATGGAGTGAAAATGAAAATATTATCCCTGCCACAATCTGAACAAAATATAAATTTAAACGTTTGCCGCTATGGCTTATGTTGTGATTACTTGTCAAATTTCTCTGGGACATCTCTTTTGCATTTTTAATTGCATATCGTACTAGTAGCCTACATTTGAGCATGCGTATGTGCATACATACACAAGCTAACTTAATAATAATAATTTCTAGTAGAACATATACAGTAGATAGTGTGAATCAGTACAATAGGCTGTAGAAAGTAGGTTACGCATTTCAAAATTAGGCACACAATAATAATGATGTTGCCATTTTGCCTGTTGTGTGATCTGGCCTTAAGACACACAGACACACAGCAACACACATGTTCAAATCCAAGCACTGAGAAGCTATAAGATGCATGTATTAACTATTTAAGCTTTATTAGCTCTTTCTTTACTATGGAAACCTGCACAATAGTTTTCTATTTTCTCACACTGTACTACCCTTCACACCTGCACACTACATCACTGAGTATATAGGTTTTTACTAAAAATGACATTAACATTAGTTGTATTCATAATGGCTTATTGAGTGCTAATCCAGTGATTATGTTCACAAGATGTATAATGTTCATAACAAAAACAAATTGGCAACGTTTATAATTTACTCTAGCATCACTTCTTCTAGAGCGCTGCAAGCTACAAGCCACACTGTCTGTCTGACAAGACATATTTAAGCAGCCAGCCACTGACCCACAGAGTTTTCAGTCAGACTATGGGGACAGACGGCAATTGGTGTCAAAGAGGGGCCAAACAGGAATGATTTATAGCTGGGTATATTTGACTGGTGCAAAGCTGCTTCTGCCACCACAATTACATCTGCCCGCTAAACACACACACTATTTCACTGGATAACACAACATGCACTGCCTCACCCATTCTCTCTCTCTCTCTCTCTCTCTCTCTCTCTCTCTCTTCTCTCTCTCTCTCTCACACACACACACTCACTCTCACTATCACTCTCTCTCTCGCGCGCACACACACACGCACACACACAAACAAGCACACTGCCTTTTTAACACCAGTGCTGTTCATGTTTGAGTGGTTGGGCCTGTGTCTCTTTTGGTCTGCCTTGTCCACTTAAAAGGTCATTAATCAACAGCTACTTTATAAATCAGAAGGTCTTCGCAGGCTCAAAGCGATTACAGGGTCAGGTCTCTGCAGAAGTACTTAACCAATTCCCAGACCCCACCGGGACTTGATATATTTTGCTTCCTCGCGGCCAAGCGATTCATCATCATTCTCTTGCCAACGCATAATGGATCAGGCAGGGAGGGAGGGCTGGATGTTAAACAAAGGTTTGGGGGTGGATAGGATGGGGATGGGGGGTATAAAACGGTCTCATTCTCTCTCCATTTCTGTCACCCATGGCCATCACTTCATCTCCCTTTCTCACCCATTTCACCTCTCTTTCCATATCACATCTTTCCATCACTTTCCCCAGACCTTCAGTCCCCTGGAACTGCGCTCCAATTTGGGGCTGGTACCGTAATGCCATCCAAGGCCAATTCCTACTGGTGGACTTGCTCTCCCAAATCAGTCCCGACAAAGCTGAGACAAATGGATGGATGATGTGGTTATGATTGTGTGTGTGTGTGTCTGTGTGTGTGTGTGTGTGTGGGGGGCTCATATAAGATATGGTTTGGGGGGTATCAAGGGAGATAGCATGATGAAACCTCCAGGATGATGAGGTGGAGAGAGATGGGAGGAACACACAGGGCCAGGTAGAGCGATAGAAATGGAATAACAGAAGACTGAAAGGTTGTAGAATGTAAGAAATAACAAATAAAGGAATGGAAAACACACAATGCACTGGTGGGGCACAGTGGTGGGGGGGCAGTGATGCCCTTATTTAACACCCCAGGATAAACAATGCCATAAACTCCCATAAACACAACATGGAACACATGGGTCTGTGAATCAATATGTACAGAGCAAAATAATCTGAGTGATCTGCTGAACTTGGTGGTGGAACATTGACCAGTTTTAATAAAACTGAACGGGACAACTGCCTGATGGAACTTCTCAGTCAGGACATAATCCAATAGACAACCTGACTCCTGCAGAATATGTTACCTACCCATAATGTCTAACTTAACCAATGGACAATGTGTACCTCAGGTGATGTTACTCTGATAAAAAAGTGAGAAAAATAAGGAAGAAATAAATTACCATTAAAAAGAGGGGAAATGTGACAGGAATATGTAAGAAAAAATTATTTAAAGACGACATAACACGTAGTAGGAAATGCTTTTTTAGGCACATACTACCAGAGACTAGAGCCAATCGGTGGTGTTTTGACAGAGGATGGGCTGGGCGTAAAATGGAGAAGACGTTTCCCATTACCACTGCCACCCACCAGAGAATAATTTGCTGAGGCTGTGTAAATTGTGATTTAAGAAGCGTAATGACGTGTAATCATTTTCTGTCAGTGTTGTCAGTTAGTAGACGAGGCAGGTCTCCGCATGCAAGCAGTTCAGAGAAGAAGAGTTCGTTCCACTGCAAGAACACAGGAAGTTGAACGTAATCAAAACAAATGCAAGCAGACACGCTGTATAATGTTTGTAGAGGCAACTACAAACGAATCAATTATTGGGCTGAACAGAGGAATGGGAACTAATATAGCACAGGCACACAACAAAAACCCATTGTATCACAAATTTAATTTGCATTCTCATCAATTTGATGAGAAATACAGAATCAGCCTTTGTGTTAGTAGCAGCAGTAAGCAGTTAAAAGCGGTTTTATATAAAGATGGAAATTACCTTACATGTGAAAATAACAGTAATTTAATTCTAGTTTAAACAAGTGTCCTTATGTAAAATATGTATACAGTAGTATCACCCATAAATACTGTACAGATTTTGATTTTAACTTATACACAGTGCAGTATGAACACTTTTTCCCCCTTATAGGTTCTCTATTAAAACCAAAAAGCAGAAATAAATAATTATTGATGAAACTTCAGAAGTAAAAATTATCGTCAAACATACAAGGGAGTGATCTTGCTTTAGTACACACATGAAGTACAGTAATCTATGGGTTTTAATACCAGGTGGTACATGTCATTGGTGTTACATTCCAAGATACTTCTGATGGTTCTTGAAAAGGATGATATGAATGAAGGCATCACAGAATCTGATGTAAAACAATTGTCATATGTGCATCTACAGTATGTGCACCTGTTAGGCACAAGATAGATGATTCACAAGTTACACACTCATGATCCAGCTGTCTTACTTGGTTGGTGCCTACCTGCCTGAAGATGATCAAATTACCTGAGTTTCATCATCAGAAATCTATCTCACATGTGTTCTTGCAAGAGGTTTTTCCAGATAAAAAAAAGTCAGATAACATAAATATCATTTTAGTTTTAGAGTTGCAGATGCAGTGCTTATTAGTGTACCTGCTGTATATAATTACCTTACCAACTTAAAAAAAGGATTCCTTAGAATTAAGGTTTACTGTCAAAACGCCCAACCCAACTCCTTTACCATTCAACAAAGGATTTTTATCTTTGACATTGGTAATTTATGAAAAATAAAGCACACCCTACTGTTATTAACGCCTCATCACAAGCTCCAATAGAGCATGGAATCGTGTGCTTTGAGTGATTATGTCATCATTTTTAGTGTAGTGTTTTGCATAAACGTGCACAGGTTTGGAAGAGAGAAGAGAGGAAGACACAGATCATATGTTTAAACAAATTAAACAATACTTGTACTTTTTGTTTTAGGTCAGCAGGCAACTACACTGGGCATTTACAGTACATGGTTTTCATGGTAATATTTCTATTACAAGATCCCAGCTTAGCAGGAATACATAATGCAGTCATTCAGAACACAAAATGCCATAAATCAAAATGAAAACGAAGATAATTATAATGCAGCACAGTGGCTAAGGGATGCCGACAACTCTAATTCAAACATCTAATGTGGTCAAAGACTTGTCTTTCTCCTATTTGTTATTACACATGCACTAAATTATGAGAACACGCCTTGCCCTCTATTGTCTAATTCAAGTCTCTCTCTCTCTCTCTCTCTCTCTCTCTCTCTCTCTCTCTCTCTCTCTCTCTCTTTCTCTCGTTCTCTCTCTCGCTCTCCCGCTCTCTTTTTTCTTTCGTAAACCAAAGTTGTTTGATCATAAATTGTTGAAGTACAATGACTTGTCTCCTCCACTTTCACTCAGCGGCCCTGGTAGTAGCAAGAACAGATTAAAAAGTCTGCCACAGTATCCAACTGGTCTCAGCATACCATTAGCATATATATGAGATTTGAGACATTTTCTAATATTCTCCAGCAGGACTCATCAGTCATGGCTTGGTGATGAATTACAAAATGCTTGTTTTGGTGTGTGTAAGCTGGGAAAGTATAGCCTTTTGTATGGCCTCCTCTTATTCTTAATATTATAACCTTTATGGTGTAAAAAGGAATAGAAAAAATGTTATATGTCTGGACATTTCAATAAAAAAGGGGAGTTTTGTGAATGTTATTACCTGTGCTATTAGTTGATATGTGCGGCAACCGGTTACCGCTGCTATCTATGATTTGCACAAGTGTCACAGAGTTACAGCGGAAGTGATTGGCGACGGGGAAAAAGTGCTGTCTGCGAGAGATAATAGTTTTTTTGCCCTTCTGAAGGATGTTTTAAAGTTTCATTGATATGGGTGTCACTGTCAATATTAAAATATTTTATTTTAAATGGCTAGTATTGAGTTTCTTAGTTTCTTATTATGAAAATCACTCATGTCATCTCAGAGTAAATGGTTCAAAGCAATCCTATGTGTTTTTGAAAATATCACACATGTTCAATGTAAGACAAAGACCACTTTATAAGGAAATTGGTTAGTAAAAATTGATGGCCTATATTTATTTCCAGCATGAACTATCTAAATATTGAAACAAACAAAGCAAACATATGGCATACGCATACTAGTTCTGAATGTTTCTGAATGTCACAAAAACAAAAAATAGCCTGGCTACAGTCACAGTTACCATTTTATTAAGGTATTATTTATGAAGTTGTGTTTCATGGAAAACTACAATAAAATAATACTATTGTACTATATACTATTAAAGTATTGATTATATTGATTGTACCCAGATTGCCATTTGTTATCATATTACTGTCCTCATACATGACTGCATAGTTATAGATTCCAGGGGGGATGCGTCCCCCTCAATATTTAGAACAAGTGTTTTTGCCCATGAACATGAGCATATGAGCTATTGAAGTCCAGGAGTTAATACAATAATTACAATGAATTATTTGGCCATTGACATGAATATGTCACGTGCATGTTGACTTCCCCCAAAGAAAATAGTAACGAGGGTAGTTTTAATATGGTATTCTCTAGTGTAAATCCAGCATGTGAAAAACAATATTTAGCAGCTATGTATGTGTAGTACTATGTATTGATTTGTGCTTTAAAGTGAAATTATATTAATCAAATGTCAATCAAAATGTAACATTTCCTCATGTACACACTTTGTAGTTGAAAAACTGGAAACAACTTTATTGTTGGTGAGGGGGTAGAAAGGCATTGTTAAAAGAATCCCGCTTTTACCTCATAGTGAGCTTTGCCACCACTTCTTATAGTTTGACAAAAAATGCAATACTTTATAAACCATCATCTTCCAACTCAAACAAACAACCAAGTGTTAATTAAGTGACTAAAAAGTGCAGTGGCCTGTGTCCTAAATTAATTGCTTCATATTATATTACACCATTGTAGATAGCCCAGGCCTGTATTATTAACATTGTTGTACATTCGCCTACATTCAATTTCCTTGAACATTGTTATTGAAAGAAATCACTTTCTCTTTCTCCCTTCTTAAGATGGCTCCACATTTCTGTCATGCCACATTCTGCTCAGTTAATTAAAGGGGCCTGAGGTGCAGTGGCCTGTATCCTATTGCCATCAAATCCATAACTTAGAGAGAAAACGTTTACATTAACTCGCCATTAATATCGCCTACGCTGATTTTCAATTCCAACTAAGTATGATCTTGCACAATAATTGCCGTTGCCTATAACGACAAAAAGGCACAAAAGTTCACATGGGAACAGGAGGAATTTAATGCAACTGGTAATTAAATGAGCAACAGTGCAACCATGTCTGCGTCTCGGGAAAACAGCTGAGTAATACAAATATAGCCAACAGTCACCCACTCTCCTATTCTTTCAATTCAGTTTTGAATATTATCACACAGCGTAATGGAGTTCGGGAATGAGAACTTCCTGATAGCTGTCAGGAAGAAGGAAAGAGAGTGAGGGGGGTCAAGAAACAGGGTTAGTGAACAAAAGCCTGCGTTTCTTTTTATATAAAATGACGAAGCTCAGCAGTCTGTGTCCTATCTCGGCTATTGCATCTATTGGATTGGATTATTTTACATTTTGATTGAAATGATGTGCGCCGCAGATAAAAGCGCAGACCCCAGCTGTTGTAATTGAATCAGGGCGGAGTTGTTTATTCACTTGATCTACAGCGGTGATTCGCTTGTCCTAACACCCAATGCATAAAAGATCCACTCTTGTTTAACACACTGCTGATTAGATCTGTTTAAAATGGCGAAACAAGAGCCGTTCGTGTCCAGAGACGGGCAGGCATAAAGATAATACATACAACGACACTGGGAGGAGGGGGTGTCAGGGAAAGAGAAAGGAGGATACAATGAGGCCCCTGACTCACTGACTGTCTCTGAAAGAGTGTTGTGTGTATGTATGCGTGTGCACGTGTGTGTGTGTGTGTGTGTGTGTGTGTGTGTGCTGAGTGCGTGCATGACTGACCATTTGCCGTAGATGCACCATCTGCTTAACTTTCCATGTGTGACCGAAACTTTCAATAAATAAATTTCACATGGCACGGGTGCCAGATGCACACGGAGCTTTGACTGACAACATTTAAATAACGTTTAATAGGAACTAGGGGTAAGCGTAAAAGGCTGTGATGCTCATCCCTTACAACAGTCCCCTTCAAGAATTTAAAGCAGTCTTTGTGTGGTTCAACAGTGCAACGGCTTGAGAAACGACATTGATAGCAAATGTATAATGACAAATGTGTGTATTTCTTTTTTGGTACACGAGAATGTACCATATTACAAACATGTTTAAATGTCCTGTGCATGTTTTAGTGCTCACTGCACCATTTAATGTATTACCGTGCAGGGTTATTCTGAGCGCTGAATATCCTGAACCTTATTTATGGAGGATCACTAAATGTATGCTACATAATGGATGGTTGATCATCAAATAATGACTCTTATCACTTTGGAGTAGGGCACACATCCATCATGTTGGGAAACAGGTGAAGTATGCCCCAATGCGTAATGCATGCTGATTTTCAATATCACTACAAGACCACATGTGAAAACATAATCTACTTAGTTTCTCTCCACCCCCTACATAGTAACATGGTCAAGGACATCTGAAAGTGGATCAAATGTTATTTTTCCATCTTAAATCAACTTGAATATCGAGAGTTGGTTTTCCCTCAAGATTCTAGATTAGAGCAATAGTAACAAGTTAATAAATAACATGCTTAACAAACAGTAACATACAATATCTATCAACTGGTAAGCATTATGTATGCTTTGGCTGGTTCAGCACATCCATACATGATCTGCTACTGTACATACACACAACATTATGCATGTTTGCATTTTTGGTTGTCCTTTTAAATGTCCATTCTCCATTACAGTACTCCTTATACAGATGTATACAGTAGATGAAAGTAAACTATAATAACAATGCACTCAAGTAACACTCCCTGGTCTAATACAATAATCTTTTACTGTGTAATAATAAATTGGCGAACCTTACTACACAGAAATGTAATTACAAAGAAAGTGTTTTCATTGACATAGCACAAACTGTATTAAAAAAGTATTCGCCTCCATACTTGTAAGGCCTACACCACCAGGATATGTATATCAACATTTAACTTCACTTGGGAAACAAAACATTGGCTAATCTTTGACATTTACTGACGCCGCGATTACGCCGACATTTGTTAGAAAGCCTGACCTTTGTCCTGTTATGTCTGTATATTATCTGTGTGTGAAGCCTTTGCATCTGACTGTATCACATCCAGGAAAAACAGCCGCAGTGAAAGAAGCCGAGTATGTGTGTTTAATAATTTCTCATGCTTCAGATGGTTGTCGGGCCAGCCCACTATAATCAATCATCTGTATTAGCAGCCATA
Source organism: Amblyopsis rosae (assembly GCA_025399935.1). Lineage (NCBI taxonomy): Eukaryota > Metazoa > Chordata > Actinopteri > Percopsiformes > Amblyopsidae > Amblyopsis > Amblyopsis rosae. The sequence goes on along the minus strand of JAODTR010000008.1, from coordinate 1,439,721 downwards.
TCTCACGCACCACCAGCCGTGACCCCAGGGCAGCTTAGCTCAGATTGTATCGCCTCATGTGTGCCCATTTTTACTTGCAAACTGTTGCCTTACACCTCACCGAGCTGTCCTCTCGTGTTGTGTGTAGTGTCCCGCTGTCTTGTAGCCATTTTATCAGGCTGGTTCTATTGCTCCTTGTGGCCCCTGTGGATAGCTGGCACACCTTAGACAGCTCAACCATCCCCAGCTGAATAAAAACAAAAACAATGTTAAAGTGATATTGACCTTTAGTAGAACACCTTGACTGTATTTTGTAGCTTCCATGCAGCAGTATGCCACACGCTGATGTTCAGGATAAAATATTGTTTGGTTGCTGTTTATAATTAAGATGTATCGTCCTTTTGATCTCATCCCATTTTTTCAACCAAAAAAAACAACTAAATCCTCACACAACTTCAAAACCATTTCCTGATAATATCAATTTCATCGTCCTATGGCACTTCAACCTGTGCTGATATGAGACATTTGACTTGGCATCGTTTGATACACTGCTGTAGCAGATGTGACAGATAAACAAGCAGCAACCAAGTTCAGTAAACAAAGCATACAAAAAGAAGAAGACAAGCTCACAGCCATATGTGTCATCATTAGACAAACACAGGTGTACAACTTCCCTACTGCTAGGTAGGTAAGGTGTAGGTAGGTAGGTAGGGAGTGTCATGTCCGCACCCCGTGCTCAGGCACTAGGACGCAGTTCATCGCCCGCCTCCAGTTGTCATCGCTCAGCGGACTCCGCACCAGAGGTTCAACCTGCCGCGTCATCGGCTCTCCGCATTCCTACCGGTTCTCAATCACCGGGATAACGAACACCTGTAGGTACCTGTTCTTTGGTTAAGTCTTAGTATTTAGTGCAGTGTCTGCTTGTGAGGTATTGTTTGTAGTGACATTACTGAGCTGTTAAACCTTATAGTTTGATAACCTTGATTTTCTGACCTATAGAGCTCATTCTTCGTTTATTGGATTCGCCTATTCCTTTTATGTACCTTCGCCCATAGTCTACCCGTGTCCTGATCTTCAGCCTACTATCCGTATTTCCATTCTAGTCTAGCCCCTCTAACTCATGCTGTGTTTTTGGATTACTGCCTGTTTTTGGATTATGGAATTTTGCCTGTCCTTTAAAAAAAATGTAAATACACTGCGCACTCCACAGTTGGAACATCACTGTTCTGTCTACCTGCTATCGTTACAGGTAGTAGGTAGAAGGTTATCTCCTATTTACATCTTCCTGTTAATGGAATGGGGAAAGAAATGAATAAAGATGGGATTATTAATTTAATTTAATTATTTATCTTTTATTATTATTGTTATTCTTCATTAAATATTGTAAAACTCATTACGCACTAAAAAGATACTTGCATCAACAAATCCAAAGGGTTCCGATAAAAGCCGTGCTCTACCAGTCTGACTCCATCTGATCTACATTATTCTTCTCAAATGTACTTTTTGCTAAGATTGTAGTCTGGAAACCCTGTTCTTATTAGTGGCCATCAACCACTATGGATGGCGGACCAATCAGCGACTAGTTGGGGTTGCTATGTGCGATGACATTGCATTTAAGTGTTTGTTTGGAAAAATGTCAGCAGTGATAGAGCTAGATGAAGTGATTTGAACAGTTGTAGTAACAACACTGATTGGTTAAAGGCTGCTTCAATTGTTTCAAAATCAAATAAATGTCTACGCCCATTAGGGTGCAACAAATAATCTCCAATGGAGTGTGTCCAGACCCTTCTCAGAAGGTGAATATTGGATCTGGTCATAACATGGCTACTGTAGCACTCCACTATTAGTGTTCCAAATTTCCCTTGTGGTTGAAAGCAGCACCATAATAATGACTGTTCAGAGCACATGCCTCTCCTTCACCAGAACAGAGTGGCTTGCACTCCTATCCACTCCTCCCCCCCAAAGCACTATACGATCACATCATTCTCTACCAGTCCCCTTACAGTATAGCTTTCTCATCTTCTCATCTTCTTTCTATCTTTCTTTCTTTTTTCTTTTTTTCTTTTTTAAAGGATTTTTACAAAATGTAAATGGTGTTTGTGTGCACCGGTTTCCCCAGTATCAAAAAAAATGTTAGATTCATATTCCACTCAGTGCCATCTGACCAGTGACACTGCCAACAGTCAGGAGTTGGTCCCCGGGTGCTGCACAGCGGCTGCCCACTGCTCCCTTGAGGCATGGGTTAAATTCAGAGGTTCACTTTCGCTACATGTATGTGTATGTGACAATAAAAGCATCTTTACTGGCATATTTATTATCTGTAGGGAGGATTCCATCAGCCCACATCATAGTAAAAGAGAATAAAATAATACAAATCTATAACAATAAAGGTACGGAGTACAATGTTGTAGTTCATATTGACCGGCTGTTGACTCTACTGGCACTGTTACTGTCAACCCTTCATACTGTGCACAGAAATGGCACACACAGAAACATACATACATACACACACACACACGCACAATAAAAAATAAAAAAATACAACCATAAAGCAATAATGTGGAAATGTTAACAGCTCACAATTAAAAATATGATTTATGTCCCGCACAGCTGTTAAATGACACCGTGGCTGAACAATATCCATTTCCATATCATTAGCATAATAGTTTTATTGTGGTATAATTATGAAATAAAATGGCTCCTACCTTGCAAGCCTTTACTGCATATCAGAAGCTCTTAAACGAGCAAAACGTTGCCTCACACCAGTAACACGGGTCAATTGCAGCTGGGGATAGTCAGGGTAATGATTAGATCATTAAAATTTAGTCTATGCTTCGCAGAGCATAGAGAAAATTAACTTCCCCCACCAAGCTCATTTTTCTGCTGAACATGAAATAATGGTTTTCTGCCAGTATAATTACAAAGCTAACATCTGATAGAGTCAGCATCCGGGGGGGATTATCACATGCATGAGTATTAGACCTCATTACCAGCTTGACTGCAAAATTATTACATCTTGTAATTGGATGGCGAGATTTATACACAGATTGGGCCAGGGTTCCTCAGTAAGATTGTAATTACAGGCTTCAATGGTTTGCTACTTATCACACTGTGTGCAGGAGGAGGGAAAAACAAGCGGAGAGAGGGGATGGGATGGAAGGGACCGTTCCATTAAGCCACGTAACCTTATCAATGGTGGAGTGGCGTCACGGCCGCGCTCCGTGCAGAAGGCACGGTACGACTAACATCCCCCCGCCCCAACAGCTGAGTTGTTTAGTGGGGTGGAATGGAAGGGGGGGGGGGGGGGGTATTATTACCGGGGTTCCTCTCCCTGACAAATGGGATTTCATTTATTTAACCTCTACTGATCTGTTCCAGCGAAACGCATAAACAAGCCATTCTTTTTTTTTTTTTCTTTTCGTTTTTTTTACGAACGCCTCAATTATCTAAAGGCTAACTGAGTGTTAAAGTGAGCCATCTGCCAGTAGGAAACCCAGTGATTTAATTTGTCTTGTTTCTTTACCCACAGCTAACCTAGGCCACACTTTGCGCATGTAGGAAAATGGCAACACCTTCCCCACTGAACCCTCCCCACTGAGTTCAGAGGGGTAGTGGTGTGTGTGTGTGTGTGTGTGTGTGTGTGTGTGTGTTTATGTGTGTGCGTGTGTGTGTGTGTGTGCGCACAACAGGTAATGTGTGTTTTATTGTCTACTGGGAGATATTTGTGTAAATGCAAATGTCATCACATGCCTCTTTGTCGCTCTTCCATGGAGTGGTGCTTCCTCACCTCGTGTCCTAGAGAGAGAGAGGGATCAATATCTAGGTTTAAATCTGATGACACAAGCAGTTAGGATGTCGCACTGCCAAATGACACTGATATAAAGACATATTACACCTATCATTATACGTTACTGACACCGTGTGTTTGTGTGTGTGCGTGCGTGTGTGCGTGTGTGTGTGTGTGTGTCTTCCTGCAGGGTTCCTTTTCAGCTAATTTTACAGCTGGCCCCACACACTAATCAGTGTGCCAGCAGTAATGGAGTTGTTATTGGAGTCCATTACAGAGAGGCAGGCCGGATCAATGATGGTTTCACTGTTCACAACTGCAGCTGTTTCACCCTGTATAGACACAGTGATGTATGAAGGAATGTAGCCAAATGTATTTGTGTTCTTTTTGTGCCAATTTGTGTGTGTAATATGTGCCCTGCTAATAGTGTTACATAGATATGTAATAAAAAAACTGTTTTATTAATATAAAAGCACTTGGTTAGACAAGTATTTTTACAATACAGTAAAACTGCAATTAATAGCCCAAGCTTTTATTAGCTTTAATCAATACATTCAACAGGCCTTTATTTGGCACAGGCATCTATATGGGACAGGCATTTAAATACTTTCACACAAAACCCTTGCTAAACAAATATGGGAAAATGTATCAAATTGATTATGTAAAACACTTTGAATATTACTTGTATGTGTATAATACAGAATAGGTTGTCTTTAATTTCTTGTATGATATGTAATGCTGTCTACAGACAGCATTCAGTTAACTAAATAACAAGTGAAGTGTAAACAAGCAAACCATACATTTAGTTAACTATTAGTAACAACAAATGATAAACCTATATAACCACACGAAGTATTGCTGCATGTGCAGTAGGAAGAAAACATGAAAGCAAACTGCCCAATTGACATAAGTTAAATTGTCACGTCAGCATATAAAATATATTTTTTTAGTGTAAAACTTTCTGTAATAAGTGTTATGTCGAACATGACCAAACCGGAAAACAGATTTTATTGCTTCCGTTTATCGGTGAAAGTGGTAACATTAAATTAGTTTGAACCAAACTGTCAGTGCGTCATTTTCACTTTTGGGTAATCAGATAACATAACGTAAACATACTCGCCGATCATAAACCAACAATATAAAAGTTATATTTAGAATGGATGAGTGTATATGCGGCAGAGTGCTGTAGATAATCACAGCCGTGTTGATAACAGTAAATTAAATGACTCCTGTAGAACTGTACATGTGGTTTTATTTATTTAAAAGAAAAATGAAACAAACAACAACAAACATTTAGCCTACATTAACTTATTTACTTTGGTTTATTACTTTGGGTCTGCCACACCGTAGCCTATATATTATTTTGTATCATATAGCCTACATTTATTTATATTTTTCCATTATTTGTTCAACAAGTGCAATGAATCTGTTGACAGTCTATTCCAATGAGTTAACAGCTTGATCAGGCAATGGGCTATGTTACTCCATTGTTTCTAGCCTAAAACAGTGAACTGTGTGTCGGCTACTAGCCGCTATTAGCCTATGCAATCCTACATGATATTGTCTTCAGCATAACACAGCTTGTTTGATGCTTTTTATTCCAAAATCAAACTTGTCGACATGTGTGATTAGGATAGTGTGCTGAGCATATGGTTAAAACAGACCCGCAGCAGAGAATAAACTCCCTGCTCAGATCTTATGTTGATTGAATCTTTTTTTTTATTTGAACGTGCAAAAGTTTTATAACAGTTTAACAATAAGTCACAATTCGATGGACATCTGTAGCTATTATTTTTAGTAGTTCCTGCAGGCATCTTGAATAAGGGAAGGCATATTCCAGCTCATATAGCACCTAACCAGAAGCGATGATACCCGTTTTACAGAATACGGAAGTTGGTTCCTCATAACCGCTATGGTGCAATAACACATTGACTGTACACACAATTAAATATTGTTTGAGACACACTGACACTATGGCCAACATTAAAACGCAAAGCATTTTAAAACGTGCAATAATCACACATCTCACTGAAAACTCACTGAAACTCTGGGAAAGTGGGAGGGGCTTAGTACCAAAGAGAGATATATTTTTAACAATGTATTATTTTTCCAGCAATGCTCTGCAAGCTGAAAAGAAAACCTTTCAACATGTTCTGTATTAATAAAGGATATCATTCTTTAAGCTTAATGATTTGATGTTCATTAATTGTTGGATGAATGTTTGTGTGAATGGGTGAACTTGACGCAAAATACTGTAAAGCGCTATGTAAATGCAGTCCATTTACCATATATATATATATAATATATATATATATATATTATATATATATATATTATACATTATGTCTATATATATACTACTATATATACTATATATATACACTACCTCTCCGGGAACCATCACCTTATCGTGGTGGTGGGGTTTGTGTGTCCCTATGATCCTGAGAGCTGTGTTGTCTGGAGCCTTGAGCTCCTGGTAGGGTCTCCCAAGGCAA
>JAODTR010000008.1:1372076-1386642 GCA_025399935.1 Amblyopsis rosae | reverse complement strand
GACAACACAGCCCTCAGGTTCATGGGGGCACCCAAACCTCTCCACCACGATAAGGTGATGGTTCCCGGAGAGGATGTGTACGTGTATAGAGGCTATATGTATGCCTTTTTACTGGTCATCATTTTTTTGTTCTGTTTTAGGTTTGGCACATAACAGACACCCATATAATGTACACACCAACCCACACACACTGGTCATTGTTATCATGGTTTTAAAGGTGAGGCAAAGGCAAGCAGCAGCCGATCAGGTGCTTCTGGCAACCAACTGTCCTCGAGTGTGTGTGTGTGTGTGTGTGTGTGTGTGTGTGTGTGTGTGTGTGTGTGTGTGTGTGTGTGTAACACGCTAGAGATAATCTGTTTCCCCTTTCCTGTTCTCGGTCATCCAGTCACATTCTGACATGCTGACCTCCTCGTTCATTCGAACACAAACGCCAGCTGGTGACTCTCTCACACTCCCTTGTTCTCCTATCGCTGTGTATTTGTTGTTTTATACTTTGTTGGATATTTTATGATACTTCTTGTCCAGGTCTCCCGTGAAAAAGAGTTTTAATCTCAGCGAGATTTGCCTTGTTGAACCTGGTAAAGGTTAATAAATATAAATACATAAAAGCAGAACTAAGTACCAAACATGGCTATGGAAGGGGGGGGGGGTTAAGCTGTAGGTGAATCAATATAGAGGGAGGGTTGCCAGCCATTTCCTCAGTGAGTGAATCCCTGCAGATATCTAGATAGCTCAGGTAGTCAGATGCAGTTCTAAGCAAAGGTCATATCTCATTGGGACAGGATCAATTTTCTCAACTTGAAGACAAAGACACGTACGGCTTTATCCATGTCCGGGACACTAACGTGTGCATGTGTTGCTGTATATAAAATGAAATGAATAAAAATGATCATTTGAAAGTCACCCTTCAGAATAGGTCATTACTCAGTGAATTCCTCACAAATCATAATCCCATCACCACATTGTCTTTGGTTTTTGGACCCGTTTAAGTCACAGCTGTACGGGCAGAGGCACTACATAAGGACTTTGGTACAGGTGTCCAGCTGGTGCAGCTGTAGCTGACAGACAGGCATGTGAGAGGACAGCCAAGCACTTGTGTTTACCACAAAGCTCTCTCTTGTCTTACAACCGGCTGCCCTGCCCTACATGTGGCTTTGGTTACTAAAGCCGCTCTCCTATCGGGAACCCTTGTCTTCTCCCAGAGGAAGATGGTGGGTACTTTCCAGAAGAAGCGAACTGCGGCTTCCTCTTTCAAAGGGCTGTAGACATACGTGGCTTGTATAGTTCACACTGAGATAGCATGGCACCTGGAGGAGACAGACGGGAAGGACCGGACAAGAGGGCATGGTGGAGAAGAGAAGAGACACGGGAGAAAATGAGAGCGAAGCCGCTTAGATTTGATGCCAGAAATGTGACTGGGAAAGTTCTCTCAGATGTCAGATGTGCTTTTGTGGGAAATTATGGTTTCAAAAGCCAATATGACCCACCGCCCCACCCACCCCGACTGAGCATATCATGGATTTGTAGAATTATGCTTTCATAAGACGTTATTTCACAAAGCGGTGTATTGTACGTACCAGCTATGAAAATATGGATTTCGCCAATTGAACATTTTCATTCAATCTCAGCAGCTATATATATTTTTCTAAGCAAGAAACAAAAAAACAAAAACAAAAAAAAGCGCAAACCACTTTTGTTGCATGAGCAGGAGAAAGGCCAACAGCCTTTGGTGATTGACACCTCCAAAGAAAGCCCTGTCAATCTAGAACACAATCTATTTCCTCAAGCCAAAATGTTCTCTTTGTGTGTTAAATATGTTTTGGAACATAGTGGCCATTGATTGACATGAGCGCAGGCACTGGTAAAACATTATAGTGGTGTGTTGAGAACAACGGGTTGTCTGTCAGTGCCTCTGATGTTTGGCCAAAGGGACATGCTGGTATAGGGTTATGGTGGCATTGAAGGGGCTCTTTTTCTCTTGATATTAATTGTGTTTCCATGGGCAGGTTCAGGTTATTTTTGTGTTATTTTCACATTTATGTATATTATTTCTTCTCTCCTTTTTATAGAATGCATCTGCCCCTCTCTTTCTCAAAATACATATTGAAGAACATCAGAGATGCATAATATTAAATACGTATCCTTTGAAAACAACATACACATTTAACACATTTATTTATTTGTTAGGGTTGTATGGTTACAAGAGGAGATTGTATTTCAAATCCTTTCTTGGGGCACTTTGGCTACGGTTCTGTGCACCATACAGGCAAATAATTACCAAATTAAATAAGACCCAATTTACAAACAGAAGGCATTACGAGTCAAACTTCTAATAGAGTAGTTTAGGATATTGAGGCTTCTATTTTTCATCCAAATAGTTGGAGGCGCGACATTGCCACACAAAGCAAGTCATCACCTTGCACCTTTCCATTTCCAAATGAAAGCCTCTCACAAAGCCCCTATATATAAAATGTGCTCATACTTGTGTTTTCCCAAAATGTCATGTGGATTGATTCAATACCGGCATTACAATTTTAATCAGTGGTGTAGAACCAGGTGTTAAAACGCATGCAGCAGCCCTCCAGGCCATAAAGAAATTGGACAAGGCACCGGGAAATTGTGTCTCCTCCAGAAACAAGTGTTTTGTGATTGTTTACCCCTTGTCTTTAAATTGCATTTCTTCCTGTTTAATTTCAGCACCTTCTATGGCACTAGAGAGAGAGGGAGAGAGAGAGAGAGAGAGAGAGAGAGAGAGAGAGAGAGATGAAGGGGAAGAGAAGAATAAGGAAACCATTCTCCACACTTTTCCATGTTATATTCTATCTTTCTATCTTAAGTCTGCTGTGATTTCTGTCCAATGCAAATGTCATGACCTGATACCTTCCCCATACAGGGCTCTGCATTTATATAAGAAAATGTGTGTGTGTGTGTGTGTGTGTGTGTGTGTGTGTGTGCGTGTGTGTGTGTGTGTGAGCGCATGCCCGTGTACGTGTTTAATACAATAAAATATAAAAGAAATATACTGCTGTCAAATAAATCACTGAGACGTAAATGGGTATTGGTAATATAACACATTTAACATACATCACAGGCCAACACTGCCTTATCAATGGTTTAATTATTATTATTATTATTATTATTATTATTATTATTAGTAGTAGTAGTAGTAGTAGTAGTAGTAGTAGTAGTAGTAGTAATTCATTAATTTGTTATATGTGTGATGCTGGCAGTGGGATCATGTATTTGAGACTTCCCGACCAGAGAGTAGCAGGGTTGGGAAGTTGGGAACTGATTTCAAAAACAAACAAAAAAACAGTAACTGTAATCCATTACAGTTACCAGCTAAAATAATGGAATCAGATTACAGGTTAAAAAACATTTGATGATTACTTCTAAGACTACTTTCAAATTATAAGGGAGGTTTGCAAAAGAAAATGCATAAAACAATTGTCTATTCTGTTATTAACCTTTCATTAATGTCAATCAATAATAAAGTACTTATATCTGATCCTCTGCACAATAAAAATGGTCACAAAAATAGGAAGATTTGCCGTAAAATTAACCTACCCAATCCTGAAGAGCAGGATTCTTTTTTCTAAATTTTAATAATTCTTAAGGATTAATTGTTAATATATTCTCTGTTTGATTTGAAATATTTCATTAATAATTTAATGTGAGCTTTCAGGGTGAGCTGCCTCAGTGCATCTGGCTGTATTTTGAGGATTTACCACTAGAGGGAAGCAGGTAGCTAATTAAAACGATCCGGAGATAAAATTCAACATTAGAAGCTAATATTCACTCTAATAAAGAAAATAACTGCATATAATATAAATAACAAAATGACGACCAAACAACACAATTAATGCAACCAGAAAGATTCAGCAGGACGTTTTGATTGTTATTTTACTGTAGTATTATTATTATTATTATTATTATTATTAATAGTAGTAGTAGTAGAATTAGTATTAGTATTAGTATTATTAGTAGTAGTAGCTTTAGGATTATTATAACATAGCCCTATGCTATATTTAGATAATCAACTAAGCGTTTCACACCATATTTAACTTCCCCTTTATCTGAATACAGGAACTGACTTCGACACGAGTAGCCTATAGGTCAAAAAATGTAGTTAGATGAGATTATGACATGACATGAGACATGAGATTATTATTTCGTTCTACCACCTCGGCTGGCTACCTGACACTGACATCGCTATGAGGTCTCAAGACTCGATCATCGAATGTTTTCTCATGTTAATCAGGATTGCTGAAACATTACCCATCCTCCACAAGAGACTCAAGACACACCTTATCAAAATCCACCTTGATCTCGACCAGCGACCTCTCTACCTACTAGCACTAAGTACTATATTAACATGGTGGTACTCATGACAAGATGCTGTAACTACTATATGATTTGCTTACAATTGATGATGCGTGACCTATCCAACTATTTGACATGTAGCTTTGGATAAAAGCATCTGCCAAAATGCCGAAGTAAATGTAAATGACAATATTTGCCATAGACTGACTGAGACATATTCTATATTATTATTTCCTGTCAGGGGTTACTGACATATACACACACGCACATATAGCCCTGCAGCATACATACACACACACACACACACACACACACACACACACACACACACACAGTAGACCTTCACTAAGTAGGTGCCGGGTTTGAACCCTGGTCGTCCTAGCCTTTCTGTGTGGAGTTTACATGTTCTCCCTGTGTCTGCGTGTGTTTCTTCCGGGTGCACCGGTTTCCCCCACTATCTATAAAAATGTTAGGTTAACTCTCTCCTGTCAGTGTCATGTGACCAGAGACACTGGCCTCTACCTGGAGTTTTGCTACATGTATGTGTATGTGACAATAAAAGCACCTTTACCTTTAACACTGAATATTTATCAAACCTGTCAGTAGGCTAGTACAACAAAGCAGTTTTCAGCAGTGTTACACTTACACACTGGTTAAAATGCTGAAGAATACCTGCTATTGGACTTGGGTGAGGTAGGCTCATGGCTCCAGGACACACTGGTGGGAATTCATCTCTCTTGGCCCTGGGAACATATTGGAATCCCAAAGGAGAATCTGAAGGATTCCATGGGAAATCATGTCATGGGAAATCACTCATGGGGAAACTGTGTCAGGCCTATATGTACCATGCTGCCTGTCACAGCAATTCTGACACATGGTTTGAACATGTAATGAAAACAGCTGTAAAAACAGCTCTAGACAAATCATTTTTGTCGAATAAACTCTGAGGATTACATAGGTCATATTCAAGACCAACTGTTGCTATACAGTGTAATACACTTCTAGGCACTATTTGTATATATATATATATATATATATATATATATTATTATTATTATTATTATTATTATTATTATTATTATTAGAATAAGGGCTTTAGCCCCTGAACATTAGCTGATGTATGTCCTATGTAACCAAAAACCTGGACTTTTATGTTTGTTTGTTTGTTTGTTTGTTTGTTAGTTAGTTGATTAGGTGTTGTGTTTGGTTGTCTGGGAATTTGTCAGCTGCTGCAGTGATCACAAAGTCAAATTATACATGAAAATGTAGGCTACTACTTTAGCCATACATTGAACTGAATAGTTTAAGCCCTGACATATCTTTAGCTTGGCACATTTACAAATGCCTTTTCAAATATTTGTTGTAAACACACTGATTGTATCGCCAGCAGAAACAGCTAGGGCATCCAACGTGCTTATGGCATGAGGGAATCAGCGGGATGATCTCGGCGCATGCGCTTTGATAGAGGGAACCCAGACTTGGTCGGCTAGCATCCTGAGCTAGTGGACGGTTCGAGTAGTGTGGCAAGAATAACCGTACGGAACGACAGCTAACGACGACTTCAAATAACCCTAGCTAATCCCAAGGTAGCCCTGTACCTTTTCCAGGGGAGGAAGATCACGTTAATAACATTTAGTGCCACCGGAATTAGCCAGCGTGCGTGGCAAATAAGGACACTGCGTTGCGTTTTCTGTACAGACGGCATTTCTCTTTACCGGTAGCTGTTTTCGATAGCGTTGTTGCATCCTTGACTTGATGTAAGGATGAGGTTGCCCAGCAGCAGACAGTGTTCGATGGAAGAAGATGGGCAGACGATAGAGCAAGCACCCCCTTTAAGAAACCCTTTTGTGCACGTCTTAAGATTCACTCCTCTGGAAAAGGCAAAGGTACAGTACAGTAACGTTGTGCCTTGTGCTGGCAAATTACTATGAATAGTTTGGCATCTGCATTGAATCCCAAAAATGAACTTTCAGTAATTATTCCTTGCTGAAAAGCTGTCAACACAAGTGCATTGATTTAAATGTTAGCTAGCCAGCTAGCTACATACATGTTGCTCCCTCCCTTTCTACTCAGTTGCAGCCACGCTTTATCCTGCTTGCCTGCAGAGCTTTAAATCTTTTAACTAGTTTTGACCAAACCCAAGCATCCACATTTACCTTACCGGTGATGTTAATTTGAACACATGACAATCAGGGACTCAAAAGATAATGGCATAGCTGACTGCGATTGGGCCTAGCTTGTTGATCACTAGCTCCTGTGACAATCTAAGTGATGTGATTTATCCCAATTTCCATTGCCATTTATTTACACATCTAGATTTCCAATTTTCTCCTAAATATATTGCCTTTTGAAATGATTACACAATTATTGACATAACAAATTAACGTTAAAAAAACAAAAAATGTCCAGACATCCAAATATATATTCTGTTGTTCGCTGTATGTGTATACCCTAAAACAGCCTACCACCTGTAGCCTAATAAGGTTTAGTGGTTCCAGCTTTAGTGCTAGTAGACAGAGCAAGATTGAAACCCCTAATAACATACTAATCACATTTGGCACGTTGCGAAATAAAATTGTTTAGGTGACTGAATGTTTAAGTATCCTAATTACTAATGTTGATTTCAAAGGGAAAGGCACTTTTTATTTTAGTGGGACACTTCAGTTGTATAATGGGGTTTGGGTTGAGGTAGTAGCCTAGGTGTATCTTGTGGTGGGTCTATCTTGTTACCAAGGGATAATACTGTAGTGACCTTGGGAGGTTCTCACTCTTGTTCTTCTTTAAACGCCCTTTCACAGATACTTGCATTGAGTCTGACAATAGCAGGGTGGATGTAAGGTGTAGCCTATTGCAGTGCAAAAAGTACTGTAGGTTATTCATACTAGAAGCTATATGAGATTACTTGTTCTGGATTTATTGGGAAGAATTTCACTATACAGTAGCATACCTGTTGATTCCAAGTTCACTTTTTGATTAGGCTACATGTTACAGCGATACTGAACTTTTAAATTGTTTACTCTGTAGCTTTCTTTACTCAATGTTATCTTTAGTCACATTTAGATGATTGGTATTAACGTTCAACATCATGCCTTACCTTCTGGGTCTATTGCTTCTCAAAAACACACTTCTAACATGCATCAAAATATATCTACTGGTATTCTCAAATTCACTGGTATGCTTTGTTTGATTTCAAATTATATACCTGGCTTGAATTTATATAATAGGCTACAACAACAAACATGCATAACTTGAGAATTAATACAACTGTGAGTTGCATGTACAGTATAGTGAACCAAATGTTAGCATTGAAATGTCAGCATGATTATATAATGTCCAGGTGTAAGGAACATTTTATTATCACTCTAAGGATATTTGTTTCATGTTGTCATGCACCCAGGGCAGGCCTTGTTGTTTTTTTGTTGTCTTTTTAATCATGTTGATGATGTCAACAGAGATGACTTGTCAGCAGTGTTTACTGTATGCATTGTGTTTTCAAGTTAATGGTACACATGTCCACACATGTGGTTTTGTTTGTTTGTTTTGAATTTTTTGGGGGGTAAGAGCTTTGGGTAAAACAAATGTTTTAATGGTAGTTTAAATAGACTGCTTTATGACTTTGTTAAATATAAATTGAGTTAATCAATCGACTAGTGCTCACTATTTATTCAAAGCAACTTGGATTGAGTACTATTACAAGAAGCAGGTATGGCTTAGGCATCTTGCTCTAGCATCTCTGGGGCTCAGAGCCATGACCTTCTGACTGGTAATCCAACACCCAGACAGACTATCCAGGCATTTGAAATACTACGATGTGCTAAGGCCTGAACCAACTTCCTTCCCTTGCACACAAAAAAGAGGAATAGCTGTTCTCTGTCCCTACAAGTCAAAAATATAAAGTTGGTGTGTTTATAATAAGTGAAATGTGGAAGACCATATTTGCTGAGCAAATAAGCTCTTTAAGAACAAGGTGCCATTGCATAAACACCCCACATACACCCAATTAGCAGGGCTGTGATGTACAGGAAGGTGCTTCCCTGTACTATAGAGAGAGCAACATGTATCCTATGCACGTTTGACTGAGCACTGTAGAAGACTAGCATTTTTTACAGCTGTGTGTGCGTGTGTGTTTATATATCGTTTGAATCGATTAAATTGAAACGATACCCAACCCTAGTGTATACTAAAATAAAAAATAGTATGTGTGTGTGTGTGTGTGTGTGTGTGTATATATATATATATATATATATATATATACACATATATACATTTTTTTTTATTTATTTTTTTTATGTTACATGCATTGTCAAACTTTTGAGTTTCACTAGGCATAAGCCTATCATTGTTCAGAGAGCAAAAAAAAATAATTTCTATATAAAAAATGTTTTGTATACACTAGGGTTGGGTATCGGTAATCGATTCCGGTTCTTATCGATTCCCGGTTCATATTCCAATATTTTTGGGAGAAGAAATACATACATACAACATATTTCAAGAGGGAAAATTGCCTGACTTTTCATTTAGGCTATAATCAGTCAAATCAAGGTCAATGGTGACACTGATACGATTCAGGAAGGGTTCTTTTTCCCTTAATTTCTAAAAAATAAGATAAATCAGAATAGCCTTTTTAAATGTGGATATGTGTTAATGCATTTAATTATTATAATTACATACTGTACGTTTACAGCATAGAATATATAATAACAGTTTACAAAAGGTGAGTAAATTAACACATGTTTACCAGCTGGTTTAAATTCAAGAACACTATTAACTAACATAAACATTTAGGCCTAGGTGCACCAAAGCTGACCTTGTATGTTAATGTTATTTTACAGTATTAATCTTGTTTAATATCTGCTTTCCCATTTAGAATTTAATCCAACCTGTAGGATTCTCATTAATTTTGTGAGTTTCTTTCATCTGATAATTCAATTCATGATCATGTAATGACCTGGACAATGTTACATGCATTGTCAACCTTTTGAGTTTCACTAGGCATAGGCCTATCATTGTTCAGAGAGCAAATATACAATCTATTTTTAGATCAGCGGCGGTGCGCATTAACAAATCCCAATGTAATTAAAAGTAAAAAATAAAATGTTGTAAGATCATAACGCTAGAAAACTACATTAATTGTTTTAGCGTGGCTTTAGCCCTAGCTGGTTATGCTGGTGCTCTACACGGCACATTCAGCTCCACTACAGGTAGAGCAGAGGGAGGATTCGTTGCATTTTTTTTTTGTTATCGCTTTCGTCATAAGGAAGTTGACCTGATGGATTTGGGTTAGGAAAAAAAAAGAAGCAGACGCCTCAAAGAGGTAAACAGAAGTGTCCCGTCAGTTTGGGCATGCTTGCATTTTTGCATGCAAGTGAAGTAAAATTGGTCAAATTACGTATTACGTGACATTATTTCAGCCGTCCTGTATCAGTTGCTGGCAGATCAAAAGGTAAAATGTGCAACTTGCCTTGTCGCCATTTTCTTTATTAAAATGAGGCCATGCTTTTGACCGCGAGATCCATCTTTCACAAAGTCTATGTAAATGTATGCTAGGTTCTGAAATACATTGCAGCGATGACGCGTACAGCGTGATAGGCAAATGGCTACGCATCAGCTAAAGCTATTTCTAATAATTTGGAACCGACTAGCAGAACCGAAATATTATTTATTTTAAAGGTACTCGGTTCTTGACATTTTGTTTTCGGTTCCAACTTGGAACCGAATGTCGGTACCCAACCCTAGTATACACACATCACAAAAATGTACAAGTTCACTGTGTTTTATTAATTGGTATTTCTTTGTGCGCCAGTCCGTTCATTTGTAATCCGATGGAGTATTCTAATCGCCAGTCCAAGGTCACTGCAATATACAGGAGAAAGAAGAACATTATCAGTCAGGGGTAATCCAAAGGGTAAATGAAACAATCGGTCCAGGGTCAAATATTGGGTTATCTAATCCACTAATGCTTCACACTAACTCCCGTCGCTGTGTAGAGAGTATCTTCTTTGCCTCCCCGCTTGCTGTCTCTCGATTCTGTCAGCGTGTGTCTTTATCCACTGGCCTGGGACCGGGTTTATTGCCAGATAGGCCACAGCTGGGGATCCTCCATTGATCCGCCCAGCTGTCTGACACTTAGCATCCCTCCCAGACCCTTCCCCGTTAGGGCCGTGTGCCTGGGCATGGTCCGCCCTCTGGCTCACCATAACATTGAATGATCAGCAACAGCTTGGCACATCGCTACCATAAGATTTGAGGGTCTTCACTGCATCCTCATACTTAACAGACTGCTCACCAGACTAGCCTAATCCCACCCAGCACAAGTTTTGATTTCGGAGTAAAAAAAACAATTGACAACCTGCGTTATAGGCTACTGAGCAGTAAGTTCTTTACAGTATCTTAGGCTAGGGCTAGGCGATACGGACCAAAAATCATATCCTGATATATTTAGGATGAATACCAATACACAAAATATGTTTTAACTATAAAGTGGGCTAAATGTTCAGGACTACATCAATGCCAAATGTGAGATATCACGAGCATTTTATGTTTTCTAAAAATAAATCAAATACATCTTACACATCTGTGCAAATCCAATGTAAACATAACATCATAGGGATGTTCCTATAGTAATGACTATAATTTCCCAATCATTGAAACTCAACACATTTTACTTGGACTCGTCAACAAAAACACTGTCAACAATGAACACCATTTATAAGTCTAAACAACGGACAATCTCACTTTATATTGATTCTGCAAGAATCATAATATAATCATAGAACTATATTTATAATACTGCTGCATTGACAGTGTTGAAAAGCAAATACATTTGTTACATATCTTACAGTACATCCACAGTTTAGCCTAGCAACAAGCTATTCATGCCAATAATGGAAATTTAAATCAAGAGGGGAAAAAAAGAAGAGGAAAAAACAGGAAACCCACATTTTATTTGTATTTTTAAAGACATTCATTTTAGTTGTTCATGGTTAAATCCATAGAGGTTGTGAATATTGCAGCTATAATGACGGTTTACTCAATTTAATCCACATTTGTTTTTGATTACCGGTAGCTTGTAATACTAGCTGGCTACCTGTATCTGTTTGTCAGAAATGGAAATTGTGCATGTGACGCAGTATCTGCTCTCTCATTGTCTACTCTGAAAAAAGGTATGCTTCAAATGCTTACTCCATGTCAACTTGTACTGAGTAGGCCGACTCTACTCAGGCCAAGTGCAGGAATGGAGGGAGAGACTAACAAATACAAATATTAATTAATAAATGCATAATATATCGATATAAACAACATTGTCAAATTTTATATCTCTTTTGAAAATATACCGGTATAAATTAAATACTGGTATATCACCCAGCCCTATCAGGCTATAGCGACTAGCCTACTGCTAACAGCTGACATGAAACCGTTGAATGTAAACGGTGGAGCAATGTAGTCTATTACCTGATCAAGCTGTTAATTGAATTATAATTGATATAGACTGGAAATTTCACTGGTTGAACAAATAATGGAAATATACAAATAAGTTCTATAGGCTACATGATACGAAGTAGCATGGTCTGCGGTAACTTGTGGCAGACACAAAGTAACAAGGTAATGTAGGCTACTTACTAGTATTTGTTGCTTAACTTGCAGCATGTGTGTTATGCCTATTTTAACTAATAAAATACAGTTAAACAAAAATTTTGTGCTGTTATAGTCACCTAATATCAACATGGCTCAGTTGTGACTGTCTTAGGCATTCGGCCACACAGACACTTGTGATTCGTCCATTGTATATTACTTTTTTATATGGTCAGTTAACGAGCGTCAGTTAATGTCAGAGTTTTCAAAATAAGCATCCATATTTGGAGACACAGACACAAGACGCCATTAAAATAAACTAATGTTGCCTAACAATCAGGACCATTTTCGGGTTTGTGCATGACTCACTCTACTTAGCCCAGCTTTTGTCAGGCCAACGTACTTAAAATCTGAGGTAGCTAGGTTCTGTACTCACCTAAAACTTGTGTATCTATCCACCATATAATCCACCATTTGATTACCGTCAAAAACATTTTAGTTACATTGGCAAAGGTCCAATCCAGTAAAATATTTAGTCAAACTCATTATTAGGTAGTACTTTATGTCTGCATGGAATTATTTTCATATTAGCCTGCAGACGTACTCTTCATATTTTCTGTCAAAAAAATATTCTTTCAAGATCTGAAAATAGACTCTGTCGCCATTTTCTGAGATTGACAATTCAATTGAACCAATAGAAGCTCTGCAAAGTCTGAAATAGCCAATGGCAGTCTGTGTTGAAAGTGGACTCCGTCTCTTCTTACAGACCAAGTTGAAACTGATTGTGTTGATTAGTGTGTAGGCTTAACCAATGGAATATCGAACACATGGATACATTTTAACTGAGAAAATACTGATCAAAGGGTAAATATGCATGCAAACAGATACAAATAGAATATTATAATATAGAATAGCTACACATAAAAAGAATATCCGAATAGTTGATTATTCTGTTCTAGCCAGAATGGGTATAGAATACATTTCCTGTTAAAGAAATTAACACACTGTGCTGATCTTTCAACATTACTGTGGTTTTATCAGAATTCAAGAGCTAACCAGATCTACTTAATTTGTGTGTGAAACCAGTGTGTTGGTGACGGTTGGTGAGTGCTTCATGTTGCTTTTTTGTTAGAGAGCAGCAAGCAGTTTTGCAAATAACTGCAGCCCACATTTACCCTATATACTTTTTATAGTAATGAAACTGTGGACCCAAGCCACATGTTGACAGCCATGTGCATTTCCTTAATGTTTACATGTACATGACACAAGACGTCAACAAGATCTACAGTAAATCGAAATGGCCTACTCATTCCTCTCTCAGATAAATCATGAGCCCACTCCTAAAATGCCTGAAATCACTCAGCTTCTCCTTACACTACTCTATGCCGATGTACAGTAATACACAGTCTGCTTTAGTTCTATGTGACATTTTTTGCACCTGAAACCTGAATGAGTAGTTTAACAAAAGAAGATGTGTGGTAGGCTATTCCAAACCTTTCAAGCCAGCCTCACAGGTGTGCTATATTCTGGAGTGTATTCTTGTTTTGTGTAATGCATCATATGCTTTCATTTTCTTTGTTTTATAAGATTTGTGGCAAGTTCACACACCATGATTGTACTCACTTTCCGTCATGCTAAAGGCATATTGTAAAAAAACATATTTTTGATAGGACACACTCACTATCCTATTTTGAGCAGAGTATGTGTTGGCATAATTAGCTTTGCCTCCATTCCAAAGACCTGCGTTTTGCAATGTCTCTCAGAAATGTCTCAAAATGTGAGCGAGGTGCATGCAAGCACGCATGTGATTTTACAATGCAAACTTGTTTTTTTTAGTAGTGTATGCAAAGTGTATCATTGTATTTCCATCTCAGGAGGACACAGGGAAAGTTAACATTTTACAATTTGCTTTGCCTAAGAAAGAAAACTAAGAATACCACTAAACGTATTGTAGTAGAAATCTTAAATTATAGCCTACTAGAGGGAAGAAAAACATTTGTGAGAAAATTTTTTTAATTGACAGTAAGAATGGGATACTACAGTATTCCTTAAAAGGAAATCTGAATAAGCAATGTTTAGGCATTCTAAGAGCCCTCTATCTAAACTAGTGGAGGCCTTTGGAAGATACAGGTCATATCTAACAAGACAAATGTTGACATATGATAAGCACTGATTTCAGGTACAGCTGTAAAGATAAAGAGCAATCGTGTTCATTAGGGAGACCTGCCTAGCATACATCGTCCAAACATGAATTAGTTCACAAACAACTTTTGTATTGTATAAACGTCAAAGGCAGAAACCTGTCTGTGCCTGTACCAGTCGAGCTTGTCCATGCTAATCTTTCAATCTGTTTCCTGTTTCCTCTTGCAGATAGCATTGATGACGGTCACATTATTCCCCATTCGTCTGCTAATTGCAGCGTTCATGATGCTGCTTGCCTGGCCCTTTGCCTTCCTTGCCTCAGTGGGGCGTTCTGACACCAGCATCGAGCCCCAGTGTCTCTGGAGGAGGTTAGTGAATCTTATATCCCTTCTTAAGACATTTTAGCTAGCACTGATTGTATGTGCCAATAGTTGTAGAAGTGGATGTAAATGAGGGTTCCCTATCGCAGGAACTGCGATCTATTACTTATGGTACATGATCATGTGATCATGGTAATCCAATCGAAAAA
>JAODTR010000008.1:1356218-1371976 GCA_025399935.1 Amblyopsis rosae | reverse complement strand
AATAAAATTTTAAGTGGGAGAAGAAAGAATAATAATAATCACTAGGGTTTCAATAGGGTCCTCGCACACTGTGTGTGTTCGGGCCCTAATTACTTAAGAATGTGTTAAACTTGAGCTTCAGCGTGATATAGTGAATGAGCTAGTATTGCAAATCCATTCATGTATTTCATAATTTTTTTAATATCAAAACAATGAATTAAGGATGGTAGTGCACATGTACAATTATTTAGGAATAATGCTATAGGCAATTACACTTAATTACAAAATAATATTCTCTTGTACACTTTTTATTCTACAATGTCTAATGCTTGCATGGAGTGGTCAACAGTTGTATTGGGTTGATGTATTAGTGTGAGCTCTAATGGTCTCTGCTTTTCTCTCCAGGCACAGCATCATTTATGGGAGACACACATAGAATATATTAATAATTTGAAATGTCTACCTCCCCCTCCCCAACTCGAGCCTTGCGAGACAATCCTGATCTTGCAAGCTTCAGTTTGACTTTGCCTGGAGAATCAGTCTGGAGACAACATAAATTAACGTAGGTGATGCAATAGCATACATTTTATTAGAATTTATTAGAAGGAAAAATGTTTTCTCAATTGAAAATATGTTTACAATCTTCTCCTGACTTTTCAGCTGCAAGAGTGGATTTAATAACAGGCTCTGTTGGTTCACGGGTTCGTCCAATCACCTGCAAAGTATTTTTTTGAAAGCGCCTGCCCTTTTAAAACAGTTTCAATGGACAGCTTCCCAGATGGAGGCGTCAGACAGACAAAGATATCTGGCATGTCACATTACTTTAACTCCATCTCTTCTCTAAAATCTCTAAACCAGTTTCTGTATTCTGGATACTTAGGTTGAGGTTCAGTTCCTTATCCAACTTTAGAGTCAGGAGAATGTTTAGTAGTGCATACTTCATTACACAAGAATACCACTTTGTGTAGAGAATTAGGCCTAGGCCTACTTTTAGGCAGTTGTTAATCATTACTAAAATAAAATGTTCAAAATGTAATGTATTTCACGTCACTGTAGAAACATTCATTGCAAATCTGATCAGCATGTTTGCATATGAGTAGACTACCCAATAGCCTGGGAAAAATATACTGCATTGTGTTCCACCCACCCGTGGGGTTCCACCCGTTCCACCCATAGAACTAGAAGAACCTGGCCCACCCTATGGTTCCAGCTATCACTACGTCAAATGCTGTATGCGCTAGTTGTTTTTCTGGGTCATATAGTAGGTATATATAGTCACATGTAGTGACGCAGTGGATGTGTTGTCAACTGTCTAAAATGTAGTTACAAATTGAGACGTTCAATCAAATAGCATCAATATGAGTTAAACTAGACCACTAGGCATGATTATGTGTATGCTAATGGTTTTAGAAGTGGTTGTAAAAAATCAGAATCTTGGTGAATTACGTTGATTATTGACTGTGGATGAACTACATTCAGTGTTCATCTTACGTAAGGTAAAATACTTTTTTTTTTTAAAGTTTGTTTTGCATGTCGTTCCTTATCTGCCATACATTGCAGTAGTCAATTCTCACTTTTATGGTTGTACATTTTACAAGGGGGTGTTGTGGCTTTTAAAGCATTGCAGTATAGGCCTAGACCAGCAAGGTTATTGGGTATAGTCTGAGGTATTTCACCTTAAGTCTTCATGTGTTTTGATCTGTTTGCACTTTATTGATGGTTCCTGAGAATATACCATGCTGTATTATATGGTGGGCCATTGTGCTTTGAGAAGTTGGCTCATTAAACCTCTATACATGTGTAACAACAGCGTGGTTCAGCTAGAATTTTGTGACATTCTGTACCTTGTATTTTTTGAGGGGGGGTTCATTGCCATGGATACGTAGGCAGCGTGCTCCTACTGTAACGTGCTGGGTAGTTAAGGATCACAGATCGTAACAAGCTATGTTGACCAATCACCCTTCAGTTAATTATTTGGCTCTGTAGGACATACAGTGCTGTAGTGTGTTTGCTGCTTTATAGTTAGCCTTCGCTAGCGGTAGCATTGTGGACGAGTTTGGCTGGCCTTGATGTTGATGTGGTCAGATCAACACCTTTTGCTGAACTGGTACCCAAAATGCTCTCTAATAGTTAACTTTTTAATAAAAAGCTTTTTTAGCTCATTTATATAGATAACGAATTAACCGTGTATGTGTTTGCACTGTGCATACTGAATGTACTGTGTGTGCGCGTGTGTGAGCGTGTGCATACGCGTGCACATTGCATACAGATAGGCTGGCTGGTGTGCAACTGTGAGCACGTGGTAACAGCCAACCAGGCTTCAGTTTTGTCCTCCCCAAGCTCTCCAATTACAGAGCTCAGTGCTGCCAAGGCACTATTCCTTTCTTCCAGTTCACAGGAGGGTTTGCGCGACGCCCTGCTACACACTAACATTGAGACACACACGCACATTATGTAGACGCAGACACGCGAAAGCTGTCAAATATAGACGCACAGCCTTTCCCCCCTCATCCTTGTTTTACACGCACGCACGCACGCACACACAATTGAGTCAATAAATGTTTTTTCTCATAGTGCACCTGCCTCTCTGCTCTCAGGCCATCTCTACTCTATCAAAGAATCTGGACTCTTTTCTTCCAGCAAGCTAATCCAACACCTGTCTCCAGTCCTTACACAGGGAATAGCCGTGTGTGTGTGTGTGAGAGAGAGAGAGAGAGAGAGAATACAGAAAGAATACAGAAAGGAAGTGTAGGGACATGTGCTTTTGTATGTTTGTGTTTTCGGGGAGACTTCTCGGCTTCAACAAATGGGTTTTGAAAGGCAGATACTCAATAATTGAGTTTGAAAGGGAATGTTGCAGAATAGATGGGATTTCAAGGGGCCTTTTTTACAATAGCGCAAAGAAAAATACGTAGAGAGCTATGGATGCCACTGCTGAATTTGCTTGGCAGTGTAAAAAAAGTATGTGAATGTGAAACACGGCCTCCACATTTTAATTTTTAATTCTAATTTCCTCCTATTAAATATAAGGTTTACACCAAGTACCAATAACTAATATGATTGGCTAACATTTTCTTTAGGCCTACAATGTTGTTTTAATCTCATCTAATCTACTGTAACTGCCTTTGCTGTCATGTTGGAAATCACTTTAAAAAAAATTTTTTTGCATCTGCACAAAACAATAGCTTAGGAAACCTATTAGGCAAATGATGTGCACTGCCGTGTGTACAGAACATGGATGTCAATGTTTTTGTCTTGCTCTAACTAGACCCTTGCTTTCACCAGAAACGTTAGGGGACATTAGAGACAATATTCCCCTTTTACAGACTTTAATTTAACAGGACTACTCACATCAGGGCCCTCGTGAAGACTCGCCTGTAGCTGCAGGGGTCTCTCAAATTGGAAATTGGCGGTAAAATACATCTAAGATTGCTTCCCTCCCTGTGGAGTTCTGAAAAATGGCTGCGGGGGATATATTAGAGAGAGAGAGGGACTAGAAGAAGAGATGGAGAGAGAGGCAGGGAAAGAAGAGATAGGGAGTAAGAGGGACAAAGGGAAAAGGAGAGAGAGAGAGAGTTAATGGAGCTTTCTTTATATTAGCCAACAGTGCCTGAAATAGTCTTTTACGGAATGAGTTTTGAAAGTTGTAGTGTGTGTGTTTATGTGTATGTGCATGTATGTCTGTTCATGTCTCTGTTCTTATATGGTTACGGTGTGTGAGCGCTTGTTGCAGTAAAATCTGAGTAAATCACACCTATCTGCCTAGTCACTGTAAGCCTATTTGGTAGTTAGAATTAGAAGTACTGTACCAGCACTGCCATGCCTTGATCACAAGCATTCTTAAATTGAAATTGTTACAGTATGGGCATGCCAGCACAGACAACAGCCTCTCAATTCAAACATAAATATAAACCCCCTGTTACTACCTGTACTATGCCCTGACATGAAAAGTATCAGTTAGGTTTCAATCCAAATGTGTTACTAGGTCAATGTGTGTCCAATGGATTGGCCACGAGATAGAAGATGAAGCACAACCATTGAGATTTTGCACTGCCTCTGGGTTGTGATTATCAGGAACGTAATATACGGGCATCCTTTTTAATGCATTTAGCCAACAATGAATTGCCATTAATTTGTTTAGGATTGTAGCCGACTGTAGTGGAACAATTATTTGCCATTAATTGTCCATTAACCAACAGCAGTGGGATAGACTACAATCTTAAACAGATTGTATAAAAGGAATGTTGGTTCCAAACAAAACGTGTATGTGTAGTATAGGCTAACACCCACTGAAGGCATCAACACACAAGAGATGCCAATGATGCCAATTAATACAGTACGTTCCTTTGCAAAAGTCCAAATAAATTGGGATCCAATGCTATTGTTGCATTAACAATTACCACCACCTGCTGTCTACATGGTGCATTAGCACCACCTACTCTAGAATGTAGCGCATGCGCTTTTTAACAAAGTCAGTCAATCAGGCAGTCAGTAAGCGACATGCTCATATTGGCCAGGCCCGCTACATTCACGCGGTCCAGCAAAACATTTTCATTATAAAATTCACTCTCTCACTGTTACATATTTACATTGACACACATGCACGCACATGCACACAAACGCACACAATACTGTATAGCATATATATTATATTCTACTAAGTACCTCAGAGGTAGTTTATCCTCATTTCACCATTGCAATGATATTATTACTGTAATTCTGTTCTGACTGGGCAGGGCTGGTGTATCTCGAAGGCAATATGAAACCAGGACAATTTTATCCATGCACACAGATACCAGAAGGCTATTCGACTCATATCAGTGGAGGCTGACAGGATTAGCATATATTTGTGAGATAAAGAAGCAGATGATGGTTACTTGGCTTTGACTTAACATCGCCCATCTGCCTCCATCTATTTTTTTCTGGTTCTGTTTGTTTATTTAGACTATTTCTAGGTACAGTATTAAATTATACGGTTTGCTTTGTATGAATTATCTTTTTTACCGTTCTTTCTTCAAACCCTATCTATAGTCTTTGACTTTTGGCAGGAAACACAAATATGAGCGTATTCTTGCCAATATTGTTGTTGTTATCATGTCACATCCACGCCATGCGCCTGTGGGATTATCTGTTCGCACATGCAACTGCTTTGTCCCCGCAATGCCCATCTACAGTATGTCACAGCAAATCAAGGATATCTCCCAACCGAGAATTTTGAAAAGTTCAGACCCATGCATGAGTACGTATATGCATGCATTAACACACGCGCACACACACACACACACACACACACACACACACACACACACACACACACACAGAAACACACAACACCAGGGAATAAATAAAGTTTATACCCCATGTTCAAGAAATCTCACGGGTGGATATATGAGATAGTTACCAGCCTGTGACATTTCATGCCAATTTTTGGAGTTCCGGATTATCCTGATAAGGGCTATGAAATGAAAAAACGTCATTCCATGTCTACACACCATATCAGCATGGTTTAAATTGGATATTCCTCAATCTTCCAGTTATCATGTTTAAAATGCCAAATGCTTCCCTCAGATATCATTTGTACAGCATATGCTTTTAATATTTTCCAATTAATGTAAATTGTATCTGAAACCAGTTTAGAACAAGTTATTAGCTAAATGTGCACACATTTGTCCAAAAAACCTGTTGATTTTACAATACAATAATATATATTATCTTAAATGTACTGTAAAAAAAAAGATTTTGCCTTCTGTTGGTAAAGCAAAATTTGGATGGGAGTGGGGCTCTGTTTGCTTGTTTGCCCATATTCTGTAAAAGTAAGCATTTAATAATGCCAACATAATTAGCATAATTACTGTATACTGTATTTTGCCTCATTTTGCAGTTAGGGGGAAAGCTCATCTTCCCTAGTTGCCTGTTTTGAGACATTATCAAGAAGGTCAATCAACCTGCAGTCTATTCCTGTTTCACCCATTTTACAATCTAAACAATGGTGATCTATATGACTAAACTTTAATGTACTATTTGAATCAATTGGTGTTGTAAATGTCTTGACTATCCATAATCATGCAATTGATTCAGAAGTGATGGTTTGGAAACCTCATCTGGGAATCCCAACTGCATTCGATAGTACATTATGAATCTCCATTTTAGAGTAAGTTACTATTTTCATTTGTCAGAGCATAATGGTGCAATTATTCATCATGTTGGCATGCGCTGCCACCTGGAAGGAATTATGCATATGGGTGTCCATTGGGAAATGGTACCCACATGTACAGGCGCATACGACTATATATTTGTACGTGTACACACATGCAATAAAATATCCATAAAACAGGAAAATGAGCGCATGCATGCACACTAGTGCATGCGTGCACACATAAACCCACACAGATGGTCAGCAGTGCATTTGGCCCTGAGCTTAATGATAATTTATTCACTTCACTGTCACCTGTCAGTGTAATTGAGATTTGCTTGCTGCTAAATAACTAGTACACTGTGTGGGTTTCCCCCTTGGGTAATATACTGCCTATGGATGCTGCTGGAATGAGAAATTCAAAATATAGCATTGTAACATGCTTGTAACAGGCATGACTGTACAGTATGCATATAGAAACCAACACAAATACAAGTATGCCTGCACAGCTGGTTATTCATGGGGATAAAATAGAAAATGGGAAAAAAAGTTACCAAATCAAGAAAGAAGACCAAAAACACATCCCAAGGCCACATACAGCCATATATTTATGCACAACGATTGTACCTAAACTCAATACAGACTTTCAACAGTCTGCATTCATGGCACATTATTGATGGCAGTCATAAATGATGTCATCTTAACAAATTAGCTCATCTTACTTTGTAAGATGTAATGGTGCCATAGAGAGTACTGCATTAGCAGCCGATTGAGATAAAGTGTTTTGAAGTTGTTTTTCCTTATAATTTATTCACTACGAGTTTGATGCTGAGAAGTAATGTGCTAATTGAGACGCAGAGCCTTACATTAAGGCAAAGCATTAGTCTCAGCCTTGACCTCTCTGTCTTTATTCATGACCCTGATCTCTCTTCCCATCACCCCTGCTCCTTCTCTTCCTTGTGCGCTCTCTCTCCACTCTAATTTACCTCAGTGACAGATTCTCCACCTGCTTCAGATAATAAGATACTCCCTCTGGCCTGCGAGACTCGTTCCCCCAGAATCCATCACTCCCCGAGTCACATTACTGCCCTTTACAAGCACCAGGGTGTTTTTCTCCTTAATTGTAGCCCTATATCCCTCGCCCCACAGTAATAATAAATGGTCTTGTCCTCCATTACAGCCATTAGGGAAGGGAGTAGGACAGTGAGCAGTGTTTTAGCCAGGTACAGAAGAATGTCACTGCATTGTAAGACTCATGTTAAGGCATTCAGTATCTGGATACACCATACAGAGGGCCGCCGCAGAGATGAATGTCTTTCCTTCTTTTTCCCCCTTAACCTGTCATTTTCTCTCTCTCTCTCTCTCTCTCTCTCTCTCTCTCTCTCTCTCTCTCTCTCTCACACACACACACACACTGCAGAGAGACAAATATTTAGGGAATTTAGCTAATACATGCTATGTCTACAATATTATTTCACACAATTTAATTGTGGTGAAGAAATTGGCACTATATTGAGAACTGCTTACACTTGCCAGAAGATGGCAGTATGATCCTATGTTAGCACAGCCCCATGCTCTATCCCGTAATGAAATCAAAATCCATGCTAAAAACACTCAGGACCTGAGGCGCAGCAAGACTTAAATGAATAGATGCAAGACTGAATGACTGTCTCTGGCTAAAAGCTTGTGATTTCTATTCTATCCATTTATTTAGTGCAGCGTTTGTGATTGCTGATGTTTTGAGTGCGCTTACTAGGAACATTGTGCGTATTAACTATTGAAATGCAAAATCAACACACCAATGACAAATGGTGAAAGTAGTGTAATGTGTCATTGTAAATTGTAAATGTGTAATTCATATTTATACAAATTAAGTCAGAGGTGGTGTATAATAAATGTCATTAATTGGCTCATCTAAACACATGGTTGATTTAGCTTGTAAATGTGTATTTAATAATGTAAACTGCTTTTGAAAAACTAAAGCCTGTCGCTGAGAGGATTTTATGAATGAGGTCATACCATTGATGGTTCTGCATTGTCTCTGCTCTCCTGTTAAAAGCGACCTCTCTCGTTCAGTTAGAGAATATTAGTGACATCATCCTCCATGTGTAGCCGAGGAAATGATACCTAGGTGTATTAGTGTACGTTAGTAAGTAAGTCAAATGTATATCACCTTTCACAGAGCAGTCACAAAGTGCTTCACTGTATAATGCAACGTCAACAACATAGAAACAGCAAATTGCAATAAAACAAAAAGGTGCAATACACATTAATATACTCCATAGAAGAAGGATATTTAATTAAACAGAAAGTACTGTAGATACAGTACTACAAGGTACCAGTACAGTGCAAACTAATAAACGGCTTGTTTGATAATATGACTTTAGATGTTTTTTTTCAGTGTCCACAGACTCCAAGGTTCTCAAGGCTAGCAGGAGAGAGTTCCAGAGGCTAGGGCAGCTCTTGTGCTTAACGTTAAAATACACACACACACACACACATCACATCCACTATGCTTATAAAGTGTATAGTCCTATTGAGTTTACTGTAATATCTAGTCCTACCTAAAATAACAGTGAAACAATAGTTAAAAACAAAGTGTGCCATAACAAGCAAACTCCTTTACTGAACTTATTTGCTGAAGTTTTAAAAGCTGATTTATATTATTATAAACGGAAATAATTGTATACACCTTTGTTTGATCCCCAGTAAATCTTTAAAAACATCATTATACTGGCCTAGTACTGAGTTGACCATACTGGTAGTAAGACTGCAGACACTGTTGTGTCCTTACCAGTGCCTTACAGATTGCAGCAGTTTGCTGTCATGTCTGTCACTATAGTTTCTGATAGTTTCTGATACTAACAGGCCAATTTACAGATGGGAACATGAGAAACGGACACAGAAATCATTATGGCCACATTCATAAATATCGGCATTTCAGTTTCTTTTAATGGTCAGGAGTCAGAGGTTTAAGGTCTGAAAGTCCCAGAGCTAAAAGACTCAAGGATAGATCAATGTCAGTCGTCAAGGGGAATGAAAACCAGTCTCGTGGAAAACGGGGAAAGCAGAAGGAGCTTCGGGCACTGAAAAGTCATATCATAGAGTTGTCAGGGTGGGCTGTGTGTTTTCAAATCATGAATTCTTTAATGTACTAAGTCCAAACGGTCCCCTGTGCCCCCGCAGTGCCTTGCCTGGCAGTCGCAAAATAATTGTCGATTTGAACCAAAGAAAGAACGAGAGAAGGAGTGAAAGGAAAAAGAGGAGTAAGGGGCAAAGAATATCCCCCCCCCACCCCCTTTCTTTTCCACAGCCCTCTTCAGGGCCGCCATTCATTCAGTCCTTCTTTCATTTGTTGTGTCATTCTCAGTGATGATGAAGGTCTGTGCTGGAAGGTAATCTAGTGGCGTGTCAGGAAATGGACCTCAGAGGAATACTTCCTCCGTCTGAGGTCATTAATCCCAGCATCCAATCACCTTGCTCGTAGATCAATAGAATAGTCCTGCGCTAAAAGTGGAAACATGAAAATTGATGCTGAAGTGAAAAACGCAAGGCATATTGTTTCCACTCTGAAAGTTTGCAGCCCAATGGGTCAGTGAGTGTAGTCCAGGAGCGAGTGCAGCCTATCCAGGTCATCTTATCTTGTATTTGTTTATAGATTGAGTTTCTTAGGAACCCAACCAAATTCCTGTATCTACTTTTTTATATATATATATTATATATATATATATATATATATAGAACCCTTAAGAAGTCTGCATTGTTGTTAATTTTGGATTTTCATTTTATAATTTGGACTGCTGATTTGCAAATGTCCATGGGGAAAATATTCAAAGTCTGCAAAGGTACATTGTGTAGTTCATTATGTAATTTATGGTCAACAACTGCCACAGCTAAATGTGGCGCAATACTAAAAACATGGCCTAAGGCAGACATTCTCAATCAGCACTCTCTGGGAACCTTGATAATTGCCTTCTCTTGTTTCTCACTTCAGTGATTACTGGCCACGAACTCTCTTAGCTAGTTGGATCTTCATTAGAAGTCTTCATTTAGTAGTTAGAAGGGATATGAATTTTCAGCGAGCCCATTAAAGGCTAAATGTCACAGATTTAACAGTGTACAGGGCATATAAAGGATGTCATGCGTGCTATTGAAGTGCAGTGTCTCTCATTGGTCCGTAACATTCCTGCACAGAACTAGATAAAATAGAGCAGATAGTTTTAGTTCTGATAATATGAAAATATTTTCATTTTCCCTTTCATTGTTTCATCATTTTCATTTTAACAAAGGCTATTGTTTTTTTACTACTTCTGTCAGTTTGATAAATAAAAAATACATTTAGTTGAATGTCTCCTTAATTTATTGTATCTTTAAAAGGCAAGCACAGTTGCGTTAACAGCAATATTGGGCGATATGATAACATGTATACCTTGTGATGCTATATAATATTAGCAGTAGAGATTCTGCTAGATTCCAACTGCAGCCATAATATGTGTCAAACATGTTGTCTTCCTTTGACATAATAGGCTATGGGGTTACTACTGTATGTGTGAAGGTGCCTCGTTGTCACTAATAACAAACAACTTAAACGTGTGACTAGATGCACTACCACCAAGAGTCCAGAATATGTTTTGTAGAGCTGACGATATGAGCCTTTAACAAGTGTACAGGCAATAGCAACAGAGCTTAGCGCTATAAAGATGATGAATGGGAACACATCAACTTTTAGGCATGTTTCAGTTGGAAATGGCAAAGAGACTTCATTCAAATATTGCCATTTTAGCCATTATGGGAACAGTAAAAACAGTGACAAAAATGTTGGAATACTGCACTATGGCACATCAATTCATTGGACTATTAGTAGCAGGATTTGTGAAGTCTAGGTGTGTGGCCTTCAAAAAAAATATGTATAATAGTTAATTTATATCACAACATTAACAAATAGTGGCATCACAAAATGGAAATGTCTATACATTGTCATCTTAAAAACGTACATTTATATTGACTGTTATCATGATATGAAATTATATACTTGGTCATAGTCCACAAATAGCAGAACATACTAGGGCCTCCCAGTCACCATGCCCATTAATGGTGTGTACAGTATACTCCAACATCAACCCAGATGCACTTACTCGATGCGTTCGGCATGAGGGGACAAATAACCCACATCAGCAGACCTCTCACCATGCTCACCAAGGGAAAATGAAAAGGATTGGGTTATTCCAAAGATGAATGTGCCTTGCAGCTTTTAGGTATACACAACACAAGCCCAGTGAAAGGGAACATCGGCATCATTTGGTGAGGCATTCCAAATGTCTCGCGGGGACACCGCCGTGGGCTAAATGACAAATATATGTTGTTGGCGGCGGTGGTAGGAGAGTGATTCTGTGTGGCTGCCCTTAGGTGATCCAGTGCTGCCAGCACTGCTTCATTTGTCCTTGAAGATGTTGGATGAAATAATTGTGTCATCTGATGGGGTTGCTTTTTTTTGTTTGTGCGTGTGTCCTGTCCTGCTCTACTGGCCTCTTAGGTTGTGATTTCTGACTGAGATTTCTCTTTCTCTTTGGTCGAACATCATTTTCATTTATTACAACCACATTTTGCCATGTTACAATTTTTTTCTGTTGTAGAAACTATGTACTTGATATTATGATTTATTGAATAGCCTAACATAAAACCAAATTTTATATTTAAATGTGTCTTCATATTGTGAACACTATAGTATATTCAACATTTTAGACAATAGGCTGTCATCAATTATTATTTTAAAACTATTGCCATGTATCGCACCACAACTGAAGTCAGCTGCAATTTGCCTGAACAGCAACTTATATACAGCGTGACGCATTGTTCCCTTTTCAAAGTTGAATAATGTCAAAAGGCTCCCTCTACTTGGGAAATGCATAGAAATGAATAATTATGTGTCGAGAGACCTATGTGTTTCCTTCCTTTTCTCTTCTATCAGACTAAATAATTGATATAGGTCTCGGAGAATTGCTTCTGTGCATAAGGTGGATTATCCATGCATGTGCCTAAAGACAAAACAACATTCTAAAACCTCAATCAGAGCCAGAGAGGGGAGAGAGATAAAGAGAGAGACATGGTGTTTGAATATTTACAGTCAGTTAATGACATTTCCATTCTACACGCTTGTCAGGAGTAACAAAGCCGCGCATTTACCCTTTGCATCTGCTTAAGTCTCTTTTCCACCTCCCCATGCCCCAAGTGGCTCAGAAATCCAACTTTATAGCGGAGCGATGTCAGAATTTTAAACAGCCCCCATCTTTATCCTCTGCTTCCCCAAGCTGTTTCCCTTTCTAATTCCTGCAAGACTAGGCCACTGTCACCTTTTAACCCTCACCTGCTACACTGGAATAATGTTGGCTCCCCCCTGCTTGAGCTTCTTACTGAATATTGGGAGGGTACATAGACTGGGTGGGGGTGGTTAGTGTGTGGGTGTGTGTGTGTGTATGTTTCAGATAGGTCAGAGGTAGGGTTAGGCTGAGGTGGTGGGGTTTGTGGGGGATGGCGAGGAGGAGGAACACTGGAGAAGTGTGGCCATTGGGCAAAGGGATGGGAGTCATAGACACTTAGAGTGGGATGCTTGGCTACAGTTTTATTATTCTCCGGTGGGACTCTGGCTGCCGATTTATCATACTGTACCTTGCTGTGAAAGAGAGGAACACTGTGTGTGTGTGTGGGTAGCCTGGTGACAAGGTGCTATCCACGTGCAGAGGTAAATCGGATGTTGTAGCTGCGTAAAACACTGAAATTGCTGGGACAATTTTGCACTGAACACAACGAGTCAAAGGGAATTAATGGCCCTCCACATTTTACAGAAAATGTTAGTATGTCCAAAGAGTTTTGTTATTCATAAACATATGTTAGTATGTCCAAAGAGATTTGTTATTCATAAACATAATTCTACATTTAGGAATGCCGCTCTGCACTGTGCCACACAAATGCATTACTTTTTTCTTTGTAAGGCAAATTATTGTAAGTTACAACACAGGTTATTAGCTGTATGCCATGTGGGAGAATTCCTTTATATACTGTACAGTCATGTCTCAATAGAAAAATCTAATTTATGATTAGGCCTACACTGTAATACAGTATCTAGTCATTTTAAAATCTAAAATGTTGGCTTTAATGCACTTGACATTTAAAGGAATAAATCCTCAGCCGTTTCTAAATGAAATGCCTATAAATGATATTCTGCTGTATGAGTAATTGCCTGCGATTCACTCCCCTTTGAGTCAATTTCATGTGTGAAGTCGACGCTGTTAATTAGGCCTGTTTTTGTGCTCAGGGAACCAGCTGAGCTTTTCTTGCAAATGCGTGTGTACACGCAGGCCGAAACACACATACGCACACACACAAAATATATTTCCCTGCCATTTGTACTTAATTACTATAGGGACTGTTGTTTCTTGCTGTCTATTCTAGTGAGGATATAACAAAGAGGTAGTGCTGAACGATTTCTGTAAAATATCTAATTGAGATTTTTCTTACCAATATTGCGATTGCAATATGATATGCGGTTTTTATTCAAGTTTCAGACCTACACTAACTGTGCATATGAGAAAACAATCTACAGTGCATTTACAGCTATAATATTATGATTAACAAAAGTCCTAATACTTTTTATTTAAAGCTCCTTTAAAACACCTACAGTACAGTAAGGACTAGTAATACACTTATAATTACCAATCTGGGCTACGGTTGAAAAAGAGATTTGTCGGCAAAGCCAAAGCCTTATCAGTCAAATTATGTTTAAACCACTAAAATGTATTGCACACGTTTTTCTGTCTCATGTCTGAATAATGTTATTTAACACTGTGAACACTAACTTCAATGAACCTTTTCACTGAACGACCCGTTTCCTCGAAAATGTTCAAACAGCCCAACTCCTCCCTGTTTTGTAACCTGCTGTTAAGTCCACTTCCATTTGCGTTCATTTAACTTGTAGCAAATGTTCCACCATCCTGAACGCAGGATAAGTTAAATAAAACACCAAGTACATGTATTATATACATGTGTTGGTTTGATCATTGAAATCTGCAGCCTGAGCCCATATGAACCCATACTATATTTTTTTGTATTGTTTGCACTTTAAGGTGATACGTGTAATATGTTTAGTTTAAAACATTAAAAAAGCAACCAAAATTAGTTTTGATGATATGTCAAAGACCGCTACTGCGTTGTAGATATATTTTCTGAAATGAACAGAGAATTCCGTCCCAGACAGCCTCTAAACCTTGTAATACCACTTTGTACTTCAAAGTAGAGGTCTTAATGGGCCCAACAAAATAGGACCCGATCTGAAATGAACCTAAGCAATTTTCACCCAGCCCGATTTGCATAAATTAAAAACTTAGACATTGAGATCTGATCCGAACGGACCCAACGACAAACAGAACCAATATTTCGGTCAGATTTTAGCTAATAATTTACCTATTAGGCTGGACCTATTCAGTGTTTCTTTTGTAATTCCTATCACGGACCCTGCACGGACCATGGTCAGATCCACAAGCAAGTAAAAGTACAAGCAAGTTGCCTATATGTTCAGGGGCGCTGGAAATAGTGAATAGTGAAAGAACATGCTGATTTGTCAAACCATGACAAAGAAACGTTTCAACATTTAGAATTTCTTCTACATATAATAATGTAAACATATGTATTCATTTATTTAATTATCGGGTCCAGTTAGATAAATCGCATTTACCCGAGAATCATATCATTTATGTCAGACCCGACCCAGATCCGAGTCAAACACTCAAACAGTCAAAGGTGGGCCCAACCCGGTCGGTTCTCGGGTCGGGTGTTGGGACTTCGGGTCTCAGAGGACCTGTGAAGTCCTCTACCTCAAAGGGCAAGCTGAGTCACTATCTTACAGGCAGTAACCAACCCAAAAAGAAGAAACGTGTGTCTGATAAATAGGATCCATAGCTGAGCTACTGCCTGCTTGCATCCTGTTGCTTTACAGTTCTAAGTAAATGAAACATATTTCTTTCCAGATAATCTCTTTAATTATTACACAAATGTAGTGCATTGGAATCAGTTCATAGAAAAGTATAGTATGTAAACAAGCGCGGATTGCATAAGGAAATGAAGTGAAGTGGAGTTAATAAGCCTATATACATAAATATATATTGGCGACCCTGGCTTCTGTAAATAGTTAATTGTTATAAGGGCAGTACTGACTTGGGAGGATTTAGGGGAGCAGGCGGGACGTTCTGCAGCTAGATGGCATGTTGAGTGGCCGGTTGGCTAGGGGGGTGGGCCCTTGGGTTTCCCGGGGCGAGAGCCTATATAAGGGGTGATTTTGGCGGGTTAAGGAAGCCTGTGCTCCTCAACTTCTACCGAGCGAAATATTTATGTTGAAAAATAAAGGTGATTGACTACATCCCTGTCTGGTTCCTTCCATTGGGCCGGGACATCCATCCATCCATCCATCCATCCATACATCCATACATCCATCCATCCATCCATCCATCCATCCATCCATCCTCAGCCGCTTATCCAGAGTCAGGTCGCGGGGGCAGCAGCTCCAGCAGGGGACCCCAAGCCACATTGGAAAGCTCTGACTGGGGGATCCCGAGGCGTTCCCAAGCCAGTGTGGAGATATAATCTCTCCACCTAG